>JAINUW010000126.1:0-552193 GCA_020205615.1 Panax quinquefolius | reverse complement strand
TAGAGTTTATGATAAGCTTACCCGTGATGACCTCATTCTGATTCCTTGCTCTTTGGGAGGTCACAACAAATGCTCTCCCTTACCTTCTGGGTTTTGAATTTTCCGACGGCCTTTGGTGCCTCCATCCTAGCCGAATTTGTCTTGAGAACGACATAAAATAGAGCTAAGTGACCTTCTCTTCCACAATTATAACATGCTTTGGGCTGGCATGACGCAGCTTTGATCGATGTGTCCTCTCTCCGCATTTGAAGCATATGATAGGTGGTCTTTCTCTTCCTTAACAATGGGTCTTTGGTGTTTGACGTCTTTCCATCATTGTTGAATCTCCTTTCTTGAAATGTCCATTCTTATTGTTTTGGCCCTCGATTACCACCGAAGTGGTTACCATATCCGGCCCGTTGATTCCCTCCACGCTTGTTGTCACCGCCATGACTATTCTCATTGGTATTATAATTTTGCTTACCGCTTCTTTTTAGTCAAGTTGACTCATTATCGCTACTCCACTAATCGAGCCCTATTTACAACATCTCAATACAAACACGCTTTATGAGAAATAAGATGTTGACGTATCTCCCGACTTCAAACCTCTTAAAAACATTAGCGCCATTCTCTCTTCATTATCCACCAAGTGGGACGAAAACCGTGATAACTCATAAATTTTGCCTCGTATTGCGACATTCTGGCCATATTGTTTTGTTCCAACTTGATAAACTCCACCTCCTTCATATGGCGAATACTTTCGGAAAGTATTTGTCGTTGAATGACTCCTGAACTTCTCCCAAGATATCTTCAAGACAATTTGGTTGAGTACGCTTTTGGAATTCCCACCAAGAATCCGCCTCTCACGCATGACATAAAGGCGGCAAGGGAACCTTTTGCTCCTCGAGCATCCCAAGACATCAAATATCTTGGTAATCTGCTTTATCCATGCTTCCGCCGAAGTGGTTTTGGCTCTCCTTAAACTCCGTGGTCCCAGCTCCTTAAATTGTTTAGCGGTGACCGCCGAGTTTTCCGTGTGTTCCACCTACGTTTTGGACAGAGTCGCTCTACTTCATTGTTGCATAAATTGCATAAAGCCTCCGAACATTTGATCATTCGTCGTTTGGTCAATGTTGTTGTTTGCATGAGGATTGTCGCCTTCTCGATGCACATTATCTCGATTATTGATATGTGGTGAATCAACAATCGCTGCGCTCCATTGCTATTCTCAACATTCTCGGATGTCATTTTCAGACATCGCCACAAAACAAAAGGTTAATTGACATGTAACAAATTATCCCTATCTTCCGACCAACCAATAAAATATCACATAAACTTAGGTAGGTCATACTAGCGAAGGTATTCCCCTGCCTCTCCCTCCTAGTACTATTCTCACATCTTAGCCAGGGATCATATCCTAAGCTCGATACTGAACTCGTGACGCCCCCAAAATTAGGTATACATCACCCATCTTGGGTGCGACACTTACATGGCATGTAATTTAAAAACAACTTATTAACATAAACTTAGCCGTGTACAATACGACATAAACGTGAGTTTAAATACAAATATCGCCTACTAGATATTATACAAACTCAAATAAAAAGTCCTCATTACGATTATTATCACACTATTTTACGAATATTGAGGACTACTAATGCTATCTTCGTGACCATCACTGTTTCCCAGACTCGTCCCATTTATATTATCATTTCACGAAGAGAACAAAGAAAGAAAGGTGAGCTCAACTAGCCCGAAGAAGAAATATTATGACTAAGATAATGCGAGAATAAATTATCAATAGTCTTCAATAATGTTAAACCGATAAAATACAATAGACAACCGGTTTAATCTGCAGCGGAATATACAATCCATTAAAAGAGTCAAGTAGAAAATAAAGTATACTATCTTTTAGGTTTTAAAAGTTTTTAATCATCGTTTATAAATGAGACTCGACTTTAATAAATATTTCACATCATCGAATCACCTCGCACTTTTCTGACCAAGGATATTCTTTAGTATCACTACCCACAATTATTCATGCACTACGGGCAAGAATATTTGTGTATTCATTAATGGTCATGATCATGCCAACAATCATCCATCAATGCACTACTACCCTCGAGGATTTTTACCACATCATTTGTAACATTACTAATTAATGATTACATCGAATAGTCTCTGTCATAATCATACCAAGTCCATCTATGCACTACAGCCACAGATGACTTTAAAAAAATATAAACATGAGGATGATGACAATGATATAAGAATTCAATAAAACAAGTTCAAGAATTATTTTATCCAGAATTATTAACGTCCCAAATTAGTAAAATTCAAGAATGATCGGAAGAATATTTCCATGAAAAGATACTTGGATGAAACGCAAATATCAAGGATATTCTACTAATTTCATGGAGTATAGAAGTCAAAGTTTTAACCAACCGGGTATAATAAAGGATGGAATAACAAAAGAATCACCATGCATGCGATAGACCTTGCATGAGTTATTCCAACAGAATAATAAATAACGGAACCAGTCGTGTGAAATTCACAATCGGCGTGGATGTTCCAATGTAATAATAAAGATAGAACTGCATCCGGTGTAAAACACACGATAGGATATTCCAACGTAATAATAAAGAGCGGAACCGGTGTCCTGTAAAACACATGAGCGTGATGTTCCAACAGAATAATAATAAAAAGATTTTAACCGAGTCCTGTAAAACACATGCATGGATGTTCCAATGTAATAATAATAAAAAGATTTTAACCAGTCCCGGTGTAAAACACATGCATGGATGTTCCAACATGAATAATAATAAAGACGGAACCAGTCCGTCCGTAAAACACACGATGTGATGTTCCAATGAATAATAGAAGAATGTCACCAAGTATAGGGTAAACCACTTATACGAGGTTATTCCAATGTAATAATAAGCAATGGAATAACAATGCAGTTCTCTTCATGAATAAGAAAGAATAACACCCCTTACATTTGGTAGGAGATTGAATCTGCGGCAGACAGTAGTAGTAACAAAATACTCTTCTTCTTTCTCTCTTATTCTCTCTATACTTTCTCTCTATAGCTTGAATGAATTCGTGAAAATAATGAAGCCCTAGGCCTCTATTTATAGAAGATTTCTAGCTTAGCACCCTTGCCGTGTGAAAAGGCAAGTGGCTCGACGACCGGTTTGGACGCTTTGTAATGTGAAACGACAAGTGGTTCAACGCCTCGTAATGTGAAACGACAAGTGGTTCGACGTCTGTAAAGGTAATTACTATTAACGAAGGTAAATACTATCGATTTAAGGTAAATACTATTCACAAGGGTAATTACTATCGATTGAAGGTAATTACTATCGATTTAAGGTAAATACTATTCACAAGGGTAATTACTATCGATTGAAGGTAATTACTATTGATGAAGGTAAATACTATCGACGAAGAGACTCTTAGATGATGACATATGAGCCCCCATAAAATAATCAAACTTACCACAAATCATTTTTTTTTCATCAACACATATTTAATCTTTCAACAATTATTAATCATTTATAACTTGTCGTCTCAATTATTGATTTAATACTATAACATATTATACGATGATAATCTTTGTGACAATAATTGAATCAATAATATAAGAGATATGATGCGCAATTAATTATAGTAATAATCGAGCATAAATGAGTGTGACTTCTCACGTAAGCATCAATAATCAATACCGTGTGCTCTTGTATGCAACTACGCCATTATTCTTCGTACTTTTTACCAACCGGTAGTTCAACAGCTTTTAACGGTAACACCTCCGTAGTTATTTTTATAAAATATTTTTGTCGTTTTCAATCCGATAATAATTACGTATTAGGGTCCACCAATGATTGAGCCATTATACGAAATATTCCCTAACAAAAGAATATTCCCCGACCAAACGAATATTTTATAACAACTTGCATACTTTGCTAAATTTATAAATATTACCCACAACTATAACATTATATCAAATTTATTCCATAATATTCAAAAATAATATTTATAGAAAAAATTCATCTTTATTTATAAAAGTCAGGGTCTTACATCTCACGTAAGCATCAATAATCAATACTGCAGCTACTATGCAACCATGCCAGACATCGCATTTCTTTTTTAACAAGGTTGTTTCAATAGTTAACGGTAAAACTTCCGCCGTTATTTTCATAAAGTATTTTTGTCATTTTCTCAATCCGACAATAATTCCGTTGTGGGGGTCCACCAATGATTGTGCCGTTGTATGAATATTCCCTGTTAAAACGAATATTCCCCGACCAATCGAATATTATATAACAACTTGTGTACTTTGCAAAATTTGTAAATATTACCCACAACTATAACATTATATCAAATCCACACCATAATATTCAAAAATATATTTCGAGAAAATTTAATCTTTATTCAAAAAAAATCTGGGGTCTCACAATTTCCCCTCCTTATTAAATTTCACCCTCGAAATTTACGTACGTACCTGTTATGCCGAACAGGTGAGGATACCTTGACCTCACTTCAAATTCTAACCCTTGAGGTATAACCTTTGAGTGTTGAATATAATACTTCTTATCCAAGATTTTAACACGTATCTCCTTATACGTTAAATCATCCGCTATCTCGTCCAGTTCTAAATTAATAATGTGGTTCGGGTCATCCCCATATTTACGTAATGTCAATACGTTAAAAACGTTATGAACACGCGACATACTTGGCGGTAAAACGAGTCTATAAGCCACAGTTCCTACTTTATCGAGGATTTCAAATGGGCCAATTAAATCGAGGGTTGAGATTTCTTCTCTTCATCAATTCTTGCTTCTAGAATAACGCCCTCTTGAACCTTCTTAATTCTTCACATTCATCACCTCAAGATTGTGTAGCTTGAGCGGCTTTAACTTTATCGATTAAAGTCGATTAATTCTACTCAGTATATTCATTATCTTCACGTGGGTTCCTAGAGTCTTTAACCTATCTTCATAATTTGTAAGTCGTATTTAAATGGGTTTTTGTGTTAAAACATCGCTTTTCAGAACGCATACGATCTTCTACTCAATGCGTCAGCTACCACGTTCGTTTTCCCACGATGGTATTGAATGGTACGATCGTAATCTTCACAGCTCGAGCCAACGTCTTTGGCGCATGTTATGTTCATTTTAGTTGAAGAAATATTGAGGGTTTTAGAAATGGGTTTTGTACTGGGGTTAATACAAAATTCGATTTCACGCTCTAGGGGTACGCTAAGAAGTCTTCAAGAATACGTAAGGAAATTTATTAACAATAGAAATATCATTCAAAACTGTGACTCTCATCCAAGACTTGGGTAACACGTCACATTGATACCTATCAACTTGCAATCGTCATTCACAACGTCGCCTACAAAAATTCTGGCTTCGGTGCATTCCACACAAGGAAGTCAACAACGAAAGGACCGGGGCTCTTTACTTATGGCTTGATATGACCATGATTGACTTTAGTGATTTGGTTGCTTGCATTCGCATAACAGGTTGGTTAGGAATATGAAAGCTAACAACTCGATTTAAAAGCATGATGAGTAGTTAACCAATCGATTCCTAAAATCACATCAAAGGCAAGTATTTTCAAAGAGATACGATCGATGAACAGTAACGTGAAAGTGTTGATTTGAACAAGATTTATAAATAGTGGAGGTAATGAAGGTTTCCCCAACCGAGTTTCAACAGATAAATCAAAATCTAACTTCTCCTGAGTTAAATTCAAACATTGAACACAACTAGGTGAAATAAAAGAGTGAGTAGAACCAGATTCTAACACGGTATAGACTTCACAAGAGTTTATGACTAACATACCCGTGATAATTTTATTCAAGTTCCTTGTCACGAAAAAAAATGTTCTCTCTTAAACTACCGGCTTTGACTTTTCTGGGACGGCCTTTGGTGCCTCCATCCTAGCTGAACTTGTCTTCGGTGAACGATCAAATCGGGCTAAGTGACCTTCTCTTCCACAATTATAACATGCTTTGACTGACATCGCTTGCTTGTTTGGACCGATGTGTCCTCTCCCTCCGTATTTGAAGCATATGATAGGTGGTCGTTCTCCTTCCTTAACAACGGGTCTTTGGTCTTTGACGTCTTTCCATCATTGTTGAATCTCCTCTTCTTGAAATGTCCATTCTAATTGTTTTGGCCCTGATTACCACCGAAGTGGTTACCATTTCTGGCCTGTTGATTCTCTCCACGCTTGTTGTCACCGCTTCGATGACTGCTCTCGCTGGTATTATCATTTTTCCGTCCGCTCTCTTTTAGTTGCATTGACTCGTTATCGCGCTCCACTAACTGAGCCCTATTTATAACATCTGAATATAAACACAGTTTATGAGAAATAAGATATTGACGTATCTCCAGCTTCAAACCTCTTAAAAACATCAGTGTCATTCTCTCTTCATTATCCACCAAGTGGGACGCAAACTGGGATAACTCCGCAAATTTAGCCTCGAATTGCGACACGGTCATATTATTTTATTCCAACTTGATAAACTCCACCTCCTTCATGTGACGAATACTTTCGGGAAAGTACTTGTCGTTGAATGACTCTTGAACTTCTCCCAAGACATCTTGAAAAGGCCAGTCGGTAACGCTTTTAAGATTCCCACCGTGATCTCGCCTCTTCATGCAATATAAAGGTGGAAAAGGAACCTTTTTGCTCCTCGAGCTTCCCAAGACATCAAATATCTCTGGTGATCTTCTTTAACCACGCCTCTCGCCTTAAGTGGTTCCGCTTTCCCAAAAACTCCGTGGTCCCAGCTCCTTGAATTGCTTAGCGGTGACCAACCGTGGTTACCATTATTTCCACTGCATTATGGACATGAGTCCACGCGGGTTGTTGCATGAATTGCGCCTTAAAATGCTTAGCGGTGATCGTCCGAGAGTTATCAGTATTTCTACCTGCATTTTGGACAGGAGCTGCCTTCACCTGTTGTTGCATGAATTGCATAAAGCCTCTGACCATCCCATCATTCACCATTTCATCGATGTTATTGTTTTTATGAGGAGTATTGTCCTCTGGTTGCACATTATCCTGATTATTGATCTGTGGAGACTCAACGGTCTCCTGTGCTCCATTGCTATTCTCAATATTCTCGGATGTCATTTTCAAACACTGCCACAAAACAAGGGTTAATTAACATATCACATATTATCCCTATACTTTGATCGACCAATTAAATACCAAATAAACTTAGGTAGGTCATACTAGCGAAGGAATTCCCCGTCTCTCCCCTCCTAGTTCTAGTCTCACATCTTAGCCAGGGATCATATCCCTAAGCTTTGATACCAACTGTGACGCCCCCAAAATTAGGTATACGTCACCCATCTTGGATCGCCACTTACATGGTACAAAATTCAAATACAACTTAATAATACAACTGTTGTGTACAATACGACAAAACATAAACTGTGAGTTTGAATACAAATATTATATACTAGAGATTATATAAACTCAAAAGGAGTCCGTATTATAATTATTATTACACTATTTCTGCTGAGAATAGTGAGGACTACTAATGCTATCATCCGTCCGTCACCCGCTCCCGACTAGTCCCTCTCCTACGCTCTCATTTCACAGAAGAGAACAATAAAAGTAAAAGGGTGAGCTCAACTAGCCCAAAGAGGGAAATATTATGACTAAGATAATGCGAGAATATATTATCGTTAGCCTTCAATAGTGTTAAACTGATACAATATAACAACCATCAAGTTTAACTGCAGCGGAACAAGCAATCCATTAAAAGAGTCAAGTAGAGAATAAAATCTACTATCTATTATGATTTAGAAGGTTTTTCATCACTTTTATCACTGGGACTCAGCTTAATAAATAGTCCACATCATCGAATCACCCCTGCACTACGGCCAAGGATATTCTTTAGTATCACGACCACAATTATCCATGCACTACAGGGCAAAAAAATTTGTGTATTCATTAATGGTCATGATCATGCCATCAACTGTCCATCAATGCACTACGGGCCAATGAGGACTTTGACCACATCATTTGCAACATTACGGTAATGATTATACCGAATAATCCCTGGTCATAATCATACCAAGTCCATCTATGCACTATAGGCCACAGATGACTTTCAACAAAATATAAACGTGAGGATGATGACAATGATATAAGAATTCAATAAAACAAGTTCAAGAATTATTTTACCCAGGAACTAATAACGTCCAAATTGTCAACATGATACTGTTTTGTAGAGTAAAATTCAAGAATGCTCAGAAGAATATTTTCATGAAAAGATAATAGATGAAGCGCAAATATCAAGGATATTCCACTAATTTCATGTTGTATAGAAGTCAAAACTTTAACCAACTGAGTATAATAAGGAATGGAATAACAAAAGAAATCACCAAGCATGCGATAGATCGCACAGTGTGTTATTCCAATGAATAATAAATAACGGAATCAGTCCCACAGAAAAGCATTGCATGAACGAGATATTCAAATGAATAATAAAGACGAATCGGTCCCAAGAGAATGCATGACAGGTGATATTCCAATGTAATAATAAAGATTTTAATCGGTCCGTGAGAACGCATGCATGTGATATTCCAATGTAATAATAAAGACGGAATCGTGTCCGGCAGAGAACGCATGCAGACAAGATATTCCAATGTAATAATAAAGATGGAACCAGTCCGACGTAGAACGCGTAGATGTGATATTCAATGTAATAATAAAGAAGCGGATCGTGTCCTAAGTAGAATGCCTGAGCACGATATTCCAATGTGAATAATAAAGATTTTATCGTCCTGCCATAGAAAGATTTGTGATAGGATCCAATGTAATAATAAAGACGAAATTAGGTCCCGTGAACGCATGCATGTGATGTTCCAATAGAATGATAAAGAATGGAACAACAGAAGAATTTCACCAAGTCTAGGGTAGCCCGCGTATACAGGTTATTCCAACAAAATAATAAGAATGGAATAACAGAAGATCTCTTCATAGATAAAAAAAGAAATAATACTCCCTACAAGTACAACAAATAATATTTCCTACCTTGGAAAATCTGGATACTGGAATAGTGAGTAGCAGATTTCTCTTCTTCTTTCTCTCTATAATTTCTCTCTATAATAATTGCTCTAAAGCTTTTGTGAATTGGTGAGAAATGAAGGAAGAATGAGCTTCTATTTATAGGAAAATATAGTTTCGATAATTGCACGTTTTGGGGCTCAAAAATTACAATATAATACCTCCAACTTTACTTTCATTTATAAATTACTCCTGCAAGTATTATCAATCTTGCACCAACTCCCCTAATAGTAAATAATGTGAATTAATAGTTCAATCATGTGAATCAATAGTATAATCATGTGAAAAATACGAATTTTCAAAGATAAGACCTCCATCTATACCTCCATTTTTAATTTAGTCATGCAAGTATTATCAATCTTGCACCAACTCCCCTAATAGTAAATAATGTGATTCAATAGTACACATATGTGAACAAATAGTTATATAAGCATGTAAATTAGTAGCAATTAATTGCTCATTTATCCGATAAATTACCCGATTATCAATATAACCCTTAGACATCAATTATCATCAGCATAAATGTCGATTTTCACTAACACAAACAATTCCAACATAATGAAACTATTTTTATCAAAAATATAAATTTTGAAGTTTAACTTTTTCCAAAAAAGTCAACTGTTGACTTTTTGACCAAATAGTGAATCCCGAAAATTTTTGTGTTTATAGACTATTTTTACTAATTTTGTCGTTACAGACTCAAATATCACATCCGCGTCTCCAAATTTAACTTCGAATAACATTCATTATTAATATTATAACTCACAATATTTATCAACCAGGTCGTTCCCAAGAAAGAGGGGGCTTTCCAATAAGGATTTCTCCTATTGGTCATGCCGATTAGGTAACCAAACCTTTCCTCGATGTAACTTCTAGACATTGTAAATATTGCAATTTATAATATGAATAACTTTGTCGCCTCAAGTATTGATTTAATAAAAACATTTTATGCGCAGATGATCATCGTGACAACAATTGAATCAATAATATGATAGATATGATGCAATAATTCTCGTAGTAATAATTTAGTATAACCGAGTGACTTCTCACGTAAGCATCAATAATCAATACCGTGTGCTACTACTATGCAACCACGCCAGACATCGTATTTCTAACACCGTGTGTTTCAACAGCTTAACTCAGTAAAACTTTCGCCGTATTTTTTTAAAAGTATTTTTATCGCTTTCTCAATCCGACAATAATTACATTGTGGGGTCCACCAATGATTGTGCCAATTATCTAATATTCCTCGTTAAAAACGAATATTCCCAGACCAATCGAATATTATATAACAACTTGCGTACTTTGCAAAATTTGTAAATATTACCCACAACTATAACATTATATCAAATCCACAGCATAATATTCAAAAATATATTTTGAGAAAATTTAATCTTTATTCAAAAAAAATCTGGGGTCTCACAAACAGTTTTAACAGTAACACCTCCGCCGTTATTTTCATAAAGTATTTTTGTTGTTTTCTCAATCCGACAATAAAAACAGTTGTGGGGTCCACCAATGATTGTGTCGTTGTACGAATATTCCCCGACAAAAAGAATATTTTATAACAACTTGTTTACTTTGCAAAATATATAAATATTACCCACAACTATAACATTATATCAAATTTACTCCATAATATTCAAAAATAATATTTATAGAAAATTCATCTTTATTTATAAAAGTTGGGGTCTTACAGATATGCCCTCAAAATTTGAAGAGGCATTGTTTGAACAATGGTTCAAAATTGGATTAAACAACAAAAAAAGGTTTGTTTTTTGTTGTTAGCAATGCTATAGTTTTGTATGAAACAAATAAGTTTGTATTATTATAGTAACATATGGTTAATATTAAATAAATGTTATGGTTACTATTATTTTATATTCTGGTTACTATTAGATTATGTTTTGGTTACCTATTAGTTACGTTTCGGTTACTATTTGATTATGATTATGATTTTTATTTTTGTTGGTTACCAGGTTAATGCTTAAAATTAAGTTGTTGATGAGTATGTTAATTATTGAACATATTAAACATATTAAGTTGTTGATTAGTTTACTGATTTTGGTATGATGTACTTGTTACTGGGCAACATTATACTGCCTAATGATGTATTGGTTACTGTCTAATGATGTATTGGTTATTGTGTAACATTATACTGGTTACTATATAATTCTTAATTGGTTATTGACTAATGCTGTGTTGGTTATTGTATAATATTAAATATTAAATATTAAATAAATGTTGTGGTTACTATTAAATAAATGTTATATTCTAGTTACTATTATTTTATATTCGTTTACTATTAGTTTATGTTTTGGTTAGTAATTGATTATGGTTATGATCTTAATTTTTGTTGGTTACAAGGTTAATGTTTAAAATTAAGTTGTTGATTAGTATGTTAATTATTGAACATATTGAACATATTAAGTTGTTGATTAGTTTACTGATTTTGGTATGATGTATTGGTTACTAGGCAACATTATACTGTATAATGCTGTTTTAGTTACTACCTAATGATGTATTGTTTACTGTCTAATGCTATATTGGTTATTGTGTAACATTATATTGGTTACTGTATAATGCTTAATTGGTTATTGACTAATGATGTTTTGCTTACTACATAATATTAAATATTAAATAAATGTTAATATAATAAATGGTGTGGTTACTATTAAATAAATGTTATGGTTACTATTACTTTATATTCTGGTTACTATTAGTTTATGTTTTGGTTACCTATTAGTTATGTATTAGTTACTATTTGATTATGGTTATGATTTTAATATTTGTTGGTTAGCAGGGTACTGTTTAAAATTAAGTTTGTTGATTAGTATGTTAATTATTGATTGTGTAAGTTTGATTTTTAGTAGTGTGTATACTAATACGGTAATTGTTAATGTTAGCATGTATACTAATATTATGCTCTTATATTGAAGGACGGACAAATTTCCCAGAAAGAACGATATTATCATGCCATGCATTCTTTTGTATTTGGATCTATCACAATATCATCGAAAATGTGGTTCTATATATTAAAGACTCATGGGCAGTGGTTAGACGACGATGTGAGTATTTTTTTTAAAAATTATATTTTTGTAGTTATGTTTACATTATTTAGTTACATTCATTACATACTTGCATTTTCCAGCAACTGTTAATATCCTATTAATTTTTTTTTGGTTCATCACATCAATGTTGTGTTATATTATTTTCGTAAACTGGCAAGGCATTTAGAAAGTGTTCCTATAAGGGCAACTACCACGGATTGTTGGTTTCATAGCAAGATCACCGCTCTTTACGAGGAGTATACAAAAAAAAATGCAGACAAAATTGTTTTGTCTGGTGAGGGTGATGTTGCTGAATACATACATGGGCTGTTTATGGATGTCAACACACCATGGAGGAACGTTGACTATGTGTTGTTCCCCATTCATATGTCATCATCGGACCATTGGTTGTTGTTGACTTTTGATGTGCATCGTAGGCGTCTAACTGTTTACAATTCTCTACAACCAAAAAGGAAATCCATGCAAACTAAAATATCGGATGTTTGTGAGCCGTACATCTTCATTCTTCCAACTTTATTGCGCAAGAGTGGTTTTTGGATGGATAGGTCTGATATTGACTTTAGCAGTGAACCATATCACAACAAAGAGGAAGATGATATAATTGAGTTGGAATTTATAGATGCGATTCTTGAACAAGTCGAGGGGTAAGGGTTAAATTGTTTACATTTTTTTTAATTATTACATATAGGTTGATTTTTTTTTTTTTTTGTTATATTTTGTTTGTTTGTACAGTGATTGTGGGATGTTCACAATTTGTTTCGCTGAGCATGTCATTCACCAGAAGTTTAATCAAATTCCTATTCCATTCCCCATTGCGCAATATCAGAAGAAGTTATGCACAAATCTATATATTTATGCAAGGAACAAACAATTGGAGGGATATGAGACTGATAGAGAATTTCCAGGAAGATTTTGTTTAGATTTTGATTAGTTCGGATTTCGTTGTTTTGTATTTATGAATTGTGTTGGGTATTTTTTTTTGTTTTTTTGGGGATATTCACAACATTTTTGTATGGTTTATGATTTTGTGATGTTCATTAGATCTTATGTAGATGGGATTACATAAATGATTATATTAGCTGTAATGAAAGAGATATTGTTTGTTGGTTGGTATTTGTTTCTCTTAAGTTGTGTTTGTTCCATTATTTTGAAATATACAGTTAGTAACCAATCATGTATAAAGGGGTAACCAGATAATGTTTTGATAGTAACCAG
The DNA here is from genome assembly GCA_020205615.1 of Panax quinquefolius. Lineage (NCBI taxonomy): Eukaryota > Viridiplantae > Streptophyta > Magnoliopsida > Apiales > Araliaceae > Panax > Panax quinquefolius. Next base: position 538,835 of record JAINUW010000126.1, on the reverse strand, counting down.
AGAGTTACAAGCTTGTATCAGGACATATATTATCTGTTAAATGTACATGAGTGAGTATACATGGGTTGCATAAACTTCAATATCATTTTTATTATAGGTTGCTGGATTCATAGGTTTTTTATGTTTTGGTTACCATTAGAAACTGGTATGGTTTATGAAATTAGGTGGTTACTGTGATGGTTATTGTTATGTAATTATTTGGTTACCATTAAAATTGGTATGGTTACTGTTATGTAATTATTTGGTTACCATTAAAATTGGTATGATTACTGTTATGTTATTAGGTGGTTAATCTTATGATTACTGTTATGTAATTATGTGGTTACCATTATAAATTGTTATGGTTACTCTTATGTAATTATTTGTTTACTATAAATGCTTGTATGAGATGGATGCTTATTATACATGCTTACAATTAAAAAATGTTGGAGGGATATGAGACTGATAGTAACGAGATAATGTTTTGATAGTTATAAGCTTTTATGATTACCATTAAAAAAATCATTATGGTTACTGTTATGTATTTATTTGGTTCTCATTATGGTTAATGTTATATTGAAATCAGAAATCAATATATAAATGAATAACAAATTTGGTTACTATACACAATAAAAATGTTACCAACCAAGTGGTTAATGGTTACTTAATGTAAACAACAATACATTCATGTATTTACACTTTTAATTTAACTGCACTATATCAGACCCTTTTTAGTGGTCTTAAAACCGGGGGATTATTGCATGTTTTCCTGTTGTGTCCTTTTTCTTGGCACCTGCTGCATTTGTTTTGAATTTTGATTTCAGATCCGTGTTTGTACCTCACTTTTTTTGGTCTTCCTGCTGGTCTTCTCGTGTTGGGTGGTTTTATACATATGTTTCTTACTTCTTCTAATACATCCCAGTTTTCTTTGTCATCTAAAGGCATGATCGAAGCTGAATATGTCTCGACCAAAGTTGCTTTAGTGTAATTTCTTGAGCAAAAATCATAACAGCTCAGATTTCTCTTGCTCAAAACAGCAGCAGCGTGCGGACGGCATCTCATGTGTGACGCCCCCAAAATAGGTCCATTCCATCCAACCCATTCTGAGTCGCCAAATACATGGTACAAAAACAAATACAACTTCAAGAATAATAATCGTCAGCAAAATATAATACAACACATATACTGTGAGTTTGAATACAACTATTGTCTAATAGACAGTATAAAAACTCAAAAGGGGTCCTCATTACAATTATTGATACGCTATTTCACAGAATAGTGAGGACTACTAATGCAACCATCTGGACCGTCAATCCATTCCCCGACTAGTCCTAGCTATATTCTCATTTCCCGAAGAGAACAGTGAAAGAAAGGGTGAGCTCAACTAGCCCAGTAAAAAATATTATGACTAAGATAATAGGCAACAAATTATCGTTAGTCTTCAATAGGGAAAAATCTGATATAGCAGACAACAAGTTTTAGATCTACAACTGCAGCAGAAACAACAATCCATTAGATGAGTCAAGTAGAGAAAGAATTCTACTATCTTCTAAGATTTAAAAGTTCATCATCAATATTTTATCCCCTCAGAACATCAATCAATATACATCTTTAATCAAATATTCATCTTTTACACCACAGGCCAAAGATATTCATTTTGTATCACCAGCTAGTCATGTTCATCTCAACACTGCTCATCTTTTGCTAATGGCCAAAGATATTCATCAGGTAATCATTCATCTTTTCACTACGGGCCAAAGATATTCATCAAGTAATCATTCATCTTTGCACTACGGGCCAAAGATATTCATCAAGTATCATCATTAAGGACTGAGGATGATGAAAAACATTTTAGAGAACGAATCCAATAAGATAAAAGAACAAATATTAGGGATTCATATTACAGTTTATCCAAGATTAATAATACTCCATAATAACCAATTTCGAAGTAAAATTCAAGAATAAAGATCAAAACATGGATACAATCAAAGATAGTAACCATAATAGACATCTTGGACAAAAAGAAGAAAATTTCATTTTTCGGTGAATAGTGTCGTATACGTAAATAGTACTCGTAAATAGTAACTCGTGAATAGTAACTCGTGAATAGTAACTCATGAATAGTAATCCCGACATGAAAAGTTCAAAATTTGATAAAAAGTTCCAACCAATATTTTGGCATAACGATATTGAATAAATAATATCACTTACGAAGAAAAATAACATCCCTTACCTCAAAAAGATAATACTTCTGGCTGGAATATTGGATATAGTGCTGAAGGAACTTGCACCGTATAACAGCACTCAAAGTATCAAAATACTCACAAGAATACGCTCGATAATATAGAGAGAGAAAGAGAGAAAACTTATGAATTCTGGTATGATTTTCAATTCTAACTAAGCACCCTATTTATAGAAAAATGCTTAGAACGCCATAGAAGACTAACCTGCTACCTGATGGCTTTACCAGTTACTATTTCCACCCACCACATTTGAAATTCAATTGAGAACATGTCTCTCCAACCAATTCTGTTTTATCATTTAAACAATAATCAGAAACTTTAATAATTCATAGAAAATAGCCCGTTTATCAGAAAAATACAAATTTTATGTCCATTCCACACGAAATCGAATTCTCTACAACTTTGTAGCTTTGAGTTTTTCCAAATTCCAAACATAAAAATACCCGAAATCCACAAACGGATGATTTTTAAATACTTCCAATCCGACAAAATACTGATAAAACATCTCAGCATTAATTCCTTCATTAATAACCACATAAATAAATCCATCATTTATATCCACATAAAATAAATAATTCCTTATCATATGAATCAATAATTAATTATTCACAAATAATATTACGTAATCACATTTATGACAACCAGTCGCTCCTGTGAAAGAGGGGCTTTCCGATAAGGATTTCTCCTCATCGCGCCAATTAGGTGACCAAACCTCTCCTTGATGTAACTTTCTAGACATTGCCAATAATGCTATCTAATAATATTATTCAAATAATATGAATTATTGATCCGATAATGGAGATATCTTGTCGCGATGACAATTATTGAACAACAATAATATAAAATATCAACGCATCAATTATTGAATCAATACAATAAAATATTGAACAGTAACTACTGTAACAATTATTGAGTAGTGCCTTCTTACGTAAGGCTCAATAATTCAACAATATTGTGCAATACCGTGCTATGTACTTTGTGCAACCACGCCAGACATCAGTATTTTAAACCACCGGGTATTCCAACAGTCTTAATTCAGAATAACTACGTCGTTATTTGTAAAAACTCAAACTTTGTCATTTTCTTCATCCGACAGTTATCCATTATGGGGCACACAAATGGATGCGCCGTCGTACGAATATTCCCCGACAGAAAGAATATTCCACGACCAAACGAATATTCCCCGATAATTTAATATTTTGTAACCACTTGCTTATTTTGCAAAATTTGCACATTTCACCCATAACCAAAGTATTATATCAAATTAATACCTTATTATTCACAATAAAAAATAAAGGAAATTTGATTTTATTCATTAAAAAGTTGGGGTCTTACAACCTCCCCTCCTTATGAAATTTCGTCCTCGAAATTGACGTACGTACCTGGTATTTCAAAAAGGTGAGGATACCTCGCTTTTATTTCTGATTCTAACTCCCAGGTCATTTCTTCAATAGCATGGTTTCTACACAAAACCTTAACTTGTGGTATAATCTTCGTGCGTAGGACATGCTCTTTCCTATCCAAGATCTTGACAGGTACCTCCTCGTACATTAAATCTTCGGCTATCTCGTCTGGTTCTAACGCAATAATGTGGTTTGGGTCATCCACATATTTACGTAACATCGATACGTGAAAAATATTATGAACACGCGGCATACTTAGCGTTAAGGCGAGTCTATAGGCCACAGTTCCTACTTGATCGAGGATTTCAAATAAATCAAAGGCTTGAGCTTTTTTTTTTCTCTTCATCAACTCTTACTTCTAGAATAACGCATTCTTGCACCTTCTTCTTTATATCCATCAGCTCCAGTGTGTAGCTTGAGCGGTTTTAACTTTATCAATTAAAGTCTATTCTACTCGTATATTCGTTATCTTCACGTGGGTCCCTAGAGTCTTTAACTCTATCTTCATCATTTGTAAGTCATATAAAATAGATTTTTGTGTTAACAACATCGCACTCATAAACGACACGATCTTCACTCAACGCGCCGCCCACCACTTTCGCTTTTCCCACGATGGTATTGAATGGTACGATCGTAATCTTCAATGAACGAGCCAATGTCTTTGGCGCATTATAATGCTCATTTTGGTTGAAGAAATATTTAAGGGTTTTAGAAATGGGTTTTGTCTTCGGGTCACAAAAAATTCAATTTCACACTCTAGGGGTAGGCTAAGAAGTCCTTCGAGAATACGTCGGAGATTTATTAACAATAAAATATCATTTAAAAATCGTGACTCTCATCCAAGACTTGGATAGCACATGAAATGAAGGTTTCTACTAACGAAGTTTCAATCGATAAGTCAAAGTTTAACTTCTCTAGAGTTAAATTTAAACATTGAGGGCAAGCAAGAGAGATAAAATAATGGGTAGAACCAGGTATCTAATAAGGTATAGACTTCACAAGAATTTATAATTAACTAACCCGTGCTAACTTCGTTCGGGTCACTCATTTTTTGAGAAGTCACGAAAAACGCTCTTCCTGAAACCACCGATTTCATTTTGTCTGTATTCTCCTTTGGTGCCACCGTCCCAACTGGACTTGATTTCGCTACAAGACAAAATTGAGCTATGTGATCGTCTTTTCCACAACTAAAACATTTCTTGGAAATCTGTGAACAATTTGGACTTATATGTCCCTCCTCTCCGTGATCTCTGTATTATCATCTAACTAACTGGCCGCTCTCCTCCCCCTAGAATTTGTTCTTGGTGTCTTGATCTTTGTTGCCGACGCCTTCCCGTCATCGTTAAAACTTCTCTTCTTGAAATTTCCACTTGAATCATTTCTTCTATTATCTTGGCCATGATTACCAACGAAGTGGTTACCATTTCTGGTATGATAATTTCTTCCACGATGGTTATCATTGTTCCGATGACCATTGTCACCGGTACGATTATTATCCTGTTGTTGCTCGTTATCCTTCGGTTGGGCTGGCTCATTATTGCGCTCCACTAACTGAGCCCTATTCACAACATCTGAATATAAACAAAGTTTATGAGAAATGAGGTATTGACGTATTTCGGGTTTCAAACCTCGCAGAAACATTTGTGTCATTAGTTCCTCATTATCAACCAAATAAGATGCAAATCGGGATAACTCCGCAAACTTAGCTTCGTACTGCGACACGTTCATATTGTTTTTCTCCAGCTTGATGAACTCAACCTCCTTCATGTGACAAATACTTTCAGGAAAGTACTTGTCGTTGAACAATTCTTTGAACTTCTCCCAAGACATCTTCAGTGCGGCAGATTGAGTACGCTTTATAGATTCCCACCAGTAATCTGCCTCTCCTCGCAACATGAAGGTGGCAAAGGGAACCTTTTGCTCCTCGGAACATCCCAAGACATCAAATATCTTGGTGATCTGCTTTATCCACGTCTCTGTCGTAAGTGGTTCTGGCTTTCCCAAAAACTCCGGTGGTCCCAGCTCCTTGAACTGCTTAGCAATAACAAGCCGCGCGTTGCTATCATTTCCACCCATATTTTGTGCACGAGTCTCCCTCGTCTGATGTTGCATGAATTGCATAAAGCCTTTGAATATCCCATCACTCATCATTTCATTGGTGTTGTTGTTTACCTGAGGATTATTGTCATCCTGATGCACATTATCCTGGGTATTGATCATTGGTGACTCAAGGGTGTCTATGCTTCATTGCTTATCACAACATTTTTAGATGACATTTTCAAACACTGCAACAAAATAAGGGTTAATTGACATGTCACATATTATCCCTATACTCTGACCGACCAATTAAATACCAAATAAACTTAGGTAGGTCATACTAGCGAAGGAATTTCCTGTCTCTCCCCTCCTAGTTCTTGTCTCACATCTCAGCCAGGGATCATATCCCTAAGCTTTGATACCAACCGTGACGCCCCCAAAATAGGTCCATTCCATCCAACCCATTCTGAGTCGCCAAATACATGGTACAAAAACAAATACAACTTCAAGAATACAATCGTCAGTGCAAAAAAATACGACAACACATATATGTGAGTTTGAATACAACTATTGTCTAATAGACGATATAAAAACTCAAAAGGGGTCCTCATTACAATTATTGATACGCTATTTCACGTAATAGTGAGGACTACTAATCAACCATCGTGACCATTCAATCCATTCCCCGACTAGTCCCAAATATATTCTCATTTCAAGAGAAATGGTGAAAGAAAGGGTAAGCTCAACTAGCCCAGTAAGAAATATTACGACTAAGATAATATACAACAAATTATCGTTAGTCTTCAACAGGGAAAAATCTGATATAGCAGACAACAAGTTTTAGATCAACAACTGCAGCGAAAACAACAATCCATTAGAAGAGTCAAGTAAAGAAAGATTTCTACTATCTTCTAAGATTTAAAAGTTCATCATCAATATTTTATCCCTGTAACATCAATCAATATACATCTTTAATCAAATATTTATCTTTGCACTACAGGCCAAAGATATTCATTTGTATCACCAGTTGGTCATGTTCATCTCAACATCTGTTCATCTTTGCACTACGGGCCAAAGATATTCATAAGGTAATCATTCATCTTTGCACTACGGGCCAAAGATATTCATCAAGTAATCATTCATCTTTTCACTACGGGCCAAAGATATTCATCAAGTATCATCATTAAGGACTGAGGATGATGAAAAACATTTTAGAGAAAGAATCCAATAAGATAAAAGAACAAATATTAGGGATTCGTATTACAGTTTATCCAAGATCAATAATACTCCATAATAAACAATTTCGAAGTAAAATTCAAGAATTAAGATCAAAACATGGATACAATCAAAGATAGTAACCATAATAGACATCTTGGACAAAAAGAAGAAAATTTCATTTTTCGGTGAATAGTACCGTATACGTGAATAGTGCCATATACGTGAATAGTAACTCCGACACCAAAAGATAGAAATTCCACAAGAAAAATCATCATGCTTCGTGAATAGTACTCATAAATAGTAACTCGTGAATAGTAACTCATGAATAGTAACTCGTGAATAGTAACTCATGAATAATAACCCCGACATGAAAAGTTCAAAATTTGATAAAAAGTTCCAACCAATATTTCTAAGATAATGATATCAAGAAATAATATCACTTACTTAAGAAAAATAACATCCCTTACCTCAAAAGATAATACTTCGGGTGGAATATTGGATATAGTCTTTGAAGGAACTTGCAAGACAATAGCAACACTCAAAGTATCAAAATACTCACAAGAATACGCTCGATAATATAGAGAGAGAGAGAAAAACTTATGAATTAAAGTGTGATTTTCAATTCTAACTAAACACCCTATTTATAGGAAAATGCTTAGAACGCCATAGAAGACTAACCTGCTACCTGATGGCTTTACTTGTTACCATTGCCACCCACCACATTGGAAATTCAATTGAGCACATTTCTCACCAACCAATTCTAGAATTTTACAAAATGTTTTATCATTTAAACAATAATCAGAAACTTTAATAATTCATAGAAAATAGCCCGTTTATCGTAAAAAATACGAATTTTATATCTATTCCACACGTAAATCGAATTCTCTACAACTTTGTAGCTTTGAGTTTTTCAAATTCCAAATGTAAAAATACCCAAAATCCACAAATGATGATTTTTAAATACTTCCAATCCGGACAAAATAATCGATAAAACATCTCAAAGATTAATTCCTTCATTAATAACCACATAAATAAATCCATCATTTATATCCACATAAAATAAATAATTCCTTATCATATGAATCAATAATTAATTATTCACAAATAATATTACGAATCACATTTATGACAACCAAATTTGTTCCCGTGAAAGAGGGGATTTCATATGATTTCTCCTTATTGGCGCCATTAATTAGGTGACCAAACCTCTCCTTAATGTAACTTTCTAGACATTGCCAATAATGCTATCTAATAATATTATTCAAATACTATGAATTATTGATCCGATAATGGAGATACTATGCAATTGACAATTATTGAACAACAATAATATAAAATATCAACGCAAAGAATTATTGAATCAATAAAATAAAATATTGAACAGTAACTACTATAACAATTATTGAGTAGTATCTTCTTACGTAAGGATCAATAATTCAACAATACTATGCAATCTGGTAATAGCTATTTGTGCAACCGTAGACATTCAGATATTTTAACCACTGGGTATTCCAATAGTCTTAACGGTAACAACTACGCCATTATTCGTAAAAACTCAATCTTTGTCGTTTTCTTCATCCAACAGTTATCCGTTATGGGGCCCACAAATGGCTGCGCCGTCGTACGAATATTCCCCGACAGAAAGAATATTCCACGACCAAACGAATATTCCCCGAAAATTTAATATTTTATAACCACTTGCTTATTTTGCAAAATTTGCATATTTCACCCATAACCAAAGTATTATATCAAATTAATACCTTATTATTCACAATAAAAAAATAAAAGAAATTTGATTTTATTCATTAAAAAGTTGGGATCTTACATCATGGTACTAAAATTTACGGTATGTGCATGTCTTTTGTTCGATGTCCACAATATATTGTTTTGAGACATCGTAAACAGTGAAAATCACTGAGTTTGATGTCTCAACCTACAACACAAATTAAGCGTGTCAATTGAAATCATGTTCGTTGTCTAAAAATAGAATAAATATAGTAAAGTAAACAAATCAATGTTAGCCAGTAACCTAAATAAATAATTTTAGTAACTAGAACATGTGACGCCCCCAAATCTGGGTATCTTTCAACCCGACAGATGGTGCTCCACGATATTACATTCCATACAATCATTCCATTGAAATAACAACAAAATTAGTGTAATTACTATCTTTATATTACATCTGTAATAAATCCTTTCCCAGGTTCAGAATCGAATACATTCGTTGTTCTTCATAAGTGTATTACATACAAATATACTTGTCTATTACAGGACGATTAATTGTCCATCTTAGCCTTGCCTTTATCTCTTTTAGAACTCTTAGTTCGTTCGGCTTTAGCTGCAAACATATGGTTTAAGCAGGAATGAGCATAACTAGCTCAACAAGTCTTAACAACGAACATATGAATATCACAACAACAAGTACATGCTTTACTTCCATATCTGAATAATTATCTACGAAGCATTATGAAATATTTGACTAATACTTCTCTTACAACAATTCTAGAGTATATATAATAGCTTAGGAATGATGAACTGGTCAATAGACCATGAACATACTCTTTTCGTTTTCATACTTGTAAAGGATATCCGGCACCAAGTCCATCCACCCGTCTTTACTTACGAGCACTTCTAGGTGATCAGCCTATTGTACTCTATGTTGATCAACACTCTTACGTTAAACGTATTTACGTTCAACATTTGGCAACCTAGCATGCCCATCGAATAATCGATGAAAATACTTTTGTTTGTACATAGACAAACTTACCTTCTCATCCATACTAAATACTTGGCATAGGACAGCGTTAATAGTTCTATATCAACAGACTTGTAAACAAATCAATCAACTCTCCAATACTTGTCTAGCCATAATAACACAGGCATCGACTCTTTCCTATTTACCATTCATGCATTGTATAACATGCATCACGAAAAAACTTGGCTAACACGAGGGTTAGGCAAGCGTTAAGAATGACTTGCCTTCAAGCGTCTTCGAATTTATAATTCATCTATTCTCAGTCTTTACAGGATCTACATGATACATTCACATAGCACACTGTAATTAGTTATCACATAAACTGACTTTATGGTTCTAACCAACTTCTTTCTCTTCTATGTTTTACTTGAATTAACTTCGTTATTAAAGTCGATTCAACTTTCTATACTTCGTTACGTTTTATTAACGTTCTTACGTCCTTAACAGACATTCGATCATTAATGGTTAATTACCAACGTTGAACGTCATTCACGGTTCACTTATTACGTCTTTTTTTTCTTCGTTTAATTACTATTAAACCTTACTAGATCTTCTTACACTAACACCTTATAAGAGAGTTAAGGTAAGTCTTATAATGTATATTAAGTACCTTCAATGTCTTATTTTAAGTCTTCATTCAAAATTGAACAAAAACTAACTTGGTCAACCTTTTTTCATCTTCGGCATACCGAGCGCGCGACATCCTATATATTCTAGTATACTGCGTGGCAGTCCACGTAGTACAAACTCTCGCGCTGCGACACGAGTCTCCCGACCTTTTTATTTTCTCCTCACCATAATCAAGGCCAGGTGCGGACCAATAACATACGTTTGTTTGGCATGCAACTTAACTCACTGTACCATTAACCAAAACAGTTTTGTTTCTTAACAAAACTCCCGGCTTCCTAATTTGTACGTTTTACACCCGAATTGACCCATTCAAATTCCTACAAGTCAGGAATTACATCCTTTACGTGTTCATATAAGAATTTCATATTTCCGAATTCATTAACTCAGAATTCACCTTTAAGTTCATTTTTAAGCGTTCGTTTAACGTTTTCGTCCATTCAATACTCGTTTTCTTCGTTATAAGTCGGAATACGACGATTCTTTCGCCAACAACTCTTAATTACCTTATCTCACGTGTTGATATTGAAAACCAACATTTTCAAGTCACACGAGAACTTTTGACCTTTAATCCGGACTTTATACGTTTTCAACGTTTAACGTCTATTTTTGCAAAATCCGCCATAACTTCGTTACTAATGTTCTCTAAGTCAAATCACATGGAATACTTCATGGACTTCATATCTCCATACAAACCAAGCAATAGGCACATTCCTTTGCTATATCGATTCTTAAACGTTCATTCTAAACTAAGTTCACGTTCAAGACTTTTTATGGTTTTTAACTCATATAACCACTTACGATTTCTATATGGTCATGACCTATCAATGATTTGGTCATTAATAGGCATCCTTATTTCTCCTCAATAAACATGCTCCACCCATCTACGATTCTTCTATGAGAAAGAAATCGAAAAAGATGAAGATTACGGTTTATGAGAATTTACCTTTGAAGTAGTTAACGTTCTTGATAAACGTCTATTGGTTTACTTGGAAGTAGAAGGATTATAAGTTTCTAGCTCTTTTCTCTCTCTCAAATATGTTGGACAAACTTTCTAAACAACAAAAATCTAACCCTAGCTTTCTATTTATAGAAAACCAAATGAGGGCAAAATAGTCCAATTCTCCATCTCCTTACCTATTTACCACTTTGTCACCAAGTAAAATACTTGGTGACCAAGTGTTAATCTTGCCTTTCACACCAAGTGGCCGGCCCACCATGGATTACCCCATGGGTTTTACCCATCCCTTGACCCGCCGATTCGACCCACGGTTTAATTCTTTTGATTGGGCTTGACTTTAATAAACATTGGACTTTAACCAATCTAATATTGGGCCTTGACTTGGGCTTGTATAGTTAATTCATTGGGCTTGTTATTAATCCAAGTCCAATTGGATTGTATAAAATCCTTAACTCATACTCTAATAATACAACTTGTATTCTACGCGTATTACTCCCGTAATCTCTTTGTATAATACTCATATAATAATCTTATTATACGTCGTACTATTCTTCACCATACTCGTATACATACCAGTATAATACTCATATTTCATACGTATAATAATCGAAACGACTATACGCATTACATTTCCCTTTCGAAAACCTCTTTCACAAACCCTTAGGTTTTAAGTGCGCATGCGAAAACTTTGTTTGCCGTAACGGAAATATTATTGGATATTCCATAATATCGTCATATTCTAACATTACTCGTTTCTCAGAATTTCAAACCCTAGCTCCAAACAACATCGGATGAATAGTGCTTTTACGCAAACATTCTCAGAAAACCTTCGTTCTCGTCTTGATAATTCACAACAATTAATTCTAGCACAAAGCCAGAATACTAACCACATCCACACATTTTAGGTCATAAAACGACCTTCGAACATCTTACTCACATAATTACTCAATTAAATTCATTTAATCCACATAATCAAATAAAAATTTAATTCATTGAAAATTCGAAATTCTCGGGAGTTACATTCTTCCCTCCTTAAAAGGATTTTGTCCCCAGAATCTCACTATTCTTACATAAACAAATGAGGAAACTTTTCCTTCATTTTACTTTTGAGCTCCCACGTTGCATCTTCAGCATCGTGGTTACTCCAAATTACCTTTACTGAAGGTATTACTTTATTTCTCAAGACTTGTTCCTTCTTATCAATAATCTGAATCGGAAGTTCTTCATACGTTAAGTCTTTTTCTACATGAATGGATTCATATTCTATTACGTGCTTGTAGTCCGGTTTATAAGGACGCAACATAGACACATGAAACACATTGTGTATTCTTTCCATTTCTAGAGGTAAGGCTACTTCATATGCTACCTCTCCTATCCTTCTTAAAATCTCAAAAGGTCCTACAAACCTTGGACTTAACTTCCCTTTCTTCCCAAAACGTATCTTCCCTTTCCAAGGCGATACTTTTAGAAAGACATAAGACCCTACTTCAAACTCCCTCTTCTCTCGATGAGGATCTGCATACTTTCGTTGTCTATCTTGAGCCGCTACTAATCGAGCTCTTATCAGCTTCACCATGTCTGCCGTTTGTTGTACCATCTCAGGTCCCAACATTCGACGTTCACCTATTTTATCCCAACAAAGTGGTGTCCGGCACTTCCTCCCATACAATGCTTCGTAAGGCGGTATGCCTATACTAGCGTGAAAACTATTGTTGTAAGCGAATTCTACCAACGGTAGATGTTCGTCCCAACTCCCCTTGAAATTCATAAAGCAAGATATTAACATATCTTCTAGCGTTTGAATTGTCCATTCGCTTTGTCCATCCGTCTGTGGATGATACGCCGTACTCAATCTCAACTGCGTTCCCATTTGCTCTTGCAAACTTCTCCAAAAGTTCGACGTGAATCGTGGATCACGATTGGACACAATCGAAACAGGTACTCCATGTCTGGAAATAATTTCCTTGACATAAAGCTTAGCTAACTGCTCTAGGTTATACCTAACTCCTATTGGTAGAAAATGAGCCAATTTAGTTAACCGATCCACTATTACCTAAATAGCATCGTATCATTTTCTCGTCGTTGGAAGTCCTACCACAAAGTCCATGGTGATATGCTCCCATTTCCACTCCGGAATCTCCAGTGGTTGTATCAATCCACTCGGTCTTTGGTGCTCAGCCTTAACTTTCTGACAAATTAAGCACTTACTAACATACTCTGCAATCTCCCTCTTCATGTTCGGCCACCAAAAGTTCTGATGAAGGTCTTGATACACCTTAGTACTACCAGGATGTATCGAGTACCTCAAACTACGTGCCTCGCACATAATCTCTTCTTTCAACTCTGAATTATTTGAACCCAAATTCTTCCTTCAAAATGAAGTAAACCTTCTTTATCAAGGTTATACTTAGTCTTCACATCATCCTTCATTATCTTCTTCATCTCGCTTTCGCATTCTTGATTTAATCAGTACTTCCTTAACCCGTTCCACTATTGTTGGTCGAGTTTCTATTGCAAATAACATCTTCCTCGTTTCACTTAGTAACTTAACTTCTAATTCCATCCTCGCCATCTCTGTTATTAACTCGTTCTGAGTCGTTAACATTTACAGTTTCTCTCTACCCTTCTGACTCAATGCGTCGGCTACTACATTCGCCTTCCCTGGATGATATAAGATATCACAGTCATAATCTTTTATTAATTCTAACCACCTTCTCTGCCTCATATTCAACTCCTTCTGTGTGAAGATATATTTCAAACTTTTATGGTCCGTATATATCTCACACTTCTCCCCGTATAAATAATATCTCCATATTTTTAATGCAAACACTACAGCTGCCAGTTCTAGGTCATGAGTAGGACAGACCTTCTCATAATCCTTTAACTGACATGACGCATACGCAATGACCTTGTCATGATGCATAAGAACGTAACCTAGTCCTCTATGTGAAGCATCACTATAAACTACAAAATTCCCCATATCATCTGGTAAAGATAATACAGGTGCCTCACTCAACCTCCTTTTTAGTTCTTAAAACTACGCTCACACTTTTCTGTCCACTCGTACTTCACCGACTTCCTTGTCAGATTTGTCAGCGGAGTAGCTAATTAAAAAAGTCTTGAATGAACCTTCTATAGTATCCCGCTAACCCCAGAAAACTCCTAACCTCAGTTGGTGTTTTTGGTTGTTCCCACTCATTCACTGCTTCCACTTTCGCTGGATCTATGGATATGCCATCCTTCTCTATAACATGTCCTAGAAACTGCACTCGTTCGAACCAAAATTGACACTTAGTGAATTTCGCATACAACTTCTCCCTCCGTAGTGTTTCCAACACTATTCTTAGATGTTCAGCATGATCTTCTGGCGTCTTAGAATAGACTAGAATATCATCAATAAACACTACGACGAACTTGTCCAAATACTATTTGAACACTCTGTTCATCATATCCATGAATGCGGCTGGTGCATTCGTCAACCCAAACGACATAACCAAAAACTCGTAATGCCCATAACGAGTTCTGAACGTCGTCTTAGGTATATTTTCCTTCTTCACTTTCAATTGATGATACCCCATGCGCAAATCTATTTTAGAAAAATACTTTGCCCCTTTCAACTGATCAAATAGATCATCGATCCTGGGCAACGGGTATTTATTCTTAATCATTAACTTGTTCAACTCCCGATAGTCAATACAAAATCGTAACGATCCGTCCTTCTTCTTTACAAACAATACCGGTGCTTCCCACGGAGAAACACTCGATTGAATGTACTTTCTATCTAATAGTTCCTGTAACTAAATCATTAACTCCTTCATCTCCACTAGTGCCATCCTATATGGTGCCTTTGAAACTGCGTGTCGTACCCGGCAACAAATCAATCACAAATTCTACATCCCTATCCGGCGGAATACCTGGTAACTCCTCCGGAAACACATCCGCGAATTCTTGAACCACCGCTATCTGTTCTAATGATGTTCCCACTCTTTGGGTATCCACCACATGACACAAATAACCCTTACACCCCTTTTTCAACATCTTCCTAGCTTGTGTCATGGTTAGACAACAAGAACGTCCCGGTAATTTATTTCCATAAAACACCACCTCAGGTTTCTTAGAAAGCCTTTGGTTCACACTCTTTCTATGACAATCTATTATCGCTCTATGGTTAATTAACCAATCCATATCGAGAATCACATCGAATTCTCTTATCGGTAAAAGATCTACCGATAATCTATTACCCCTGATATCTACGAAATAATTCCTATGAATGTGTTCAATGGGAATTACCTCCTCGTTTGCTACCTTAACGTCTAAAGGTATTTCTAACTTTTCAGGATTTAATCCCAATTGTTGAGCAAATTCTCATGCTATAAAAGAACAAGTAGCACCCGAGTCAAATAGCACGTAAGCATTTATTTCGTTGACTGGAATGATACCTGCTACTACGTCCGTTGATGTAACCGCATCTTGGATTGTCATATTAAACGTTCGGGCCGAGGGTCTACCCAATGATGGTGTTGGTCCAGTAATGACTAAATTACCACTACCAGAACCCTTACTACCCTCTGCCCCTTTCTTTGGGCAATTTCTTACCATGTGGTCTACTGACCCACAAAAAAAACATCCCTAGCTTTTCTTAGGATTAGGACAGTTGGGAGATATATGACCCTCTTGCCCACAATTATAACAACCAGTCTTCCCCTTCAGATAGACTCCCAGATGAGTCTTACCGCATGTCTTACATGCCTCCATCCTCCGTTTAGGATCCCCTAGTTTTGCCTCAGTATTCCTAGGGTTAAGATTCTTCCGTTTAGGCATATTGCCGCTACCACTGGCAACCTCTGCCTTATTTCCTCCCTCTTCCTTACTTTTATTCTTTCTATCTTTGTGGTATTGGACCAACGCCTCACTACCACCCTTTGCTATTATCGCCTTCTCCAGAATGGTCCCATAGGAAGCACTCTGAAAAATCAACATCCTACTATAGAGCCAGGGCTTTAGGCCCTGCTCAAACATAAGAGCCTTCCTCTCCTCCGTGTGCACTTGGTGTGGAGCGAACCTTGCGAATTCACTGAATTTGGCCGCGTATTAGGGAACAGTCATGTCCCCCTGCTTAAGTTCTAAGAACTTAATCTCCATTCTCCCTTGCATGCTAGTAGGGAAATAGTTCTCAAAGAATACCTTCTTAAACTGTTCCCATGTAATGACTTCACTCCCATTTTCACCTCGGTGAGCCTCCCACCAATGAGTTGGCTTCCCCCTTCATCATATAGGTCGTAAAAGAGGTCTTTTGCGCCTCAGCTACATTTGTAATAATAAACGCCTTCTCTATTTCCTTGACCCATGTCTGGGCCTCCATTGGGTCCGTTGTTCCCTTAAATTCGGGTGGACCTACACTCTTAAATTCCTTAAAGGTAGTCGTTCGGGCTACCTAGGTCTCATGGTGCTCTACCCCCAACTTGGTTAAATGCAGCCGTTAATAAATTAACGAACTCTTGCATTGGGTTATTAGGAACCCCCTCGTTCTCATTATGCGATTCCGCTTCTTGGTTACGTTGTCTTCTTCTTGGCGGCATTTCTGATTAAATAAATAAAGTTCCATTATTACTTATTTACTTACTTCTTTATTAGTCGTCAAACAACTGAACAATAACTCATACACAACACAATAATTTAAAATAAAAACTTCTTTATATTAAAATGCTTCTTTATAGTTCAAAACTATTTACACTTTGCTTTCCATAGCCCAAAAGCTAATACATATACATCCCGCGATTGACTTCTACAAAAATTGGGATTTACAAAAAAGACTACCCTTTAATTATACAAAAGAGGGCTTTACGTCATTACACAAAAGTATTTACCATACTACTCCTAGTACTGCCTAACAGCATTCTCATGCTTCTGGTTCGCCAGAATCGACACAATATCTCGACTTATAGTATGTTGAGTCTGTCCCGACTCAATAGAATAACAAGCTATCTTAAGCTTGAAATCCTCGTGCACACTGTCATTTATATATGACATTTGTGCTATCTTCTGGTCTTTTTCAACCAGTTTCTTATGAAGTTCTATGACCTCGTTCTTATAGTCCTGGACCTTGTCAGTCATGAGCACTTTCTCATCATGCTCTATCTCATAGTCTGACTCTGCAGACTCTTTCTCCCCATAGAGATCACTGATCTCTTCTTTCTGTCTTCAGACATATTGTGCGATTGCCGTTCTGATCGACCACCACCGAGGGTACATTGCCCTCATAGTCTCTGTAGGTGTCGACTCTAGGGCAGGCATCACCGTATTAATCGATGTCACCTCCATGTCATCCTCCACATCAATCATCATATTCAAATATGATGTTATCCCCATGGTCTCCTCAGAATAGTCCTCCTCCGAGTAATATTCCTCGAGCTCTGACTCCTCTAGAATCACTACAGGTATGTTTGCTATAGGCACAGGTACTGTCTCGACTCGGTTCACGGACTCCTCGCTGATCACATGTATATCCCTATACATCAAGCTATCAACCGACATCTACAATAACATATAACAAATTGATTAGTACATAATACACCATAATATAAGCACAAATCACATTTAATCTATTTAGGGTTACTTTCCATCTTTTAAATCTTTTGGTACCGAGTTTCCTCAATACCTTATTAACTCATTTGACTCGAGTTAACTTTCTTCGGACTCTTCCTTTCCTACGAGGTTATTAGCCTAAGGTTCTTCCCCCCCTTACGTTTTATAACCAAATGCTTTGATACCAACCTGTGACACCCCAAAATCCGGGTATCTTCCAACCCGACAGATGATGCTCCACGATACTACATTCCATACAATCATTCCATTGAAATAACAACAAAATGAGTGTAATTACTATCTTTGTATTACATCTGTAATAAATCCTTTCCCAGATTCATAACCGAATACATTCGTTGTTCTTCAAAAGTGTATTACATACAAATATACTAGTCTATTATAGGACGATTAATTGTCCATCTTAGCCTTGCCTTTATCTCTCTTAAAACTCTCAGTTCGTTCGGCTTTAGCTACAAACATATGGTTCAAGCAAGAATGAGCATAACTAGCTCAGAAAGTCTTAACAACGAACATATGAATATCACAACAACAAGTACATGCTTTACTTCCATATCTGAATAATTATCTACGAAGCATTATGAAACATTTAACTAATACTTCTCTTAGAACAACTCTAGAGTATATATAATAGCTTAGGAATGATGAACCGGTCAATAGACCATGAACATACTCTTTTCGTTTTCATACTTGAAAAGGATATCCGGCACTAAGTCAATCCACCCGTCTTTGTAACGCCCCAAAATCCGGTCTATCTTCACACCCGGATTCTGCACGTCACGAGTACATCCTTCATCCAACATACATCATTATATACCGAAATATAACAACATACACTCTTAAATCCCAGGTTCTCGAAACCTTATAACCTTTTTCATTATAAATATTAATAAATACATTATTCATTTCATCTTACAAGAGTGACTTTAATCCGCCACAAAGGATACATAACAATTCATTAAACTAGTCTATAATTCAATTTCATCTTTTTACATTACAAGTCTTCACTTGATCTTCTCGCTCATTCACCTTCTGAATGGAACTTCATCTGGATACCGTTAGCTTGATCTTTACGGGATCCTTAAGTTCTTCTAACCTTGTTCGCTGAAAATTATTTTTCATTTAAAGCAAGTGTGAGCATTCAATTGCCCAGCAAGTCATAACAGTTGAACAAACAACTTCAGAATTAAAACATTTCTTTAGAACTTCTATAACCGAACAAAGGTTATGAAGCAGCTTGAATAATAGGAATAATCTCGATTCCTATCATCTTAAAACATTAATCACTTTCACTTTGAAATACTTTCATCCCTCTACCTTTTTCATACACATCATGTCTGGCTAGAATCATTAGCACAGACTTAACAATAACGGTGCATGTATAAACAGAACATACTTGTATTGAACAGTTCAATCACAGAACAATGCATATCATAGAAACACCGAAGTGTTCAAATTGTGGCTCAAGGCCTCATACATTCTACCATCTTGTACATACATTGCACATATGCACATAGACAAGACTTCTCAAGTACAACATCTGAGAAGTTTAAGAAACTAGCATTCATGTAATATGAATGAAGTTAAGAAACTTGCCTTACGTCCAGCTACAACATACGCTAAATTGCTCATTTCAATTCCTATATAACACATAAGGAGAAAACATAAACACCAATTAGTCATATATTGAACTTACGCATTGGTTTACTTAACTTTACTTCTTAGGGTTTGCGTTCTTGTAATATGAGTTTACGCGACTAACTTCCTTTACCAGTTTACAGCTTTATGACATATGGAGATGTCTTACTCAAAACGTTCATCATCTTGGATGATTTATATTCTTATCTTATATATTTAATACTTTCATTATCCATTACATGAACCCCATGTTCATTACTCGTTCTTAGTTTTGAAGCCATACCAATTGTTGTATGCTAAGACCGATCGTTCATCGCAAAAATGTTGCATTCACAGCGTCTATACGCTTCACACTTATCTCTCATTATCATGATATAACATCGAAATGTTAGTCATTACCCTCGACACTCAACGTCTAAGGAATCACAACCATAGCAATTCCTCACGTTCGTTCATCCCACTACGGTCCCCTTACATCGCCATTCGTAACTCATGATTTATATTCTTTGTTATTTAATCTCGTTTAATCTTTACGTTCAACCTTTAATAAAGGTTTAAGTCATTTGCTTAAGTGTTATTTTAGGTGAACTATATGTTCATATTTCTTTCTTGCACATACCCTAGTAATTGAGCATTTAAAATCTCATTTAAGGCATTGCCTGCAAGACCGGCGCCATCTGTGATGCGTGCCCTTCCTTTCCTCCCTCATTTGGCACACACCTACTTCTTCTCTCTCTCTTCTTCACATTTGTGCATGCGGTGCCAAGTCCTTTATTATCTCTCGCGCTACGGCGTCACTCTCCAGAAGATTATGGTCGAGCTAGCACTGCGGTGCCACTTCTCATAGTCTATCCGGCGCTATGGCGCCGAGACAAAACCCTAGAAATTTTTCTAAGTGTTAAATAAATTCTTTGAGACGCTCACTTCCCGAACTCATAACTCCTTCGTTATAACTCAGAACGAGGTCATTCCAAAGCCATTCCCTTCCTTATCTTACGTACTTCAATACCCCTCTGACAGAACTTCATTCTGAATTTGTTAACGTGCCATTCGATTGGCTTGATTTTCACCCTTTGTTCATTTTATGTTTTTAACGCTCTTCGTTCGTTCGTCAGTAATTCGGTCATCCGAACTCAGAACTCGGTCGTTCTTGAGTCCACGACTCACATTTTCTATGTTCTCTTACTTTCATATGAAACCCTACACATTCGAGTTCATTTACTAACTTTCTAATTCTCGTTTGACTTTTACAAAAAAAATTTCCAAAACTTCGTTATAACTAAGTTTTAATCCGTTCTTCATGAACGTTTCTACCGTTCCTAACCAAGCAAGAAGCAACTAACTTATACACGATGGTTTTAAACTAGTCCATCAACAACAATTATCCAACGATGGTTTTAAATTTGTCCATCAACAACGTTCTTCGTGTTCTTCGTGTGTTCTTCGTGTTCTTCGTTCGTTCTTCATTTTAATCGATATTTTAGATTACGATTCCACTTTTTATTGGAATTTGATGTTATAGAACACCATTCCTTACTTATTTCACCTACTTATTCATATAATCCACTCGGACCGCTCTAATTCATTACGAATCTTATACTTCCTTAAGAAATTTAAAAACTAAATTTCTAAGTTCTTATTTCTTCTTTTCTCATGATTTCAACCATATGAACTCATCTCTAACCTTATCTACTTCTTATCTTCATTAATTTATGTTTTAAACATATTAAACTTAAATAAAATATTAGATGAAACTAGGTTTTAAATTACCTCTTCTTCTTATTTTTCTCCCGCTAGACAAAGCCGGCGATTTGTAAGCTTTTCTATTTCACGAACACTTTCGATCCGATCATTCATGCTCATACTCTTCCGTCTCCTTCCCATTTGACTTCTCTCTCTCTCTCTCTCAAGTGTGGGATTTTCAAAATCCTCAAAATAAACAAATGAGCTTCCTATTTATAGAAAATCAAAGCTAAGGGCATTTTAGTCATTTCACCCCCACCTCCTTACTATTCCCACCTCCTCCAAGACTTAGCCACCAAGTTTACTTGGTGGCCAAGTGGCCGCCCCTCTTCCTCCATTGGTCACCCCATGGGTTGCCCCATTGGTTATTACCCATCCGTTTACCCATCGGTTCGATCCGCGATTTCTTTTCTTGGTTTGGGCCTTAACCCTAATTCTTATTGGGCCTATCTTGGGCTTGATTTCACAAAGCGTTGGGCTTGACATAATCCAAGTCCAATTAGATTCTACAATGTCCATGAACTCAAAGTCCATTAAGACTAATCGTATTCTACGCATCTCATTCTTGTATTCTCGCATTTTTTTCATATATAGTTCGTACGATATTCGTATTATACGTCGTACTAATCTTCTTACTATACTCATATAATAACTAGTATTATCCTCGTATTTTTCACGCATAATAACCCTAATGATTATACGTGATCATAAAATTCTCGAAAGTCACTTTTCCTAACCCTAGGTTTTGAGTCCGTAGGCGAAAACTTCGTTTTTGCCATAACTAAAATATTACTGAATATTCCATCACATCTCAAAATTAAACGTAATCTATAACTTTTCGGAATTTCAAAATAAATCTTCGAGCAGACACGGATGAATAATGCCTATTTCATCTTTTTCCCCGAAAATATTTTGTTCCCGAAAAACTTCATTTTTCGTCTTGAAAATTCTTATTCGCTCAATCTAGCTTGTAGCCATAATACTCCCGACTTATAATCATCCTAGGTTATAGAACGATTAACAAACACATAACACATAATATTATTAATAAAAATTCATTTTATTAATAACTAATTCTTTAAACCTAAATTCTGGACAACACGAATTTCCGGGTTGTCACATTCTTCCCTCCTTATAAAAATTCCATCCTCGAAATTTCTTAAAACCACACCCTTACCCGGGTCATCACATTCAACCCTTCTTCACAGAATTTCGTCCTCGAAATTTTAGCTTACCTTTCTTCTCAACTTCCCTCATTCCTAACCCCCATAACCTATCAATAATCATGAAGCAGAAGGAATAACGAGGAATATAAAATTTCCTCTTAAAATGTTTCATACTTTTGCTGAGGGGTAAAATCGACCATGAACTCTTACTAGGTTAAACAGTATTTCGCCGTAAGGCCTTCTTTAACGGTCAGTTTACAATCACAAAGAAAGTAACTACCTCTTCTATGTTTTCCTCAAACTAAATCATTAGATTCCGCACCAAAACAATTTGGTTTGGCACAAGTTCTCAAAGAAAGCTCGATGACATACCATTTGTCTAGCCGAATCAAGTAGCTTAGACCATACCAATAAATTGGATTTCAACGTGAAACATTCGTCTAGTCAACTCAATTGACGTTGATTACTTCTTTAAATTCTTTTTCCCAATACATCAAAATGGTTTATAACGTCATGATACCGTACTTTTCACAGTACGTTGAGGACTTCGTCAGTTTGATACTTTGTCATTATACATCATACCATAGCGGGTTGTTGATCCTAAGATCACATCCAACACCAGGTTCAATGGTATTAACAACTCCATCGTTTTACCACCCTTGCATCGAATGCACAGATGATATAAAATTCATTTTGAATATTTTAAATCAATTTTTGTCTAGCCGAAGCAATTAGCATAGACATACCAAGAATAGCTCTTTTTAAAAATTATGATGATTCCAAAAGTTGAACCAATTCTTTCCTTTTCAAAGTACATATCAGCACGAGTTCAATAAAGTTCAAAATCTAGCATAGCTAGATGACTTGGAATATCTTATTTCTCCATCTTCCTTCATTGTCTTACTGTGACAATACTTAATCTTCTCTAGCACCTTCAATACTAAGCTTACTGAAAACAACTTATTTTCAGTCTAAACATTCCTATACCTTAGTACAGTCCATCAACATACCACACATTATGAGTTCAGGAACTTTCCACAATAATATGAGTTTAAGAACTATCCAGACATACCATAGGCGTCCATTCGCTGAGACGTTCGAAAACATACCATATTATGATGAGTCACGAACTTACCATAAGTGTGAGTTTCAAGAACTCGCACCTACCTTATCGTTCTCTACCTATCAAGTATATACATGAGAAAAGATTCACCTTCTCATCATATACATCTTGGTAGCGCGACCAATCCCAATGATTATCACTACCAGAAGTTAAGTGATTGTAGAACCAAACACAATTCCACCTTACATACGTAAAATTGGTCAACTCGACTTTCCGGCCGATATAAGGAGCTAAGCGGTTGTTACACCAACAATTTCTCCCCATACAAAGAATTGTTCAACTTAAAAACTATATCGCATAAGAAGCTAAGTGGTTCTAAAACCACGTATAATTTCCCCGCCCATACAAGGAATCATACAACTCAGCTGCTGATATGAGTCCTCAATTAAAATTTTACAACTCCTAAATCTATCTCTACTTAATACGAATTTTCTTTAATTAATATACTATCCTTCATAACTCAATCTAAGTTCTTCTTCCCGTACTACTTCATAGTACCCTTCATTCATAGCGTTTGCTATAAATCATTCATCGTTTAACGTTTCATCTGTTATTACGAGTCACTATGATCACGCAGATCTTCTTATCCTCCTCTCTAGATTATTGTCTTAGGTACTCCTACCTAAGGTTTATAAGCTATCACCTCGATACCAACTTATAGCATACGAAATCCGGTCTATCTTCACACACGGATTTTTAGACGCCACGATTACATCCTTCATCCAACATACATCATTATATACCGAAATATAACAACATACACTCTCAAATCCCAGGTTCTCGAAACCTTATAACCTTTTTCATTACAAATATTAATAAATACATTATTCATTTCATCTTACAAGAGTGACTTTTATCCGCCACAACGGATACATAACAATTCATTAAACTAGTCTATAATTCAATTTCATCTTTTTACATTACAAGTCTTCACTTGATCTTCTCGCTCATTCACCATCTGAATGGAACTTCATCTGGATACCGTCAGCTTGATATTTACGGGATCCTTAAGTTCTTCTAACCTTGTTCGCTGAAAATTATTTTTCATTTAAAGTAAGTGTGAGCATTCAATTGCCGAGCAAGTCATAACAGTTGAACAAACAACTTCAGAATTAAAACATTTCTTTAGAACTTCTATAACTGAACAAAGGTTATGAAACAGCTTGAATAATAGGAATTGTGATGGCCCCGAATCCAGGTCCTAAATCACCTCGGATCCAGTTCAATCATTCTATACAACTATTACTATTTTCGCGGAAGATATAAACATAAATTGTTTATACATTAAATGTAAGACCCCAACTTATTATTAATGAAATTTAATTTTCTCTATTTATTATTTTGAAATAGTAAGGGTATATTTGATTAATGTGGATAGTTAAGGGTAAGGTACGCAAATATTTCAAAATAAGCAAGTGGTTATAAAATATTCATTGTTGTCGGGGAATATTCGTTTGGTCGTGGAATATTCAATCTTGTCGGGGAATATTAAATGCAACAACCTGACAAACCATGTGGGGGCCCATAACTAAAAAGCGATTGGATAAAGAAAACGCATAAATATAAGTTGTTTAAAAATAACTAGGCGTAGTTATTCTTTATTATTCTTGTTAAAATACTCGGTGGTTAAAACACGAAGAGTATCACCAGTATTGCACCAATTATTGATTCTTACGTGAAAGGCACTACTCAATAATGGTTACGAATTATCGCTTATTCGATTTTTTATTTATTTAATAATTGATGCGTTTATATTTTATATTCTTTGTTGTTCCAATAATTGTCATTACACATATTTTTCATTATCGAAGCAATAATTCATATTATCTCGAATAATATTATTAGATAACATTATTGGCAATGTCTAGAAAGTTCTCGTTTCTAAGGAGAGGTTTGGTCACCTAATTGCGCGCCATGAAGAGAAATTCTTATTGAAAGCCCCTCTTCCTTGAACCGCACTGGTTGTCGATATTGTGATTCTGTAATATTATTTGTGAATAATTAATTATTGATTCATATGATGAGAAAAATATTGATTTTATGTGGATATAGATGGAGAAATTTTTATTGTGACAATTGTTGAAAATTGAAATTTTATCTTTTCTCGATAAAATAATTCATTTAAATATATTATTATATTTTAATAATATAATAATGGTGATATTTTTACAACGAATGTGGGATATATGAGTATACGAGGAGGAAGAGTATTTTTGTTGCAATAAATGTTTAAAACATGTTAAACATGTCGGTGGACCCCATTTATTGGCTGAAATTTGATTATAGCTTGTAAAATCGCCTGTTTATGGATTTCGGTCAATTTCTTTTTGGAATTCGGAAAAACTTTCTTCTACAAAGTTGTAGAGAATTGAATTTCCTATAAAAACTCATGAGATTTGAATTTTCTGATAAAAGGGCTATTTATTATGAATTATTGAAGTTCAAGCTCAAAATAATTGATTTTTGGAAGTTTAAAATATTTTAAATAACTAAAACGTTTTTTTCATTATGGTGTGTTACATATGTGTTGAATGAGCTGAATTCAGTTCTTGGAAGGTTAGGCGTAGGAAATTTATAATATATATTATTATTTTATTAAATTTTCTTCTTTGTGTTCTAAGCATTTTCCTATAAATAGGTGCTTAGGTTATAATTGAAAATCACACAATTAACTGAAGTTTTCTCTCTATATTATCTAGTGTATTCTTGTGAGTATTTTGAGTATACTTTGAGTATTGTTAGATCGGTGCAAGTTCCTTCAAAGACTATACCCAGATTCCAAATTAAAAGTACTAATCTTTCGAGGTAAGGGATGTTATTTTCTTCTCAAATGATATTATTTCTTCAATATCATTATCTTTGAAATATTGGTTGAAACTTTTTATCAAATTTGGAACTTTTCCATGTCGGGTTACTATTCATGAGTTACTATTCACGAGTTACTATTCATGAGTTACTATTCACGAAGTTCTTATTCACGAGTACTATTAATCATGAAGCGTGAAGATGTTTTTTTTGTGAAATTTCTATCTTTTGGTGTCTGAGTTACTATTCATGTATACGGTACTATTCACGATATCTGGTACTATTCACGAATACTGACTATTCAATTTAAAAAATAAAATTTCTTCTTTTTGTCCAAAATATCTATTGTGGATACTAGCTTTGATTGTATCCATGTTTTGATCATTTTTGAATTTTACACCACTATGATTATTTTTGAGGTATTTTTGAACATGGATAAAACAAAGTACGAATCCTTAATCCTTAATCATTGTCATTTTGTTTCACTGGATTCGTTTCTTTAAAAATATTTTTCATCATCTTGATCTTAAATGATGATATTATGGAATATCTTTGGCACATGAGTGCAAAGATGAATGATTTCTGAAGAATATCTTTGGCCGTAGTGCAAAAGATGAATAGGTGTTTAGATGAACATGACCAAACTCGATGAATATCTTTGGCCTCAGAAGTGCAAAGATGAATATTTGATTCCGGATATATATTGATTGATGTTACAGGATAAAAGATAGACGATGAACTTTTAAATTCATACATAGAAGATAGTAGTTTGCATTCTCTACTTAACTCTTCTAATGAATTATTATTTCACGCAAATATTGATTTAAAATTTGTTGTCTATTGTATTCTATTAGATTTTTCCTCTGTTGAAGACTAACGATAATTTGTTGTATATTATCTTAGTCATAATATTCTTTACTTGAGCTAGTTGAGCTCACCCTTTTCCTTTTGTTCCATTTTTCTTCTCGGAGGCGAGAATATAAGCGAGTACGAGTCGGGTTTGGAATGAAGGTTCTAGAGAGAGTTGTTTAGTAGTCCTCACCATTTTTTAAAATAATGTATCAATAAATGTGATGAGGATTTATTTGAGTATAGATATTGTCTAGAAGATAATATTTGTATTCAAACTCACAGTTTCTTGTTGTAATAATAAGTTGTAGTTGTTTACGTACTACGTGTATTGACAACTTAGAATGGGTGATGTATACCTATTTTGGGGGCGTCACGGTTGGTATCGAGCTTAGGGATATGATCTCTAGCGGAGATCGGGGAATAGAACTAGGAGGAGAGACGAGTAAATCCTTCGCTAGTGTGTCCTACCTAAGCTTATTTTTTGTTGGTCAATATATAAGGATATTATGTGATATATTGATTTCCTTAATTAACCCTTGTTTTATATGAATATTTGAGAATGTCGTGAGAATATTAATAATGGAAATGAGACCGTGGAGACGCCTTTGTACTCACCAACAAGGAGAACGTGCAATAAGTGGCAATGTTCCTCCTGTGAACAACACCAATCGAAGCGGATGATGAGCGAGGGATGTTTAGAAGTTTTTGCGATTCATGCAAAATCGACGAGGAGACTTCGTGTTCAAAATACGGGAGGAATGATAGCAATTCACGGGTTGTCACAACCAAGCGGTTCAAAGAGTTGGGACCACCGAATTTAAGGAAAGCGATTTCGATCACGGCGGAAACATGGGTCAAGCAAATTACCAAGATATTCGATGTCTTGGGATGCACGGAGAAACGAAGGTTCCATTCGCCACCTTTATGTTCCGTGGCGAGGCGACTCATCTTGGTGGGAGTTCTTGAAGCGTACCCATCCAAATCCAGCACTCTTTTCGGCATGTCCCGGGAAGCGTTTGAGAACTATTTAATGACAAATACTTTCCTGAAAGTGTTAAATCGTATGAAGGAAGTGGAGTTCATCGATTAGAGCAAAACAACATGGCGGTGTCTCTCGATGACGAGGCAAAGTTTGCGAGTTATCGAGTTTTGCACCTCATTTGGTGGAGAATGAGGAACGATGATGGCGCGATGTTTCGAGAGAGGTTTGAAACCCGGCGATACGTCGAAGATCTCGCCTCTCATAAACTTTCTCTCTTTCGGATGTTGTAATGTGGCTCAATTATTATAAGCGAGATAACGAGTACGGTCAACCGAGGACCATAACCAAGATCGTACGAGATAGCGATCAACATAATAATGATAACCAAATGAGAAAGAAATAGACGGACAAAAATGGTAACCACTCGGTGGTAATCATGGCCATGAAAATAGAAGAAGCGAGTCGGGAGGAGATTTTAAAAGAGAGATTTAACAACGACCATGTGAAGACGCAGTCTTACGTGACAAATCGGTTCTAAGGAGGAGAAACGACCACCGGTCATATGCTATAAATCACGGGAAAGAGGGACATATCGGTCCAAACTGTCCACAGCAGATTCAAGGTATGCTATAATTGTGGAAAGGAAGGACATATCGCTCGAGATTATGCGGTGGATGAAACCTAGTTCAATGGGGACGGTGACTCGAAAAGACATCCGGAAAAGTCAAAGTCAACGATTCCGGAAGAGCGTTTGTTGTGGTCGGTCAAAATGCGAGGAACCCAAACGAGGTGATCACGGGTAAGCTATTTATAAATTCTTGCGAAGTTTATACCTTACTTGATACCGGTGCTACCCATTCATTTATCTCTCCTTCATGTGCTCAACGTTTAAACTTGACTCCGGAGAAATTAGACTTTGACCTATCTGTGGAAACTCCGTTAGGAGAAACTTTCATCACATCCACTATTTATTAATCTTGTTTGATTCAAGTTGGCACCATCACCTTACCTGTTGACCTTATCTCTTTAAAGATACTTGCTTTTGATGTGATTTTAGGGATTGATTGGTTAACTACTCATCATGCCAAAATTGATTGTTTTTCGTAAGGTTGTTAGTTTTCATATTCTAACCAACTTTGTTGTGCGAATTCAAGCAACTAAACCATTAAAATCAATCACCATCATATCTAATCATAAAGCTATTCGTTTATTGAAAAAGCGGATGTCAAGCTTTCTTAGCCCATGTTATGGATTTGAATAAAGACACGTCAAATTTGAATAATATTCTGTTGTTATTGACTTTCTGACGTATTTCTGAAGAACTTCCTGGTCTACCCCGAACGTGAAGTTGAATTCTTTATTGATCTTGAACTTTGTACAAAGCCCATTTCTAAAATCCCATATCGAATGGCTCCTATTGAACTTCGAGAGTTAAAGGTCCAACTACGAGAATTGTTGGACATCGGTTTCATTCGTCCTAGTACATCTCCTTGGGGTGCTCTGTTTTATTCAGTAAAGAAGAAAGACGCGGAGTATGCGACTTTGTATTGACTATCGGGAATTGAACCATGTCACCATCAAGAATAGGTATCCTCTACCTCGTATTGATGACTTGTTTGACCAACAAAGGGGCACAATTCTTTTCAAAAATCGATCTTAGCTTACGGATATCATCAATTGAAGATTAGAATCGAGGGTATTCCAAAGATCGCCTTTTAGACTCTGATGCGGGCATTATGAATTCTTAGTCATGTCTTTCGGATTGACTAATGCTCCTGCGACTTTCTTGGATATGATGAACCGAGTATTCAAGGAATATTTGGATCAGTTCGTTATTATTTTTATTGATGACATGCTCATATATTCCAAAAGTCGTGAAGATCATGAGCACCATTTGAAGCTGGTACTCCAAAGGCTTCGTGAAAACAAACTATATGCCAAATTGAAGAAATGCGAGTTATGGCTTGAGGAAGTAGCATTCCTTGGGCACGTGGTGTCGAAACATGGAGTATCTGTTGATCCGCGAAGATTGAAGCAATACAAAGTTGGGAGCAACCAAGTCGGTGGTCAAAGTCGTAGTTTTTTGGGCTTAGTGGTTATTATCGGAGATTCATGGAAGGTTTTTCTCGAATCGCTACTCCATTAACCCAAATAACTCGGAAGGATACAAAATTCATTTGGAGCGAAGAATGCGAGAAGAGTTTCCAAGAGCTTAAGAGGAGACTTATTTCGGCACTGTTTAAACAATACCATCCGGTTCGGATGGATTTGTTATCTACAATGATGCTTGAGCAAAGGGTTAGGATGTGTTCTCATGCAACGTGGGAAAGTCATAGCCTATGCCTCATGACAACTTAAAGAGTATGAGAGGAATTATCCTACTCATGATCTAGAGTTGGCGGCCCGATCGTTTTTTTGCTTAAAGATATGGAGGCACTATCTATATGGGGAGAAAGTGGAGATATATTCGGACCATAAAAGCCTTAAATATTTTTCACTCAAAAGAATTCAACATACTGGCGCTGACGTTGGCTCGAACTATTGAAAGACTACGACCACACTATTCAATATCATCCCGGTAAAGTGAGCGTGGTAGGTGACGCATTGAGTAGAAGATCATATCGGAACGAAGAGTGATGATGATGTCAAGTATACGCATAGAGCCAACTTTAATAGAAAAAGTTAAGGTTGCTCGAAGCCACCGACCGGAGTGATCGTATGAAGAAGAAAGTACAAGAAGGAGCTATTAGGAAGCAAGAATTGATGAAGAAGGAATACTTGAGTCCACTCTAAACTTTGTGTTCCTAACGACTCGATTTGAAGTACAAGATTATGATGGAGGCACACAATACACCATTTGCAATCCATCCTGGAAGTACTAAAATGTATCGTGATCTTCGACATACATTTTGGTGGAACAATATGAAGAGAGAGATTGCAAAGTTTATCTCGATGTGTTTAACTTGTCAACGTGTAAAGGCGGAGCATCTAGTACCTAAGGGTCCATTGCAACCACTTGAGATTCCGAAATGGAAGTGGGAACATATTACCATGGATTTCGTTACGGGTCTTCCTACGGTTTCTCAAGGCATCAATGCTATTTGGGTTATTGTTGATAGATTAACCAAGTCTCGCTCATTTCTTGCCGATCACGGAGACTTATTCCTTGAACGTCTTGCTAGTATGTACGTGAAATGAGATTGTGAGGTTGCATGGCATGCCAAGATGTCCGTAGTTTCGGATCGTGACCCAAGATTCACTTCAAGATTTTGGGTTAGCTTGCAAAAAGCTATGGGCACAGATTTGCGATTTAGTTCGCATACCATCCCCAAACCAGACGGACAATCGAGAGGACTATTCAAACTCTTGAAGATCTATTAAGACTCGTGTCCTGACTTCAAGGGCGGTTGGGATAAGTATTTATCATTGGTGGAATTCTCCTACAACAACAGTTATCAGGCAAGTATAGGTGTGGCTCCATTTGAAGCATTATATGGATGAAAGTGTCGCTCTCCAATATGTTAGGATGAGGTGGGTGAAGCAACATTGTTGGGACCCGAGTTAGTACGTATGACTACCGAAAAGATCCAAATGATTCGACAACGTATACAAACGGCACAAGATCGACAAAAGAGTTATGCGGATCTTCATCGAAAGGACGTGGAATTTAGTGTAAGGGATCATGTATTGTTATGAGTTGCTCCATGGAAGGGAGTTACAAGATTTGGGAAGAGAGGAAAGCTCAATCCACGATTTATTGGTCCATTTCAAATTCTTGACCGAGTAGGAAATGTAGCCTATAGACTCGCGTTACCTCCGAGTATGTCTCGTGTTCATAATGTGTTTCACATATCTGTACTTCGTAAATATGTGAAAGACCCGAATCACGTTATAGAGTTAGAACCAGGACGAGATAGTCAAGACTTAACGTATGAGGAGGTACTGTCCAAGATTTTGGATAGGAAGGAGCATGTCCCTACGCAAGAAAGGTCATACCACAAGTTAAAGTTTTGTGGAGGAATCATGCTATAGAGAAATGACACGGAATTGAAGCGGAAATGAAAGCGAGGTATCCTCACCTTTTCAAAACACCAGGTACGTACGTCAATTTCGAGGACGAAATTTCATAAGGAGGGGAGGTTGTAAGACCCCAACTTATTATTAATGAAATTTAATTTTCTCTATTTATTATTTTGAAATAGTAAGGGTTGATTTGATTAATGTGGATAGTTAGGGGTAAGATACGCAAATATTTCAAAATAAGCAAGTGGTTATAAAATATTCATTGTTGTCGGGGAATATTCGTTTGGTCGTGGAATATTAGATCGTTCGGGATATTCGTAAATGACTACAGTAGCGACCATGTGTGGGCCCCATAACTGAAAGCGATTGGATGAAGAAAACAACAAATATAAGTTGTTTAAAAATAACTGGCGTAGTTATTCAAGTATTATCTTTGTTAAAATACTAAATGGTTAAAACACGATAGCATACCAGATTGCACCAATTATTGATTCTTACGTGAAGGCACTACTCAATAATGGTTACGATAATTCTTTATTACTCAAGATTTTATTAATTTAATAATTGATGCGTTGATATTTTATATTCTTTGTGTTCCAATAATTGTCATTACACGATATTTTCATTATCAAGTAATAATTCATATTATCTAAATAATATTATTAGATAACATTATTGGTAATGTCTAGAAAGTTACGCTACAGGAGAGGTTTGGTCACCTAATTGCATTGCCAGTAAGGAGAAATTCTTATTGGAAAGCCCCTTCTTTCTAGGAACGCACAGTTGTCAATATTGTGATTACGTAATATTATTTGTGAATAATTAATTATTGATTCATATGATAAGAAAAATATTGATTTTATGTGGATATAGATGGAGAAAATTTTTATTGTGACAATTGTTGAAAATTGAAATTTTATCTTTTTTTGATAAAATAATTCATTTAAATATATTATTATATTTTAATAATATAATAATGGTTATATTTTTACAACGAATGTGGGATATATGAGTATACGAGGAGGAAGAGTATTTTTGTTGTAATAAATGTTTAAAACATGTTAAACATGTCGGTGGACCCCATTTATTGACTGAAATTTGATTATAGCTTGTAAAATCGCCTGTTTATGGATTTCGGTCAATTTCTGTTTGGAATTCGGAAAAACTTTCTTCTGCAAAGTTGTAGAGAATTGAATTTCCTATAAAAACTCGCGAGATTTGAATTTTCTGATAAAAGGGCTATTTATTATGAATTATTAAAGTTCAAGTTCAAAATAATTGATTTTTGGAAGTTTAAAATATTTTAAATAACAAAACGTTTTTTTCATTATGGTGTGTTACATGTGTGTTGAATGAGCTGAATTCAGTTCTTGGAAGGTTGGCGTAGAAATTTATAATATATATTATTATTTTATTAAATTTTCGCTTTGGTGTTCTAAGCATTTTCCTATAAATAGGGTGCTTAGGTTAGAATTGAAAATCACACGGCCCAAGTTTTCTCTCTATATTATCGGCGTATTCTTGTGAGTATTTTGAGTATACTTTGAGTATTGTTAGATGGTGCAAGTTCCTTGAAAGACTATACCCTAGATTCCAAATAGAAGTACTAATCTTTCGAGGTAAGGGATGCTATTTTCTTCTCAAATGATATTATTTCTTCAATATCATTATCTTTGAAATATTGGTTGAAACTTTTTATCAAATTTGGAACTTTTCCATATGTCGGGTTACTATTCATGAGTTACTATTCACGAGTTACTATTCATGAGTTACTATTCACGAGTTACTATTCACGAGTACTATTCATGAAGCGTGAAGATGTTTTTTTTGTGAAATTTCTATCTTTTGGTGTCGGAGTTACTATTCATGTATACGGACTATTCACGATATCTGATCTATTCACGAATACGGCACTATTCACCGAAAAATGAAATTTCTTCTTTTTGTCCAAAATATCTATTGTGGATACTAGCTTTGATTGTATCCATGTTTTGATCATTCTTGAATTTTACACCACTATGATTATTTTTGAGGTATTTTTGAACATGGATAAAATAAAAGTACGAATCCTTAATCCTTAATCCTTGTCATTTTGTTTCACTGGATTCGTTTCTTTAAAAATATTTTTCATCATCTTCAGTCTTAAATGATGATATTATGGAATATCTTTGGCCTGTAGTGCAAAGATGAATGATTTCTGAAGAATATCTTTGGCCCGTAGTGCAAAGATGAATAGGTGTTTAGATGAACATGACCAACTGATGAATATCTTTGGCCTGTAGTGCAAAGATGAATATTTGATTCCAGATATATATTGATTGATGTTACAGGGATAAAAGATAGACGATGAACTTTTAAATTCATACATAGAAGATAGTAGTTTGCATTCTCTACTTAACTCTTCTAATGAATTATTATTTCCACTGCGAATATTGATTTAAAATTTGTTGTCTATTGTATTCTATTAGATTTTTCCCTGTTGAAGACTAACGATAATTTTTTGTATATTACCTTAGTCATAATATTCTTTACTGAGCTAGTTGAGCTCACCCTTTTCCTTTTTGTTCCATTTTTCTTCTCAGGAGGTGAGAATATAGCGAGTATGAGTCGGGGTTTGGAATGAAGGTTCTAGAGAGAGTTGTTTAGTAGTCCTCACCATTTTTGTAAAATAATGTATCAATAAATGTGATGAGGATTTATTTGAGTATAGATATTGTCTAGAAGATAATATTTGTATTCAAACTCACAGTTTTACTGTTGTAATAATAAGTTGTAGTTGTTTCTGTACCATGTATTGACAGCTCAGAATGGGTGATGTATACCTATTTTGGGGGCGTCACATTAAACTTACATACTTTTCCCCAAGGTCGAGTAACCTTAACTTAATACACATTTCATAACTTTTCTAACACATAACATTATTAACATACAATACTAATACAATTTAGCTGTACACATATCTACTAACGCCGGACTGCCTTTTTAACTTTGTCCTCAGATCCGACACATTTGTCTTAATCTGCAATGTTTTATCATGATATAGCAAGGGTGAGCATGAAAGTTTCCCAGCAAGTTTAAATTCAACAATATAATGATATATCATGATTGAAATGATTTGAATAATTGGCTGGCTATAATTCAACAATATAATTGTGAACTAGCAGGAACAAATTTATGGTGACCAACAAGTATTATATATGAACAAATATATCTGAACCAACTGGTAATGAAGGTGATCAGCCTTTCATACCTGACTTATACATGCAATATGTACAGAGTACAATTCATGGCAATCAACAATGATTAACTATAAGCTTATCCGAATGAAACACTCTTAATAGAGTTAAGTAAAATAAACTTGCCTGAACCATTAATTACCGCAACGCAATTTATATCTCTTTATCCGAAGACCTAATATTAGTAATATAAATCTCCAATATTAGAATAATATCATCACAATATAAAACTACTATATATATACACATAGAATAACCTAAACAGATAACACATAACTCTATCGGTCTACAACATACATAAGACTCGGTATCATGTCAAACTATTTAAGTCTGATTTGAATTCAACAAAATTCTAACGTCCCGACTATCTAGTCGAACTTTAATTGAGTCTAAGTTCAATTAAACTCTGCCTTAACACTTAACAATTAACTTAAATAATCATATAAGTAATCAAAATGATTTTTTTAAGTCTCATAATAATTTTTAAATAATTATTATCATTTATCTTGATTTTCAATCATTAAAAACGTATTTAAATGAATTAAATACCACATAATTCTTTTATCATTAATATTTATTTATTATCAAATATTAATGAAATACATAACATAATATTAAAATATACTTATAATATATCCAAGTATTTTTAATACCTTAAAATCATTTAAATATGATTTTTAAACACTTAAATTCATTATCCGATAATTGCTATTAATATTAAAATATTAATATTTTCATGACAAAATATCAAAAGTTATATTTTATAACTTAAAATAATTTTATAATACTTAAATCATTTTTTATATGATTTATAAACCATTAATTCTATTTTTCCACAATTTATTTAATATATTTATTAAATAAACTAATTATCCTTAATATGAATTAATTAGTGAAATTCATCACAAAATAATAAAAGTCACTAAAAATATCTTTAAATATTTTCTTTTACCATAATATTATTTTTCATGATTTTTCATGAATTAAAATCATTTTAAATCATTTATTTAATATTATAATTAAATAAATAAATACCATTTATATTCCAAAAATATTAAATATTTATGAAATATGCTCAAAATAATTAAAAACTATTTTTCAGACTTTAAAATAATTTTTTGAAATTTATTATGTATTTTAATAATTAAAAACCATTTTTATCTATTTTTAAATAATTTTTGAAAAATAATAATAATAAATTGTCGCTAAATGGCCCTATAGCGACAGAACCGTCGCTATAGGTGTTCTTGAGGCTATTCTTGAGCTGTCCAGAACGTTCATGTCAGACAACAAGGTGGGTCGTTTGTCCAGATTTTGATTAGTTCGGATTTCGTTGTTTTGTATTTATGAATTGTGTTGGGTATTTTTTTTTTGTTTTTTTGGGGATATTCACAACATTTTTGTATGGTTTATGATTTTGTGATGTTCATTGGATCTTATGTAGATGGGATTACATAAATGATTATATTAGCTGTAATGAAAGAGATTTTGTTTGTTGGTCGGTATTTGTTTCTTTTAAGTTGTGTTTGTTCCATTATTTTGAAATATACAGTTAGTAACCAATCATGTATAAAGGGGTAACCAGATAATATTTTGATAGTAACTAGAGAGTTACAAGCTTGTATCTGGACATATATCATCTGTTAAATGTACATGTGTGAGTATACATGGGTTGCATAAACTTCAATATCATTTTTATTACAGGTTGCTGGATACACTGGTTTTTTATGTTTTGGTTACCATTAGAAACTGGTATGGTTACTGTTTATGAAATTAGGTGGTTACTGTGATGGTTATTGTTATGTAATTATTTGGTTACCATTAAAATTGGTATGGTTACTGTTATGTAATTATTTGGTTACCATTAAAATTGGTATGATTACTGTTATGTTATTAGGTGGTTAATCTTATGATTACTGTTATGTAATTATGTGGTTACCATTATAAACTATTATGGTTACTGTTATGTAATTATTTGTTTACTATAAATGCTTGTATGAGATGGATGCTTATTATACATGCTTACAATTAAAAAATGTTGGAGGGATATGAGACTGATAGTAACCAAATAATGTTTTGATAGTTACAAGCTTGTATGATTACCATTAAAAAGCATATATATTATCTTGTTATGTATTTATTTGGTTACTGTTATGGTTAATGTTATATTGAAATCAGAAATCAATATATAAATGAATAACAAATTTGGTTACTATACACAATCAAAAATGTTACCAACCAAGTGCTTAATGGTTACTTAAAGTAAACAATAATACATTCATGTATTTACACTCTTAATTTAACTGCACTATATCAGACCCTTTTTAGTGGTCTTAAAACCGGGGGATTATTGCATGTTTTCCTGTTGTGTCCTTTTTCTTGGCACCTGCTGCATTTATTTTGAATTTTGATTTCAGATCCGTGTTTGTACCTCCCTTTTTTTGGTCTTCCTGCTGGTCTTCTCGTGTTGGGTGGTTTTATACATATGTTTCTTACTTCTTCTAATACATCCCAGTTTTCTTTGTCATCTAACGGCATGATGGAAGCTAAATATGTCTCGACCAAAGTTGCTTTAGTGTAATTTCTTGAGCAAAAATCATAACAGCTCAGATTTCTCTTGCTCATAACAGCAGCAGCGTGCGGACAAGGCATCTCATGTGTGACACCCCCAAAATAGGTCCATTCCATCCAACCCATTCTGAGTTGCCAAATACATGGTACAAAAACAAATACAACTTCAGTAATACAATCGTCGTGCAAAATACGACAACACATATACTGTGAGTTTGAATACAACTATTGTCTAATAGACAGTATAAAAACTCAAAAGGGGTCCTCATTACAATTATTGATACGCTATTTCACAAAATAGTGAGGACTACTAATGCAACCATCTGGACCGTCAATCCATTCCCCGACTAGTCCCAACTATATTCTCATTTCTTGAAGAAAACAATGAAAGAAAGGGTGAGCTCAACTAGCCTAGTAAGAAATATTATGAATAAGATAATATACAACAAATTATCGTTAGTCTTCAACAGGGAAAAATCTGATATAGCAGACAACAAGTTTTAGATCAACAACTGCAGCGGAAACAACAATCCATTAGAAGAGTCAAGTAGAGAAAGAATTCTACTATCTTCTAAGATTTAAAAGTTCATCATCAATATTTTATCCCTGTAACATCAATCAATATACATCTTTAATCAAATATTCATCTTTGCACTACGAAAGCGGAGATATTCATTTGTATCACCAATTAGTCATGTTCATCTCAACACTGCTTCATCTTTTGCACTCTGGGCCAAAGATATTCATCAGTAATCATTCATCTTTGCACTACGCCAAAGATATTCATCAAGTAATCATTCATCTTTGCACTACGGGCCAAAGATATTCATCAAGTATCATCATTAAGGACTGAGGATTATGAAAAACATTTTAGAGAACGAATCCAATAAGATAAAAGAACAAGTATTAAGGATTCGTATTACAGTTTATCCAAGATCAATAATACTCCATAATAACCAATTTTGAAGTAAAATTCAAGAATATAGATCAAAACATGGATACAATCAAAGATAGTAACCATAATAGACATCTTGGACAAAAAGAAGAAAATTTCATTTTTCGGTGAATAGTGCCGTATACGTGAATAGTGATGTATACGTGAATAGTAACTCCGACACCAAAAGATAGAAATTCCACAAGAAAAATCATCATGCTTCGTGAATAGTACTCATAAATAGTAAGTCGTAAATAGTAACTCATGAATAGTAACTCGTGAATAGTAACTCATGAATAGTAACCCCGACATGAAAAGTTCAAAATTTGATAAAAAATTCCAACCAATATTTCGGCATAATGATATTGAAGAAATAATATCACTTACGAAGAAAAATAACATCCCTTACCTCAAAAAGATAATACTTCTGGCTGGAATACTGGATATAGTGCTGAAAGAACTTGCACCATATAGCAACACTCAAAGTATCAAAATACTCACAAGAATACACTCGATAATATAGATAGAGAAAGAGAGAAAACTTATGAATTCTGGTGTTATTTTCAATTCTAACTAAGCACCCTATTTATAGGAAAATGCTTAGAACGCCATAGAAGACTAACCTGTTACCTGATGGCTTTACCTGTTACAATTTCCACCCACCACATTTGAAATTCAATTGAGCACATTTCTCACCAACCAATTCTAGAATTTTCCAAAATGTTTTATCATTTAAACAATAATCAGAAACTTTAATAATTCATAGAAAATAGCCCGTTTATCAGAAAAATACGAATTTTATGTCCATTCCACACGAAATCGAATTCTCTACAACTTTGTAGCTTTAAGTTTTTCCAAATTCCAAACATAAAAATACCCGAAATCCACAAACGGATGATTTTTAAATACTTCCAATCCGACAAAATACTGATAAAACATCTCAGCATTAATTCCTTCATTAATAACCACATAAATAAATCCATCATTTATATCCACATAAAAATAAATAATTCCTTATCATATGAATCAATAATTAATTATTCTCAAATAATATTACAGAAATCACATTTATGATGACCAGTCGTTCCCGGAAAAAGGGCCTTTCAGATAAGGATTTCTCCTTCATCGCGCCAAGCAATTAGGTGACCAAACCTCTCCTCGATGTAACTTTCTAGACATTGCCAATAATGCTATCTAATAATATTATTCAAATAATATGAATTATTGATTTGATAATGGAGATATCTTGTGCGATGACAATTATTGAACAACAATAATATAAAATATCAACGCATCAATTATTGAATCAATAAAATAAATATTGAATAAAGAATTAACTCTTGTAATAATTATTGAGTAGTGCCTTCTTACGTAAGGATCAATAATTCAACAATCATCATGCAATACTGGTAATCTTCTTTAACCAACCACCACGCGATTCTTTCGTATTTTTAACCACCGGGTATTCCAAAAGTCTTAACGGTAACAACTACGCCGTTATTTGTAAAAACTCAAACTTTGTCGTTTTCTTCATCCGACAGTTATCCGTTATGGGGCCCACAAAATGGCTACTGTGGTGCATTTAATATTCCCGACATAAAGAATATTCCACGACCAAACGAATATTCCCCGATAATTTAATATTTTGTAACCACTTGCTTATTTTGAAAAATTTGCACATTTCACCCATAACCAAAGTATTATATCAAATTAATTCCTATATTCACAATAAAAAATAAAGGAAATTTGATTTTATTCATTAAAAAGTTGGGGTCTTACAACCTCCCCTCCTTATGAAATTTCATCCTCGAAATTGACGTACGTACCTGGTATTTCGAAAAGGTGAGGATACCTCGCTTTCATTTCTGATTCTAACTCCCAGGTCATTTCTTCAATAGCATGTTTTCTACACAAAACCTTAACTTGTGGTATAATCTTCGTGCGTAGGACATTCTCTTTCCTATTCAAGATCTTGACAGGTACCTCCTCGTACATTAAATCTTCGGCTATCTCGTCTGGTTCTAACACAATAATGTGATTTGGGTCATCCACATATTTACGTAACATCAATACGTGAAAAATGTTATGAACACGCGGCATACTTAGCGTTGAGGCGAGTCTATAGGCCACAGTTCCTACTTGATCGAGGATTTCAAATAAATCGAAGGCTTGAGCTTTTTTTTTTCTCTTCATCGACTCTTAGTTCTAGAATAACGCATTCTTGCACCTTCTTCTTTATATCCATCAGCTCTAGTGTTTAGCTTGAGCGGTTTTAACTTTATCAATTAAAGTCTATTCTACTCGTATATTCGTTATCTTCACGTGGGTCCCTAGAGTCTTTAACTCTATCTTCATCATTTGTAAGTCATATAAAATAGATTTTTGTGTTAACAACATCGCACTCGTAGCATACGATCTTCTACTCAACGCGTCAGCTACCACTTTCGTTTTCCCGCGGTGGTATTGAATGGTACGATCGTAATCTTCAACAGATCGAGCCAACGTCTTTGGCACATTATACGTTCATTTTGGTTGAAGAAATATTTAAGGGTTTTAGAAATGGGTTTTGTACTGGGGTCAATACAAAATTCGATTTCACACTCTAGGGGTAGGCTAAGAAGTCCTTCGAGAATACGTCGGAGAGATTTATTAACAATAAAATATCATTTAAAAATCGTGACTCTCATCCAAGACTTGGATAAACATGAAATGAAGGTTTCTACTAATGAAGTTTCAATCGATAAGTCAAAGTTTAACTTCTCTAGAGTTAAATTTAAACATTGAGCGTAAGCAAGAGAGATAAAATAATGGGTAGAACCGGTATCTAATAAGGTATAGACTTCACAAGAATTTATAATTAACTAACCCGTGCTAACTTCGTTCGGGTCACTCGCTTTTTGAGAAGTCACGAAAAACGCTCTTCTTGAAACCACCAAATTCATTTTGTCTGTATTCTCCTTTGGTGCCACCGTCCCAACTGGACTTGATTTCGCTACAGGACAAAATTGAGC
Source organism: Panax quinquefolius (assembly GCA_020205615.1). Lineage (NCBI taxonomy): Eukaryota > Viridiplantae > Streptophyta > Magnoliopsida > Apiales > Araliaceae > Panax > Panax quinquefolius. The sequence continues at coordinate 496,925 of JAINUW010000126.1, read as the reverse complement.
TATGTGACCGTCTTTTCCACAACTAAAACATTTCTTGGAAATCTGTGAACAGTTTGGACTTATATGTCCCTCCTATCTGCATTTGTAGCATCTAACTGACGGTCGTTCTCCTCCCTAGAATTTGTTCTTTGGTGTTGATCTTTGTTGCCGAAGCGTCTTCCGTCATCGTTAAATCTTCTCTTCTTGAAATTTCCACTTGAATCATTTCTTCTATTATCTTGGCCATGATTACCACCGAAGTGGTTACCATTTCTGGTATGATAATTTCTTCCACGATGGTTATCATTGTTCCGATGACCGTTGTCACCGGTATGATTATTATCGTGTTGTTGCTCGTTATCCTTCTATTGGTTTGGCTCATTATCGCGCCCACTAACTCGAGCCCTATTCACAACATCCTGAATATAAACAAAGTTTGTGAGAAATGAGGTATTTACGTATTTCGGGTTTCAAACCTCGCAGAAACATTCGTGTCATTCGTTCCTCATTATCAACCAAATAAGATGCAAATCGGGATAACTCCGTAAACTTAGCTTCCCGTCTTCACGACACGTTCATATTGTTTTGCTCCAAACTTGATGAACTCAACCTCCTTCATGTGATTTAATACTTTCGGAAAGTACTTGTCGTTGAACAATTCTTGGAACTTCAACCAAGACATCTTCAAGCATGTAGATTGAGTACGCTTTTACTGATTCTCACCATGTCGCCTCTCCTCAACATACATGAAGGTGGCAAAGGAACCTTTTGCTCCTCGGAACATCCCAAGACATTAAATATCTTGGTGATCTCGCTTTATCCACGTCTCTGCCGTAAGTGGTTCGGCTTTCCCAAAACTCCGGTGGTCCCAGCTCCTTGAATCGCTTAAGCGGTAATGTCAAGCCGCGTTCTATCATTTCCACCCGTATTTTGTGCACGAGTCTCCCTCGTCTGATGTTGCATGAATTACATAAAGCCTTTGAATATCCCATCACTCATCATTTGATCGATGTTGTTGTTTACCTGAGGATTATTGTCATCCTGATGCACATTATCCTGGGTATTAATCGTTGGTGACTCAAGGGTGTCATATGCTTCATTGTTTATCACAACATTTTTAGATGCCATTTTCAAACACTGCAACAAAACAAGGGTTAATTGACATGTCACATATTATCCCTATACTCTAACCGACCAATTAAATACCAAATAAACTTAGGTAGGTCATACTAGCGAAGGAATTTCCCGTCTCTCCCCTCCTAGTTCTTGTCTCACATCTCAGCCAGGGATCATATCCCTAATCTTTGATACCAACTGTGACGCCCCCAAAATAGGTCCATTCCATCCAACCCATTCTGAGTCGCCAAATACATGGTACAAAAATAAATACAACTTCAGTAATATAATCGTCGTGCAAAATATGACAACACATATACTGTGAGTTTGAATACAACTATTTTCTAATAAACAGTATAAAAACTCAAAAGGGGTCCTCATTACAATTATTGATACGTTATTTCACAGAATAGTGAGGACTACTAATCAACCATCAGGACCGTCAATCCATTCCCAGACTAGTCCCAGCTATATTCTCATTTCCTGAAGAGAATAGCGAAAGAAAGGGTGAGCTCAACTAGCCCAGTAAGAAATATTATGACTAAGATAATATACAACAAATTATCGTTAGTCTTCAATAGGGAAAAATCTGATATAGCAGACAACAAGTTTTAGATCAACAACTGCAGCGGAAACAACAATCCATTAGAAGAGTCAAGTAAAGAAAGAATTTTACTATCTTCTAAGATTTAAAAGTTCATCATCAATATTTTATCCCTGTAACATCAATCAATATATATCTTTAATCAAATATTCATCTTTGCACTGCAGGCCAAAGATATTCATTTGTATCACCAGTTGGTCATGTTCATCTCAACATCTGTTCATCTTTGCACTACGGGCCAAAGATATTCATCAGATAATAATTCATCTTTGCACTATGGGCCAAAGATATTCATCAAGAAATCATTCATCTTTGCACTACGGGCCAAAGATATTCATTAAGTAATCATTCATCTTTGCACTACGGGCCAAAGATATTCATCAAGTATCATCATTAAGGACTGAGGATGATGAAAAACATTTTAGAGAAAGAATCCAATAAGATAAAAGAACAAATATTTGGGATTCGTATTACAGTTTATCCAAGATCAATAATACTCCATAATAACCAATTTCGAAGTAAAATTCAAGAATAAAGATCAAAACATGGATACAATCAAAGATAGTAACCATAATAGACATCTTGGACAAAAAGAAGAAAATTTCATTTTTTGGTGAATAGTGCCATATACGTGAATAGTGTCGTATACGTGAATAGTAACTCCGACACCAAAAGATAGAAATTCCACAAGAAAAATCATCATGCTTCGTGAATAGTACTCGTAAATAGTAACTCGTGAATAGTAACTCATGAATAGTAACTCGTGAATAGTAACTCATAATAGTAACCCCGACATGAAAAGTTCAAAATTTGATAAAAGTTCCAACCAATATTTCGGCATAATAATATATCAAGAAATAATATCACTTACTGAAGAAAATAACATCCCTTACCTCAAAAAAGATAATACTTACGGTCGGAATATTGGATATAGTCTTTCAAGGAACTTGCACCAGATATAGCAACACTCAAAGTATCAAAATACTCACAAGAATACGCCGATAATATAGAGAGAAAGAGAGAAAACTTATAAATTACGTGTGATTTTCAATTCTAACTAAGCACCCTATTTATAGGAAAATGCTTAGAACGCATATAGAAGACTAACTCACTACACGATGGCTTTACTCACTATTATTGCCACCCACCACATTTGAAATTCAATTGAGCACATTTCTCACCAACCAATTCTAGAATTTTCCAAAATGTTTAATCATTTAAACAATAATCAAAAACTTTAATAATTCATAGAAAATAACCCGTTTATCAGAAAAATACAAATTTTATGTCCATTCCACACTTAAATCGAATTCTCTACAACTTTGTAGCTTTGAGTTTTCCAAATTCCAAATGAAAAATACCAAAATCCACAAACGGATGATTTTTAAATACTTCCAATCCGGCAAAAATACCGATAAGACATCTCAAAGATTAATTCCTTCATTAATAACCACATAAATAAATCCATCATTTATATCCACATAAAATAAATAATTCCTTATCATATGAATCAATAATTAATTATTCTCAAATAATATTACGAATCACATTTATGACAACCAGACTGCTCCTCCCGGAAAAGGGGGCTTTCCGATAAGGATTTCTCCTCATCGGCGCCGTGAATTAGGTGACCAAACCTCTCCTTGATGTAACTTTCTAGACATTGCCAATAATGTTATCTAATAATATTATTCAAATAATATGAATTCTTGATCCGATAATGGAGATATTGTAAAGTTGACAATTATTGAACAACAATAATATAAAATATCAACGCAAATTTATTATTGAATCAATAAAATAAAATATTGAGCAAGAATTATCATAACAATTATTGAGTAGTGCCTTCTTACGTAAGGATCAATAATTCAATAATACTGTGCAATACCGTGTGCTACTGTGCAACCACGCGTATTACTCTATTTTAACCATCGGGTATTCCAACAGTCTTAACGGTAACAACTACGTCGTTATTTGTAAAAACTCAAACTTTGTCGTTTTCTTCATCCGACAGTTATCCGTTATGGGGCCCACAAATGGCTGCGCCGTCATACGAATATTTCCCGACAGAAAGAATATTCAACGACCAAACAAATATTCCCCGACAGTTTAACATTTTATAACCACTTGCTTATTTTGCAAAATTTTCACATTTCACCCATAACCAAAGTATTATATCAAATTAATACCATATTATTCACAATAAAAAATAAAGGAAATTTGATTTTATTCATTAAAAAGTTGGGGTCTTACATCATGGTACTAAAATTTACGGCATGTGCATGTCTTTTGTTCGATGTCCACAATATACTGTTTAGAGACGTCGTAAACAGTGAAAATCACTGAGTTTGATGTCTCAACCTACAACACAAATTAAGTGTGTCAATTGAAATCATGTTCATTGTCTGAAAATAGAATAAATATAGTAAAGTAAACAAATCAATGTTAGCCAGTAACCTAAATACATAATGTTAGTAACTAGAACATGTGACGCCCCCAAATCCGGGTATCTTCCAACCCGACAGATGGTGCTCCACGATATTACATTCCATACAATCATTCCATTGAAATAACAACAAAATGAGTGTAATTACTATCTTTGTATTACATCTATAATAAATCCTTTCCCAGGTTCATAATCGAATACATTCGTTGTTCTTCATAAGTGTATTACATACAAATATACTTGTCTATTACAGGACTATTAATTGTCAATCTTAGCCTTGCCTTTTTCTCTTTTAGAACTCTTAGTTCGTTCGGCTTTTAGCTGTAAACATATGGTTTAAGCAAGAATGAGCATAACTAGCTCAACAAGTCTTAACAACGAACATATGAATATCACAACAACAAGTACATGTTTTACTTCCATATCTGAATAATTATCTACGAAGCATTATGAAATATTTGACTAATACTTCTCTTACAACAATTCTAGAGTATATATAATAGCTTAGGAATGATGAACTGGTCAATAGACCATGAACATACTCTTTTCGTTTTCATACTTGAAAAGGATATCCGACATTAAGTCCATCCACCCGTCTTTACTTACGAGCACTTCTAGGTGATCAGCCTATCATCGAAGTATTACTTCCTAATATGTTCGTTTTACACCCGAATTGACCCATTCAAATTCCTACAAGTCAGGAATTACATCCTTTACGTATTCTTATAAGAATTTCATATTTCCGAATTCGTTAACTCGGAATTCACCTTTAAGTTCATTTTTAAGCGTTCGTTTAACGTTTTCGTCCATTCAATACTCGTTTTCTTCGTTATAAGTCGGAATGCGACGATTCTTTCGCCAATGACTCTTAATTACCTTATCTCACGTGTTGATATTGAAAACCAACATTTTCAAGTCACATGAGAACTTTTGACCTTTAATCCGGACTTTATACGTTTTCGACGTTTAACGTCTATTTTTGCAAAATCCGCCATAACTTCATTACTAATGTTCTCTAAGCCAAATCATATGGAATACTTCATGGACTTCATATCTCCATCCAAACGAAGCAATAGGCACATTCCTTTGCTATATCGATTCTTAAACGTTCATTCAAAACTAAGTTCACGTTCAAGACTTTTTATGGTTTTTTTAACTCATATAACCACTTACGATTTCTATATGGTCATGACCTATCAATGATTTGGTCATTAATAGGCATCTTTATTTCTCCTCAATAAACATGCTCCGCCCATCTACGATTCTTCTATGAGAAAGAAATCGAAAAAGATGAAGATTACGGTTTATGAGAATTTACCTTTGAAGTAGTTAATGTTCTTGATAAATGTCTATTGGTTTGCTTGGAAGTAGAAGGATTATAAGTTTCTAGCTCTTTTCTCTCTCTCAAATATGTTGGACAAACTTTGTAAACAACAAAAATCCAACCCTAGCTTTCTATTTATAGAAAACCAAATGAGGGCAAAATAGTCCAATTCTCCACCTCCTTACCTATTTACCACTTTGTCACCAAGTAAAATACTTGGTGACCAAGTGTTAATCTTGCCTTGCACACCAAGTGGCCGGCCCACCATGCCCATGGGTCATCCCCATGGGTTGCGCCATGGGTTTTACCCATCCCATGACCCGCCGGTTCGACCCACGGTTTAATTCTTTTGATTGGGCTTGACTTTAATAAACATTGAACTTTAACCAATCTAATATTGGGCCTTGACTTGGGCTTGTATACTTAATTCATTGGGCTTGTTATTAATCCAAGTCCAATTGGATTGTATAAAATCCTTAACTCATACTCTAATAATATGACTCGTATTCTACGAGTATTACTCCCGCATTCTCATTGTATAATACTCATATAATAATCGTATTATACGTCGTACTATTCTTCATACCATACTCGTATACATACCAGTATAATACTCATATTTCATACGTATAATAATCGAAACGACTATACGCATTACATTTCCCTTTCGAAAACCTCTTTCACAAACCCTTAGGTTTTAAGTCCGCAGGCGAAAACTTCGTTTGCCATAACGGAAATATTATTGGATATTCCATAATATCGTTATATTCTAACATTACGCGTTTCTTAGAATTTCAAACCCTAGCTCCAAACAACATCGGATGAATAGTACTTTTACGCAAACATTTTCAGAAAACCTTCGTTCTCGTCTTGATAATTCACAACAATTAATTCTAGCACAAAGCCAGAATACTAACCACATCAACACATTCTAGGTCATAAAATGACCTTCGAACATCTTACTCACATAATTACTCAATTAAATTCATTTAATCCACATAATCAAATAAAAATTTAATTCATTGAAAATTCAAATTCTCTGCGTTACATTCTTCCTCCTTATAAGGATTACATCCCCGAATCACGCTTATTGTTACATAAACAAATGAGGAAACTTTTCCTTCATTTTACTTTTCGAGCTCCCACGTTGCTTCTTCACAGATCGTGGTTACTCCAAATTACCTTTCTTGAAGGTATTACTTTATTTCTCAAGACTTGTTCCTTCCTATCAATAATCTGAATCGGAATTTTTCATACGTTAAGTCTTTTTCTACATGAATGGATTTATATTCTATTACGTGCTTGTAGTCCGGTTTATAAGGATGCAACATAGACACGTGAAACACATTGTGTATTCTTTCCATTTCTGGAGGTAAGGCTACTTCATATGCTACCTCTCCTATCCTTCTTAAAATCTCAAAAGGTCCTACAAACCTTGGACTAAACTTTCCTTTCTTCCCAAAACGTATCTTCCCTTTCCAAGGCGATACTTTTAGAAAGACATAAGACCCTACTTCAAACTCCCTCTTCTCTCAATGAGGATCTGCATACTTTCGTTGTCTATCTTGAGCCGCTACTAATCGAGCTCTTATCAGCTTCACCATGTCTGCCGTATGTTGTACCATCTCAGGTCCCAACATTCGACGCTCACCTATTTTATCCCAACAAAGTGGTGTCCGGCACTTCCTCCTATACAATGCTTCGTAAGGCGGCATGCCTATACTAGCGTGAAAACTATTGTTGTAAGCGAATTCTACCAACGGTAGATGTTCGTCCCAACTCCCCATGAAATTCATAACGCAAGATATTAACATATCTTCTAGCATTTGAATTGTCCGTTCGCTTTGTCCATCCGTCTGTGGATGATACGCCGTACTTAATCTCAACTGCATTCCCATTTGCTCTTGCAAACTTCTCCAAAAGTTCGACGTGAATCGTGTATCACGATTGGACACAATCGAAACAGGTACTCCATGTCTGGAAATAATTTCCTTGACATAAAGCTTAGCAAACTGCTCTAGGTTATACCTAACTCCTATTGGTAGAAAATGAGCCAATTTAGTTAACCGATCCACTATTACCTAAATAGCATCGTATCATTTTCTCATCGTTGGAAGTCTTACCGCAAAGTCCATGGTGATATGCTCCCATTTCCACTCCGGAATCTCCAGTGGTTGTATCAATCCACTCGGTCTTTGGTGCTCAGCCTTAACTTTCTGACAAGTTAAGCACTTACTAACATACTCTGCAATCTCCCTCTTCATGTTCGGCCACCAAAAGTTTCGACGAAGGTCTTGATACATCTTAGTACTACCAGGATGTATCGAGTACCTCAAACTATGTGCCTCACACATAATCTCTTTTTTCAACTAGGAACTATTTGAACCCAAATTCTTCCTTCAAAATGAAGTAAACCTTCTTTATCAAGGTTATACTTAGTCTTCACGTCATCCTTCATTATCTTCTTCATCTGCTCGCATTCTTCAGTACTTAACTGTACTTCCTTAACCCGTTCCACTATCGTTGGTTGAGTTTCTATTGCAAATAACATCTTCCTCGTTTCACTTGGTAACTTAACTTCTAATTCCATCCTCGTCATCTCTGTTATTAACTCGTTCTGAGTCGTTAACATTTACAGTTTCTCTCTACCCTTCCGACTCAACGCGTCGGCTACTACATTCGCCTTCCCCGGATGATATAAGATATCACAGTCATAATCTTTTATTAATTCTAACCACCTTCTCTGCCTCATATTCAACTCCTTCTGTGTGAAGATATATTTCAAACTTTTATGGTTCGTATATATCTCACACTTCTCCCCGTATAAATAATGTCTCCATATTTTTAATGCAAACACTACAGCTGCCAGTTCTAGGTCATGAGTAGGACAGACCTTCTCATAATCCTTTAACTGAAGTGACGCATACGCAATGACCTTGTCATGCTGCATAAGAACGCAACCTAGTCCTCTATGTGAAACATCGCTATAAACTACAAAATTCCCCATATCATCTGGTAAAGATAATACAGCTGCCTCACTCAACCTCCTTTTTAGTTCTTGAAAACTACGCTCACACTTTTCTGTCCACTCGTACTTCACCGACTTCCTTGTCAGATTTGTCAATGGAGTAGCTAATTTAGAAAAGTCCTGAATGAACCTTCTATAGTATCCCGCTAACCCCAGAAAACTCCTAACCTCAGTTGGTGTTTTTGGTTGTTCCCACTCATTCACTGCTTCCACTTTCATTTGGATCTATGGATATCTTGAGTCCTTCTCTATAACATGTCCTAGAAATCAGATTGTTTCGAGCCAAAATTCACACTTAGTGAATTTCGCATACAACTTCTCCCTCCGTAGTGTTTCCAACACTATTCTTAGATGTTCAGCATGATCTTCTGGCGTCTTAGAATAGACTAGAATATCATCAATAAACACTACAACGAACTGGTAATATCCATGAATGCGGCTGGCGCATTCGTCAACCCAAACGACATAATCAAAAACTCGTAATGCCCATAACGAGTTTTGAACGTCGTCTTGAGGTATATTTTCCTTCCTCACTTTCAATTGATGATACCCCGTGCGCAAATCTATTTTAGAAAAATACTTTTCCCCTTTTAACTGATCAAATAGATCATCGATCCTGGGCAACGGATATTTATTCTTAATCGTTAATTTGTTCAACTCCCGATAGTCGATACAAAATCGTAACGATCCGTCCTTCTTCTTTACAAACAATACCGGTGCTCCCCACGGAGAAACACTCGATTGAATGTACTTTCTATCTAATAGTTCCTGTAACTGAATCATTAACTCCTTCATCTCCACTGGTGCCATCCTATATGGTGCCTTTGAAATCAAGGTCCTACCCAAGACAAATCAATCACAAATTTACATCCCTGTCCGTGAAATACTGTAACTCCTCCGAAACACATCCGCGAATTCTTGAACCACCGCTATCTGTTCTAATGATGTTCCCACTCTTTAGGTATCCACCACATGACACAAATAACCCTTACACCCCTTTTTCAACATCTTCCTAGCTTTTGTCATGGTTAGACAACAAGAACGTCCCGGTGATTTATTTCCATAAAACACCACCTCAGGTTTCTTAGAAAGCCTTAGGTTCACACTCTTTCTATGACAATCTATTATCGCTCTATGGTTAATTAACCAATCCATACCGAGAATGACATCGAATTCTCTTAACCTTATCGGTAAAAGATCTACCGATAATCTATTACCCCTGATATCTACGAAACAATTCCTATGAATGTGTTCAATGGGAATTACCTCCTCGTTTGCTACCTTAACGTCTAAGTATTTCTAACTTTTCAGGATTTAATCCCAATTGTTGAGCAAATCCGTATGCTATAAAAGAACAAGTAGCACCCGAGTCCAATAGCACGTAAGCATTTATTTCGTTGACTGTAATGATACCTGCTACTATGTCCATTGATGCAACCGCATCTTGGACTGTCATATTAAACGTTCGGGCCGAGGGTCTACCCAATGATGGTGTTGGTCTAGTAATGACTAAATTACCACTACCAGAACCCTTATTACCCTCCGCCCCTTTCTTTGGGCAATTTCTTGCCATGTGGTCTACTGACCCACAAACAAAACATCCCCGGCTTTTCTTAGGATTAGGACAGTTGGGAGATATATGACCCTCCTACCCATAGTTATAACAACCAGTCTTCCCCTTCAGACAGACTCCCAGATGAGTCTTACCGCATGTCTTACATGCCTCCATCCTCCGTTTAGGATCCCCTTGTTTTGCCCCAGTATTCCCAGGGTTAAGATTCTTCCGTTTAGGCATATTGCTGCTACCACTGGCAACGTCTGCCTTATTTCCTCCCTCTTCCTTACTTTTATTCTTTCTATCTTTGTGGTATTGGACCAACGCCTCACTACCACTCTCTGCTATTATCGCCTTCTCTAGAATTGTCCCGTAGGAAGCACTCTGAAAAATCGATATCCTACTATAGAGCCAGGGCTTTAGGCCCTGCTCAAACCTAAGAGCCTTCCTCTCCTCCGTGTCCACTTGGTGTGGAGCGAACCTTGCCAATTCATTGAATTTGGCCGCGTATTAGGGAACAGTCATGTCCCCCTGTTTAAGTTCTAAGAACTTAATCTCCATTCTCCCTTGCATGCTAGTAGGAAAATAGTTCTCGAAGAATACCTTCTTAAACTGTTCCCATGTAACAACTTCCACTCCAGCCCCACCCTGGTGAGCCTCCCACCAGTAGTTGGCTTCCCCCTTCATCATATAGGTCATTAAAGAGGTCTTTTGTGCCTCAGCTACATTTGTAATAATAAACGCCTTCTCTATTTCCTTGACCCATGTTTGGGCCTCCATTGGGTCCGTTGTTCCCTTAAATTTGGGTGGACCTACACTCTTAAGTTCCTTAAAGGTAGTCGTTCGGGCTACCCTAGGTCCTACGGGTGCTTTAGCCCTAGCTTGGTTAAATGCAGCCGTTAATAAATTAACGAACCCTTGCATTGGGTTATTAGGAACCCCCTCGTTCTCATTATACGATTTCGCTTCTTGGTTACGTTGTCTTCTTCTTGGCGGCATTTCTGATTAAATAAATAAAGTTCCATTATTACTTATTTACTTACTTCTTTATTAGTCATCAAACAACTGAACAATAACTCATACACAACATAACAATTTAAAATAAAAACTTCTTTATATTAAAATGCTTCTTTATAGTGCAAAACTATTTACACTTTGCTTTCCATAGCCCAAAAGCTAATACATATACATCCCGCGATTGACTTCTACAAAAATTGGGATTTACAAAAAAGACTACCATTAAATTATACAAAAGAGGACTTTACGTCACTACACAAAAGTATTTACCATACTACTCCTAATCTTCGCTTAACAACATTTTCATGCTTCGTTTAGCGAGAATCGACACAATATCTCGACTTATAGTATGTTGAGTCATCCCGACTCGATAGAATAACAAGCTATCTTAAGCTTGAAATCCTCGTGCGCACTGTCATTTATATATGACATTCGTGCTATCTTTTGGTCCTTTTCAACCAGTTTCTTATGAAGTTCTATGACCTCGTTCTTATAGTCCAGGGCCTTGTCAGTCATGAGCACTTTCTCATCATGCTCTATCTCATAGTCTGACTCTGCAGACTCTTTCTCCCCATAGAGATCACTGATCTCTTCTTTACGGTCTTTGCACCATATTGTGCGATTTACGCATTCTGATCGACCACCTTGAGAGAGGTACATTGCCCTCATAGTCTCTGTGGGTGTCGACTCTAGGCGTGCATCACCAGATTAATCGATGTCACCTCCATGTCATCCTCCACATCAATCATCATATTCAAATATGATGTTATCCCCATGGTCTCCTCGAATAGTCCTCCTCAAGGTAATATTCCTCGAGCTCGACTCCTCTAGAATCACTACTGGTATGTACGCTTATAGGCGCGAGTGCTTGTCTCGACTCTGTTCACGGACTCCTCGCTGATCACATGTATATCCCTATACATCAAGCTATCAACCGACATCTATAATAACACAAAACAAATTGATTAGTACATAATACACCATAATATAAGCACAAATCACATTTAATCCATTTAGGCTTACTTTCCATCTTTTAAATCTTTTGGTACTGAGTTTCCTCAATACCTTATTAACTCATTTGACTCGAGTTAACTTTCTTCGGACTCTTCCTTTCCTATGAGGTTATTAGCAGCAAACATATGGTTCAAGCAAGAATGAGCATAACTAGCTCAGAAAGTCTTAAAAACGAACATATGAATATCACAACAACAAGTACATGCTTTACTTCCATATCTGAATAATTATCTACGAAGCATTATGAAACATTTGACTAATACTTCTCTTACAACAATTCTAGAGTATATATAATAGCTTAGGAATGATGAACCGGTCGATAGACCATGAACATACCCTTTTCATTTTCATACTTGAAAAGGATATCCGGCACTAAGTCCATCCACCCGTCTTTGTAACGCCCCAAAATCCGGTCTATCTTCACACTCGAATTCCGCACGTCACAAGTACATCCTTCATCCAACATACATCATTATATATCGAAATATAACAACATACACTCTTAAATCCCAGGTTCTCGAAACCTTATAACCTTTTTCATTATAAATATTAATAAATACATTATTCATTTCATCTTACAAGAGTGACTTTTATCCGCCACAAAGGATACATAACAATTCATTAAACTAGTCTATAATTCAATTTCATCTTTTTACATTATAAGTCTTCACTTGATCTTCTCGCTCATTCACCTTCTGAATGGAACTTCATCTGGATACCGTCAGCTTGATCTTTACGGGATCCTTAAGTTCTTCTAACCTTGTTCGCTGAAAATTGTTTTTCATTTAAAGCAAGTGTGAGCATTTAATTGCCCAGCAAGTCATAACAGTTGAACAAACAACTTCAGAATTAAAACATTTTTTAGAACTTCTATAATCGAACAAAGGTTATGAAGCAGCTTGAATAATAGGAATAATCTCGATTCCTATCATCTTAAAACATTAATCACTTTCACTTTGAAATACTTTCATTCCTCTACCTTTTTCATACACATCATGTCTGGCTAGAATCATTAGCACAGACTTAACAATAACGGTGCATGTATAAACAGAACATACTTGTATTGAACAGTTAAATCACAGAACAATGCATATCATAGAAACACCGAAGTGTTCAAATTGTGGCTCAAGGCCTCATACATTCTACCATCTTGTACATACATCGCACGCGCATGCATGCATAGACAAGACTTCTCACGTCTGACATCCGAGAAGTTTAAGAAACTAACATTCATGTAATATGAATGAAGTTAGAAACTTTCCTTACGTCCATTTCTGATACTATGAATCGCTCATTTCAATTCCTATATAACACATAAGGAGAAAACATAAACACCAATTAGTCATATATTGAACTTACGCATTGGTTTACTTAACTTTACTTCTTAGGGTTTGCGTTCTTGTAATATGAGTTTACGCGACTAACTTCCTTTACCAGTTTACGGCTTTATGACATACAGAGATGTCTTACTCAAAACGTTCATCATCTTGGATGATTTATATTCTTATCTTATATATTTAATACTTTCATTATCCATTACATGAACCCCATGTTCATTACTCGTTCTTAGTTTTGAAGCCATACCAATTGTTGTATGCTAAGACCGATCGTTCATCGCAAAAACGTTGCGTTCACAGCGTCTATACGCTTCACACTTATCTCTCATTATCATGATATAACATCGAAATGTTAGTCATTACCCTCGACACTCAACGTCTAAGGAATCACAACCATAGCAATTCCTCACGTTCGTTCATCCCGACTATGGTCCCCGGACATCGGTTACGTAACTCATGATTTATATTCTTTGTTATTTAATCTCGTTTAATCTTTATGTTCAACCTTTAATAAAGGTTTAAGTCATTTGCTTAAGTGTTATTTTAGGTGAACTATATGTTCATATTTCTTTCTTGCACATACCCTAGTAATTGATCATTTAAAATCTCATTTCTGGGCATTGCCTTCCGTGCCGTATTGTGCACATGCGCCGCGTCTTCCTTTCCTCTCTCATGCTGCTGGCCGACCTACTTCTCTCTCTCTCTCTTCACGAAATTTGGTGCTGCGGCCAAGTCCTTTGTTATCTCTCATACTTATTTCCTCTCCGAAAGATTATGGTCGAGCTAGCGCTGCGGTGCCACTTCTCACAGTCTATCTGGCGCTATGGCGCCGAGACAAAACCCAAGAAATTTTTCTAAGTGTTAAATAAATTCTTTGAGACACTCACTTCCCGATCTCATAACTCCTTCGTTATAACTCGAAACGAGGTTGTTCCAAAGTCATTCCCTTCCTTATCTTACGTACTTCAATACCCCTATGACAGAACTTCGTTCTGAATTTGTTAACGTGCCATTCGATTGGCTTGATTTTCACCATTTGTTCATTTTATGTTTTTAACGCTCTTCGTTCGTTCGTCCGTAATTTGGTCATCCGAACTCAGAACTCGCTCGTTCTTGAGTCCACGACTCACGTTTTCTATGTTCTCTTACTTTCATATGAAACCCTACACGTTCGGGTTCATTTACTAACTTTCTAATTCTCGTTTGACTTTTACAAAATTTTCGCCATAACTTCGTTATAGCTAAGTTTTAATCCGTTCTTCATGAACGTTTCTACCGTTCCTAACCAAGCAAGAAGCAACTAACTTATACACGATGGTTTTAAACTTGTCCATCAACAACAATTATCCAACGATGGTTTTAAATTTGTCCATCAACAACGTTCTTCGTGTTCTTTGCGTGTTCTTCGTTCGTTCTTCATTTTAATTGATATTTTAGATTACGATTCCACTTTTTATTGGAATTTGATGTTATAGAACACCATTCCTTACTTATTTCACCTACTTATTCATATAATCCACTCGGATCGCTCTAATTCATTACGAATCTTATACTTCCTTAAGAAATTTATAAACTAAATTTCTAAGTTCTTATTTCTTCTTTTTCTCATGATTTCAACCATATGAACTCATCTCTAACCTTATCTACTTCTTATCTTCATTAATTTATGTTTTAAACATATTAAACTTAAATAAAATATTAGAAGAAACTAGGTTTTAAATTACCTCTTCTTCTTATTTTTCTCCCGCTAGACAAAGCCGGTGATTTGCAAGCTTTTCTATTTCACGAACACTTTCGATCCGATCATTTATGCTCATACTCTTCCGTCTCCTCCCCATCTGAATTCTCTCTCTCTCTCTCTCTCTCTCTCAGGTGTGGGATTTTCAAAATCCTCAAAATAAACAAATGAGCTTCCTATTTATAGAAAATCAAAGCTAAGGGCATTTTAGTCATTTCACACCCACCTCCTTACTATTCCCACCTCCAAGACTTAGCCACCAAGTTTACTTGGTGGCCAAGTGGTCGCCCCTCTTGCCCCATTGGTCACCCCATGGGTTGCCCCATTGGTTATTACCCATCCGTTTACCCATCGGTTCGATCCGCAATTTCTTTTCTTGGTTTGGGCCTTAACCCTAATTCTTATTGGGCCTATCTTGGGCTTGATTTCACAAAGCGTTTGGCTTGAAATAATCCAAGTCCAATTAGATTCTATAAAGTCCATGAACTCAAAGTCCATTAAGACTAATCGTATTCTACGCATCTCATTCTTGTATTCTCGCATTTTCTTCATATATAGTTCGTACGATATTCGTATTATACGTCGTACTAATCTTCTAACTATACTCATATAATAACTAGTATTTGAAAGTAGTATGCACACAAGCCAATCATGTTTGATGATAAAGCATATACTTTGTAACAATCTTATTCATTTATTAATAAAAAGTATTAATTTATTAAAGGCTTTTAATTATCTACACGATCTTCAAGTTTTATAATATGTGATAAACCCATAATTTTAAGCAATGCTTTTAGAATAATGATGATGATCATTCTAATGAGATCTAAATTCTTAGAAAGCTTAAAACTAAAATAGTTCCCAATCATTGGATTACTAAATTGGGGATTAGTGAATCCGGATAGATTGGTACATCGTTGTTTGCTCATTGGATGAGGATGATTGATCTCACGATCATTTGTGTGGAGACACTAAAGCAAGTATGTAGGTGCTTATTAGAGAATAAGTTCAATCGAACGTGGCTCGCAAAGGAATACTAATGGAGTTTTACTTGCTCACAATAGGAATTCTCAGTAGTGATAGTAGTACAAGTAATCCTTGGACTTGAGATCATCATAGTATCTTGTGTATGATGAGTTATACTTTGACTTATTCCTTAAGACCCTTAGGGTATATCAAAGGGTATGCTTGGGTATAATAAGTTGTACATGGAGATAATGTATGATCAATAAAGAATCTACCACTTATTAAAAGAAGAGAAATGTCCTATGTGATTCGATAAATGACAACCCAAAGTAGTCCTTGGCCAAGCGTAATGAAATTAGAAAGGAGTTTCTAATTTGCATTATTTGAGTTGTGCATTTAAGAGTCGAAATACATATAATTAAATAAAATAAGACTTGTGAGAATTCCATGTCTTATATTTAATTAGGACATTGTATGGTGGAAGGATTGAATTGTGCGGTAACTATTTACTCAAAGGTTCTTTTATGATTAATGTTGAAATCTATATTATCTAGAAAGTCGTTGATCGCTAGGGAGGCTTATCCTATTGTAGAATAAATATTATTTATTTAAATAAATTAATTGTTTAATTTATTTATTTAAATAAGATTAGAATTGTTCTAATTGATTTATTCACAACCTGTTTAATATGGAGAACCTAAAGGGTCACACCATAAAAGGAAGAATAATTATTTAAGAAGTTAATGGCATAATCGTAATAATATGTTAAGTATATTTAATTTAATCTATGGTGATAGATTAAATTAAATAGCTTAATATTTATTATTTAATATTTTAGAAATATTAAATATAAATTAATAAGAGGAGTCTTATTAATATTATTACAATTATTATTATTTTAATTTCTAAAAGAGTTTAGGAATTAATTTAATATAAGTACTCTCATTTATTCCTAATAGGATTAGGAGGTTAAATTAATTAAAAGAGTTTAATTAATTATCCCTAATAAGATAAGGGAGCTTAATTAATTAAAAGAATTTAATTAAATAAATAAATCCCAATTCCTTAATTGTTAAGGTGGGTTGCCCACATCTATAAATAAGAGGAGTCTTATTATGGGTGGTGGGGTTTGTTGACTTTGACAAATACGTAATAATTCCAATTTGTTGGAGAGTATTCCTTTTCTATAGAGATAGAAAACTAGGGTTTGAGCCATATAACCATCTTCTTGAATCTTTATTTTTCCTTGGTGGATCACCTCTAGAGGCCAAACATATGGGTGGCTAACGTTGATCAAAGGAAGGAACAAAACCCCGGTAGATTCAAGTTGAACGCGAAAGGATTTGGAGGTGAACTTGTACCTGAGGAAGCTCGATCTTCAAGGGTATGATTTTATTCTTTATCTTTTCGTTTTATTAATAATTATGCATAAAGGGTGATCCGGGTATATGGTTTGTAAATTTTTAAACTCTAATTTTACACGTTTCAGCACTTTTTATGCAATTTGATTGCTTTCTTGAATATTACAAACCTAACAGTGGCATCAGAGCCAAACCTTTATGCGAATTATTAATTGTTTTAATTTGATATGTATATTGATATGTGTTTAGAATAATTTTATTGGGCATAATTTTTTTGTATAAAATTTAAATAAAAAAAAAATCGCGAAATTGCAGTACTGCGTTTTGTGGGAATAAGCTGCTAACTCGCTGGGGTAGCAAGTCACGTGAGTCTAAGGCTTGGCAGGATCACTTATAAACTATTTATATATATATATATATATATATATATATATATATATATATATATATATAATCCTTATACCTTGCATGTACCTTATTACTAAGTAAGTCACTTTGGCAAATTTTTTTTTGTAATTAATGAATGAATAATATATATATATATATATATATTGAAATATATATATTGGTTATTATATATATATATATATAGTTATATATATATTATTATTAATAATTTTAGAATTAAAATAAAGTTTATTTTAATTTTAAAATAAAAGTTCATTTTAATCTTAAAATAAAAGTTTATTTTAATTTTAAAATTAAATTTCATGCTAACTAATTAGAGTTGGAATTGGATTCCATGATAACTAATTAGAGTTGAAATTGGATTATATTTTTCCTTAAATAAAGGAGTTTATTTAGATATGAAATAAGATTTCATATTATTCAAAATAAAAGAGTTTATTTGTGAATAGGAAAGAGAATCCTAATTTTCTTAAATAAAGGAGTTTATTTAGATATGAAATATGATTTCATATTATTCAAAATAAAGGAGTTTATTTATGAATAGGAAAGAGAATCTGTGTTTCCTTTAATAAAGGAGTTTATTTTTATTTTTACATGGAATTGGATTCCATAATTAATTAAAATAAAGGAGTTTATTTTGATTAAAGATTTTGATTAAAATAAAATAGTTTATTTTATTCAAAATTGGATAAATTAAAATAAAATAGTTTTATTTTGATTGAAATAAAGGAGTTTATTTTAATTCAAAATTAGATTTTATACTAACTAATTTTGCCCATTAAATGATATCAATATATATATTAAATGTTTATTATTCATCGGATGAATGTTATTTATTGATGCATATGATGATATGTATGATAATAAATGGGATTGATTATGGACTATTGACCAATGTGATTGGATTTTATTTTAGTTGGATGCATGAATGTATGGGTTTTATTAAATGGGGTCTCGTAACGTCGCCTTCTCTAATTTTTTCTCGAATGTAAATTCTATCTCCTCCTATGTACTTCCCTCGATCACGATCAAGGTTTCTATTTATTTTAAATAGTTTTGTAATAGGAATAGTTAGAATTAATTTTGAAAAATTGGAGATCAAGGAGCAAGGAGCGCTTGAAGACCCGTTGTAATGGATCCCGGTTTTAATGTAATAGTTATATTTAAATATTATTTCTTGCACCCTTGGGGTTTAACCTTTTGGTTCACTTGGTGGCTCTAGTGAACCAAACTAGAATAAAAGTCCATAATCAATCCGGTAGAATATAGTATTCTATATGTGCATGCTTATACTATATATATTATATATTATGCAAACATGCTTCGCATGTTCATTAATATAACGCGTATTTTATATATATATATAAATACGCTACGCTAAACAAGATGAGACAAATTAATAACAAACCCCTCAAATTTTTTTTATATATTAAGTCCTAAGCGTTCAAAGATATTCGAATATCGAACGTCAGCTTTCTAGCATGATAAAATTAATAGAGTATTAAATATTTAATATGAGTTTGTTGTGTCACCACAAGGCAAGTATTAAGTATTTAAGATGTTAATTTATCACATTTGATGCTTATAAAGAAAATTGAATAATATTGTTTTATTGTGTCACCACAAGGATGTTATTTTTCTTTTTTGAATATATGGAGTGCTAGGTCGGACTTAACTTGGATAATTTTGATTTGGATGTGCCACCACTTGATCAAAATAATCTAAGAGGCAAAAGAAAAGGAGTTGCATAGTTGATGTAATTGACAAAAGTTGTCTACCTATTTATTTATATATAGTTTGTTGTGTCACCACAAGGCTATATACATTTGAAATGGGATCCTTATTCTCACTAGCAAATCTTTAATTAGATTTTGCTTAACTATAAGTGAGGGTAATATAGTTTGAAGAAAATAGTGGGAGATACCAATTTAAAACAAGACCTAAATTATTTTGGTAATTAATAAAAGAATGCATGTTAAAATGTTGTTAATTACAAATTCATTTACAGAATTTTACAATGTCTAAAATTACTATCACTGTGAAGCATATTAGATGCTAAATTAATCGAACCGAATTAAACGGATTGGTTAAGGAATTTGAGAATAGTTCTCATAATTGAAAAGCTATCTTATGTCCTAAATACGCCTATCCTCGCAATGATTGCGCATAAATGCCTCGAGGAAGAGATTGTTACTTTTAGAAAGTGGCAAGATGATGCATAGTTGGCTCAATGCATCATGCTCGCATCCATGAGTAACGAGCTTGTTGTCGAAGATGAAACTATGGATGCTCTACTATATTCCCGCACATCAAGTAGTTGATGGTGAGGAAAGTAGGACCGATAGATATCGAGATATCTAAGGAGCTCTTCCGATCTAGAATGCCCAATAACACTATAGTACAAACAAAAAATTTCTTAACATAATCAATTTGATTGATCAATTAGGACAACCGGTTTTGTCATGGATGAGAGAGTTGAGCCAAGATTTGATCTTGCACTCACTCCCCGGACTCCTTTCACAATTGTTGTGAATTTTTCATATAAACAAGCTAGATATCGCCTTCGTTGATTTGCTTAACATGTTGAAAAATGATGAGAGTCACTTTCCAACCAAGAAAACCATGTCTTCTTCGGTAGGGGCCAAAGGATCTTCTCGAAAGAAGAACGATTCAAAGAAGGTATATAGAAAGGCATAAACAAAGGATAATAAGAACAAAACTGATATGGATAGCAAAGGAGTTTGCTTCCACCGCAATAAGCCCGACACCGGAAAGAAATCATGAAGAAGCATCTTGCAGAGGCTAACCAAAGAAGCTTAGTGAAGTTTCTATTATAATACGCTTTTGTTCATGATTGAAATAAATTTTTCTTTAAGTCAAGGTTCTACTTGGGTATTGGATACCGACTTTGGTTATCATAAATATAGATTTATGAAGGACCAAGCAGAAGTAAAAGCTAAACAAATATAAGTAATCCTATGTGCGGAAATGTAGCAAAGGTTGCCATATTAGCCATAGAAACTTATTGTTTAGCAATACCTACGAACAAATCTATTAAGTCAATAAGTTGTTATTGTATTCCAGCTTGTTAAAAATATTATTTCCATTTTATTGTTAGACAATGAAATCTTTGGTATTATAATTAAGAACAATTTTTGTTCTATTTATAATAATAATGTTTTGTATAGAACTGGAATATTACTTAATAAATTTTGTATACTTGACTTACGTGAAAAATTATTTTGTAAATTGAACAAACTAGTATA
Organism: Panax quinquefolius; assembly: GCA_020205615.1. Lineage (NCBI taxonomy): Eukaryota > Viridiplantae > Streptophyta > Magnoliopsida > Apiales > Araliaceae > Panax > Panax quinquefolius. The sequence goes on along the minus strand of JAINUW010000126.1, from coordinate 475,766 downwards.
AGAAAAGGAGATGATCATTCAAAGAGTTGAATGTATGTATTTGTTGAAATACAAGTGTGAATTATTTGAAAGGTTCAAAGAATTCAGAAGTGAAACAAATTGGCAAAGTATTAAGATTCTTTGATTAGATCAAGGAATAAATACTTGTGCAATAAGTTTCTAGATCATCTCAAATGGTTTTCTCATAATGGACACATCTTGATACGCAATAATTGATTGATGTATCTGAATGGGAAAATCGTACCTTGTTGGACATGGTACGGTCCAAAATGATTTTACCGAGATTCCAGTATCCTTCTGGGATAATGTCCTAGAAATGGCTGCATATCTACGAAAATGGTAACCTCAAAATCCACCCCAAGACTCCATAAAAGTTATGGATATGGAGGATTCCTAATCTTAAGTATGTTAAGATAAGGGGTTGTCCAACTTATGTGAAAAGGTTTCAAAGGATAAGCTTGGGACAAAATTTGACATGTACAGATTTGTGGGACATCCTAAAGTAAGTTTAGGGCATATGTTCTATAATCCTACATAGCAAAAGGTGTTTATTGCGAAACACCCTGCCTTCTAAGATAAAGGTGTTTATCATTGAAGGGGCTAGTGGGAGGATAATAGATCTTGAAAAGTTCAAGAACCACAAAACACTATAAGTCAAATAAGAGGAACTTATAGATAGACCTATTGTACCACAACCGAATTATAAATCTGGAATAGTATCAAAGATACCTAGGAGGTATGGATTCATCATGGATGATGATGATGAGGTACACATCATAGAAGATGATGATCCAGTTACATACGATGAGGTAAGTGTTGTAGACACTCAGAGAAATGGATTGAAGCAAGTTTCTCAAATATGGAACATTCGTTTTGATGAGGCAATCAAAAGAGTTTGATTTTATCAAAAATGAGAATGAACCTGGTGTGTACAAAAGGGTCAGTGGGAGCATCGTGAAATTTTTAGTATTATATGTTGATATACTACGGATGAGGAATTACATACCAATGCTACAATCAGTAAAGATAAAGTTGTCTAAACATTCCTCCATGAATGATTTGGAAGAGTATCTTAATTGGGGATATAAATCTATATAGATAGATTTAAGAGGATGCTCGACTTAACCCAAGGAACGTATATTCATTTGATGCTAAAGTCGTTTAGCATGGCAAACTTCAAGAGATGTCTCATGTCGATGAGCTATGGAGTGTATCTCTCTTAATAGTCCCCACAGACTCCTGAAAAGAGAGGTCGCATGAGTGACAATCATGCATGCAATGAAATGTACGAGACCTGATGTTGATCGGTCATATTCTGGAGAAGATCACTGTAAGACAGTGAAAAACATCTTAAAGTGCTTAACCACACTAAGGATGTGATCATATTCATGGTGGGTCTTAATTAAAACTAGAGGTCTTAATGCACTCAAGTTTTTCGAGATGCACCAAGACGACAGAAAAATCCACTTTAAGGTAAAGGGTTACCTTGAACAGTGGTGCAGTGAATTGAAAGGTTCCAAACAGCAAAGAGTTGCTTGTTTAGTGATAAAGACAAAGTATATAGCTATAAATGAAGCTGCAAGTTGATTGTTTGGATTAAAAGTTCATTACAGAACTAGGAATAGTTCCTACGTCTCATCTTGGATATAAACATGTGTTGTGGCACTTTCATTTGATTATTAGAATCATTGAAAGATGGGAAATCACTATAGAGATAGTGGACTCTCATGAACAACATTACATATCCATTAACTAAAGCTTATCCAACAGCAGGATAATCGTCACTTAGAGAAGAAGAGTATGAGATACCATGACGATTGGCTTTAGTACAAGTGGGATATTGAAAGTAGTATGCACACAAGCCAATCATGTTTGATGATAAAGCATATACTTTGTAAATAATCTTATTCATTTATTAATAAAAGTATTAATTTATTAAAGGCTTTTAATTATCTACATGATGCTGTTTTATAATATGTGATAAACCCATAGTTTTAAGCAATGCTTTTAGAATAATGATGATGATCATTCTAAGGAGATCTAAATTCTTAGAAAGCTTAAAACTAAAATAGTTCCCAATCATTGGATTACTAAATTGGGGATTAGTGAATCCGGATAGATTGGTACATACGTTGCTTGCTCATTGGATGAGGATGATTGATCTCATGATCATTTGTGTGGAGACACTAAAGCAAGTATGTAGGTGCTTATTAGAAAATAAGTTCACTGAACGTGGCTCGCAAAGGAATACCTAATGGAGTTTTACTTGCTTCACAATAGGAATTCTCAGTAGTGATAGTAGTCAAGTAATCCTTGGACTTGAGATCATCATAGTATCTTGTGTATGATGAGTTATACTTTGACTTATTCCTTAAGACCTTTAGGGTATATCAAAGGGTATGCTTGAGTATAATAAGTTGTATATGGAGATAATGTATGATCAATAAAGAATCTACCACTTCTATTAAAAGAAGAGAAATGTCCTATGTGATTCGATAAATGACAACCCAAAGAGTCCTTGGCTATAAGGCGTAATGAAATTAGAAAGGAGTTTCTAATTTGCATTATTTGAGTTGTGCATTTAAGAGTCGAAATACATATAATTAAATAAAATAAGACTTGATAAGAATTCAATGTCTTATATTTAATCGGGACATTGTATGGTGGAAGGATTGAATTGTGCGGTAACTATTTACTCAAAGGTTCTTTTTATGATTAATGTTGAAATCTATATTATCTCGGAAAGTCGCTTGATCATTTGGGGAGGCTTATCCCTATTGTAGAATAAATATTATTTATTTAAATAAATTAATTGTTTAATTTATTTATTTAAATAAGATTAGAATTGTTCTAATTGATTTATTCACAACCGGTTTTAATATGGAGAACCTAAAGGGTCACACCATAAAAGGAAGAATAATTATTTAAGAAGTTAATGGCATAATCGTAATAATATAGTTAAGTATATTTAATTTAATCTATGGTGATAGAATAAATTAAATAGCTTAATATTTATTATTTAATATTTTAGAAATATTAAATATAAATTAATAAGAGGAGTCTTATTAATATTATTACAATTATTATTATTTTAATTTCTAAAAGAGTTTAGGAATTAATTTAATATAAGTACTCATTTATTCCTAATTAATTATCCCTTAATTAAAAGAGTTTAATTAATTATCCCTAATAAATTAATTAATTAAAAGAATTTAATTAAATAAATAAATCCCAATTCCTTAATTGTTAAGGTGGGTTGCCCACATCTATAAATAAGAGGAGTCTTATTATGGGTGGTGGGGGTTGTTGACTTTGACAAATACGTAATAATTCCAATTTGTTGTAGAGTATTCCTTTTCTATAGAGATAGAAAACTAGGGTTTGAGCCATATAACCATCTTCTTGAATCTTTATTTTTCCTTGGTGGATCACCTCTAGAGGCCAAACATATGGGTGGCTAACGTTGATCAAAGGAAGGAACAAAACCCCTGTAGATTCAAGTTGAACGCGAAAGGATTTGGAGGTGAACTTGTACCTGAGGAAGCTCGATCTTCAAGGGTATGATTTTATTCTTTATCTTTTCGTTTAATTAATAATTATGCATAAAGGGTGATCCGGGTATATGGTTTGTAAATTTTTAAACTCTGATTTTACACGTTTCCGCACTTTTTATGCAATTTGATTGCTTTCTTGAATATTACAAACCTAACAGTATTATCCTCGTATTTTTCACGCATAATAACCCTAATGATTATACGTGATCATAAAATTCTCGAAAGTCACTTTACCTAAACCTAGGTTTTGAGTCCGTAGGCGAAAACTTCATTTTTGCCATAATTGAAATATTATTGAATATCCCATCACGTCTCAAAATTAAACGTAATCTATAACTTTTCGGAATTTCAAAATAAATCTCCAAGCAGACACGAATGAATAATGCCTATTTCATCTTTTTCCCCGAAAATATTTTGCTCCCGAAAAACTTCTATTTTTCGTCTTGAAAATTCTTATTCGCTCAATCTAGCTCGTAGCCATAATACTCCCGACTTATAATCATCCTAGGTTATAGAACAATTAACAAACACATAACACATAATATTATTAATAAAAATTTGTTTTATTAATAACTAATTCTTTAAACCTAAATTCTGGACAACACGAATTTCCGGGTTGTCACATTCTTCCCTCCTTATAAAAATTCCATCCTCGGAATTTCTTAAAACCACACCCTTACCCGGGTCATCATATTCACCCCTTCTTCACAGAATTTCATCCTCGAAATTTTAGCCTACCTTTCTTCTTAACTTCTCTTCAATGGAGTTCTTATCTTTCCCTCATTCCTAACCCCCATAACCTATCAATAATCATGAAGCAGAAGGAATAACGAGGAATATAAAATTTCCTCTTAAAATGTTTCATACTTTTGCTTGAGGGTCAAATCGACCATGAACTCTTACTAGGTTAAACAACATTTTCATAGTAAGCCCTTCTTTAACTGTCCATTTACAATCACAAAGAAAGTAACTACCTCTTCCATGTTCTCCTTAGACTAAATCATTAGATTCCGCACCAAAACAATTTGGTTTGGCACAAGTTCTCAAAGAAAGCTCGATGACATACCATTTGTCTAGCTGAATCAAGTAGCTTAGACCATACCAATAAATTGGATTTCAACGTGAAACATTCGTCTAGGCAACTCAATTGACGTTGATTACTTCTTTAAATTCTTTTTCGTAATACATCAAAATGGTTTATGACGTCATGATACCGTACTTTTCACAGTACGTTGAGGATTTCGTCAGTTTGATACTTTGTCATTATACATCATACCATAGCGGGTTGTTGATCCTAAGATCACATCTAACACCAAGTTCAATGGTATTAACAACTCCATCGTTTTACCACCCTTGCATAGAATGCACAGATGATATAAAATTCATTTTGAATATTTTAAATCAATTTCTGTCTAGCCGAAGCAATTAGCATAGACATACCATGAATAGCTCTTTTTAAAAATTATGATGATTCCAAAAGTTGAACCAATTATTTCCTTTTCAAAGTATATATAAGCACGAGTTCAATAAAGTTCGAAATCTAGCATAGCTAGATGACTTGGAATATCCTATTTCTCCATCTTCCTTCATTATCTTACTGCGACAATACTTAATCTTCTCTAGCACCTTCAATACTAAGCTTACTGAAAACAACTCATTTTCAGTCTAAACATTCATATACCTTAGTACAGTCCATCAACTTACCACACATTATGAGTTCAGGAACTTTCCACAATAATATGAGTTTAAGAACTATCCGAATGCACTATATAGGCGTCCATTCGCTGAGACGTTCAAAAACATACCATATTAAGATGAGTCACGAACTTACCATAAGTATGAGTTTCAAGAACTCGCACCTACCTTATCGTTCTCTACCTATCAAGTATATACATGAGAAAAGATTCACCTTCTCATCATATACATCTTGGTAGCGCAACCAATCCCAATGATTATCACTACCAGAAGCTAAGTGATTGTAGAACCAAACACAATTCCCTGCCCATACAGAAAATTGGTCAACTCAGCTTCTGACCGATATAAGGAGCTAAGCGGTTGTTACACCAAGAACAATTCTCCGCCCATACAAAGATTTGTTCAACTTAAAAACTATATCGCATAAGAAGCTAAGTGGTTCTAAAACCACGAATAATTTCCCCGCCCATACAAGGAATCATACAACTCAGTTGCTGATATGAGTCCTCAATTAAAATTTTACAACTCCTAAATCTATCTCTACTTAATATGAATTTTCTATAATTCATATACTATCCTTCATAACTCAATCTAAGTTCTTCTTCCCGTACTACTTCATAGTACCCTTCATTCATAGCGTTTGCTATAAATCATTCATCGTTTAACAGCTCATCTGTTACTACGAGTCATTATGATCACGTGGTGATCTTCTTATCCTTCTCTCTACAATTATAGTCTTAGGTACTCCTACTTAAGGTTTATAACCTATCAGCTCTGATACCAACTTGTAACGCCCTGAAATCCGGTCTATCTTCACACCCGGATTCCGTACGTCACGAGTACATCCTTCATCCAACATACATCATTATATACCGAAATATAATAACACATACTCTCAAATCCCAGGTTCTCGAAACCTTATAACCTTTTTCATTACAAATATTAATAAATACATTATTCATTTCATCTTACAAGAGTGACTTTTATCCGCCACAAAGGATTACATAACAATTCATTAAACTAGTCTATAATTTAATTTCATCTTTTACATTACAAGTCTTCACTTGATCTTCTCGCTCATTCACCATCTGAATGGAACTTCATCTGGATACCGTCAGCTTGATATTTATGGGATCCTTAAGTTCTTCTAACCTTGTTCGCTGAAAATTATTTTTCATTTAAAGTAAGTGTGTGCATTCAATTGCCCAGCAAGTCATAACAGTTGAACAAACAACTTCAGAATTAAAAAATTTCTTTAGAACTTCTATAACTGAACAAAGGTTATGAAGCAGCTTGAATAATAGGAATTGTGACGGCCCCAATCCAGGTCCTAAATCACATCGGATCTGGTTCGATCATTCTATACAACTATTACTATTTTTGCGGAAGATATAAACATAAATTGTTTATACATTAAACTTCCCTAAGGTCGAGTAACCTTAACTTAATACACATTTCATAACTTTTCTAACACATAACATTATTAACATACAATACTAATACAATTTAGCTGCACACATATCCTAACGCAGGAACTGTCTTTAACCTGTCCTTGTATCCAACGCATTTGTCTTAATCTGCAATGTTTTATCATGATATAGCAAGGGTGAGCATGAAAGTTGCCCAGCAAGTTTAAATTCAACAATATAACGATATATCATGATTGAAATGATTTGAATAATTGGCTGGCTATAATTCAACAATATAATTGTGAACTAGCAGGAACAAATTTATGACTGAACAAGTATTATACATGAATAAATATATCTGAACCAACTGGTAATGAAGGTGATCAGCCTTTCATACCTGACTTATACATGCAATATGTACAGAGTACAATTTATGGCAATCAACAATGATTAACCATAAGCTTATCCGAATGAAACACTCTTAATAGAGTTGAGTAAAACAAACTTGCCTGAACCATTGATTATCACAACGCAATTTATATCGCTTTATCCGAAGACCTAATATTAGTAATATAGATCTCGAATATTAGAATAATATCATCACAATATAATACTACTATATATATATATATACATAGAATAACCTAAACACATAACACATAACTCTATCGGTCTACAACATACATAAGACTCGGTATCATGTCAAACTATTTAAGTCTGACTTGAATTCAACAAAATTCTAACGTCCCGACTGTCTAGTCGAACTTTAATCGAGTTTAAGTTCAATTAAACTCTGCCTTAACACTTAACAATTAACTTAAATAATCATATAAGTAATAAAAATGATTTTTTTAAGTCTCATAATAATTTTCAAATAATTATTATCATTTATCTTGATTTTTCAATCATTAAAAACGTATTTAAATGAATTAAATACCACATAATTCTTTTATCATTAATATTTATTTATTATCAAATATTAATGAAATACATAACATAATATTAAAATATACTTATAATATATCCAAGTATTTTTAATACCTTAAAATCATTTAAATATGATTTTTAAACACTTAAATTCATTATCCGATAATTGCTATTAATATTAAAATATTAATATTTTCATGACAAAATATCAAAAGTTATATTTTATAACTTAAAATAATTTTATAATACTTACATCATTTTTATATGATTTATAAACCATTAATTTAATTTCTAACATTTCCAAATTTTCGGTTTTAAAATAGAAAATTAATATTTCTAAATTATAATTAGGATTGTCTAATTATATTAAAATTTCTTAATCATAATTTTAATCTTGCTAATTAGGATAACATTTCCTAATTAAAATGATAATTTAGCAATTAGGATCAAAATTGCTCATTAGGGTTTACAAACCAAAAATTAGGGTTTTTAATAGAAAAATAATTTCCTAATTTAGAAATTAGATTTCGTAATTAGATTAGGGTTTGCTAATTAATTAAGTTTTACCCTAACTAATCTTATAATTATTAACACTTACGCTATTAAGTTCCAAATTTAGGATTTTATACACCGAATTAGGGTTTCGGATACCCAGAACTGAATTTAGGGTTTCCAAAACTAGTTTCTAGGATTTCGTATTGATCACTAGGGTTTTCTAACCGAACGTTGACGTTCTTAATATATAATTAGGGTTTGTTACAGATATCATTTATTTGGTCAACCCATGACCCTTAACCACATATCGTACACATATAAACAGAACATATTCACTTATTCCTTAATCCTGAATAATTCACCTAAATCTTTCACATAATTTTGAAATCCTCAAAATTCCATCTTAAAAATATCAAACGCATACACTAATTTTATGTATAGGTTCTAATTTTGAACCTTAAATCAATAATTAAAAATTTTAAAAATATTCAAAATTCTCGGGTTGTCACATTCACCCCTTCTTCTAAAAATTTCGTCCCCAAAATTTAACTTACCCTTACACCATACTACTTTCACCATTCACATACATTATCACATACTACCTAATACACCACTCACAAGAGTAAAAAAAAAATTCAAATTGTCTTTGAGGGTTTTACGGACTATCGTCTCATCATTTTCATAAAGGTTATATGGAAATTCATTCATAAACCATCTTACCACGAACACGAGGGTGATTAGACCAAATGCCCGGGATCGCCCAAGAATATTGGTTTTATCTGCTTCTCATATCCGCCATGGTATAATTTACCTCGGTCTTATTAGATTCTCGCACCAAAACAATTTGATTCGAAAATTTTCAAAGAACTCTTAGAGTTTTATAAATGTTTATCTAGTTTGAATCAAATAGCATAGACTCATATCAATAATTCAATTCAATCAATTATTTAAGTGTAGCCAAACCCACCGCCGCAAATTAAAATTTTGAAAATATTTTTTTTAGAATGACGTCATGATGTCGCATCAGATTAAAATTCCGTTTGAGGATGCCATTCATTGTATGACTTTTGTCATAAAACATCATACAATAGTGGAATAACGATTTTAGATCAAATTCACACTAAGTATTCCTGTATTTACAACTCCATCAACTTTTTATTATCTCTGCACCAGGTTACATGGTACATGAGTGATAGATAAAATATATTTTGATATTTCAAATCATTTGCGTCTAGCTAAAATAAGTAGCATAGACTATACTTTAAACCGTTTCAAAAATGATTACGAGTCTACATAATTTTTTTTTCCAAAAGCACATAGTGTGTATTTAGCTTGATATCAAAATTTCGAAGTTTAGCATAGCTAGGAGTTTTGGAAAACTTATGTCTCCACTAATAATCATTTACTTAACAATCTATCTGTTCCTATTATCCTCAATATTCCGTTTAAACACAACTATACCCAGTTTGTCAAACCAAACTTATGAGTTCATTTACTTGCCACAATTATATGAGTTTAAGAACTTGTCCTAGTCAGACCTTTGGCGTCCATTCGCTAAGGGGTTCATAAACTTTTCATATAACTATGAATCAAGAATGTCACATAAGTATGAGTTTTAAGAACTCGTACTTAACCTTATATCCTCTACCTATGACCTATCTATCTGTTATACACATGAGAAAGGAATCACCCTCTTAACATGCATATATCAAATAGCGCGACACAAACATTTCAATGATTATCATTGCCAGAACTAAGTAGTTTTTACACCAAGTACAATTCCCCGCCCATACAAGGAATCATACAACTCAAATTGATATGAATCCTCAATTGAATCCCAACCTAACACTAACCCCCCCTTTCAATACGAATTTCATTTAATCCAGTATTCATAATCATTTCTGAATCAGTACCAATTCAAGTATAATTGCACAATCTTCTTCTGTCAAACTTTTTAATCATTAGATTGATTCTTATTCCATAGTATCACTTAATCAGATCATGGGGTGATCTTATCATATATATTACGATTTATTTGTATGTCTTGATCGTTTAGTTTTACGATCTCCTATCACTGTACTTTTAGTCTTTTAGACTTTATCTATTCACCACTACTGTTCAACTTTATTATCAGAGTTAGGGAACTCTATATCTTTATAACTCGCCGAGATTCATCTTTGAATCATACCGACCAACTAACTCTATGTGAGTTAGTACTTATCCTAATCACTGCGGTTATTAGTCTCAGGTATTCCTACCTAAGGTTCATAACCAACAACTCTGATACCAACTGTGACGGCCCCGAATCCAGGTCCTAAATCATCTCGGATCCGGTTCGATCATTCTATACAACTATTACTATTTTTGCGGAAGATATAAACATAAATTGTTTATACATTAAACTTCCCTAAGGTCGAGTAACCTTAACTTAATACACATTTCATAACTTTTCTAACACATAACATTATTAACATACAATACTAATACAATTTAGTTGTACACATATCCTAACACTGGAACTGTCTTTAACCTGTCCTTGTATCCGATGCATTTGTCTTAATCTGCAATGTTTTATCATGATATAGCAAGGGTGAGCATGAAAGTGGCCCAGCAAGTTTAAATTCAACAATATAACGATATATCATGATTGAAATGATTTGAATAATTGGCTGGCTATAATTCAACAATATAATTGTGAACTAGCAGGAACAAATTTATGACTGAACAAGTATTATACATGAACAAATATATCTAAACCAACTGGTAATGAAGGTGATCAGCCTTTCATACCTGACTTATACATCCAATATGTACAGAGTACAATTCATGGCAATCAGCAATGATTAACCATAAGCTTATCCGAATGAAACACTCTTAATAGAGTTAAGTAAAACAAACTTGCCTGAACCATTGATTACCGCAACGCAATTTATATCGCTTTATCCGAAGACCTAATATTAGTAATATAGATCTCCAATATTAGAATAATATCATCACAATATAATACTACTATATATATAAACATAGAATAACCTAAACACATAACACATAACTCTATCGGTCTACAACATACATAAGACTCGGTATCAAGTCAAACTATTTAAGTCTGACTTGAATTCAACAAAATTCTAACGTCCCGACTGTCTAGTCAAACTTTAATCGAGTCTAAGTTCAATTAAACTCTGCCTTAACACATAGCAATTAACTTAAATAATCATATAAGTAATAAAAATGGTTTTTTTAAGTCTCATAATAATTTTCAAATAATTATTATCATTTATCTTGATTTTTCAATCATTAAAAACGTATTTAAATGAATTAAATACCACATAATTCTTTTATCATTAATATTTATTTATTATCAAATATTAATGAAATACATAACATAATATTATAATATACTTATAATATATCCAAGTATTTTTAATACCTTAAAATCATTTAAATATGATTTTTAAACACTTAAATTCATTATCAAATAATTGCTATTAATATTAAAATATTAATATTTTCATGACAAAATATCAAAAGTTATATTTTTAACTTCAAATAATTTTATAATACTTAAATCATTTTTATATGATTTATAAACCATTAATTCTATTTTTCCATAATTTATTTAATATATTTATTAAATAAACTAATTATCCTTAATATTAATTAATTAGTGAAATTCATCATAAAATATTAAAAGTCACCTTGAAAATATCTTTAAATATTTTCTTTTACCATAATATTATTTTTCATGATTTTTCATGAATTAAAATCATTTTTAAATCATTTATTTAATATTATAATTAAATAAATAAATACCATTTATATTCCAAAAATATTAAATATTTATGAAATATGCTCAAAATAATTAAAAACTATTTTTCAGACTTTAAAATAATTTTTCGAAATTTATTATGTATTTTTAATAATTAAAACCATTTTATCTATTTTTAAAATAATTTTTGGAAAAATAATAATAATAAACTGTCATAAAGGGCCTATAGCTATATCGCGCCGCATAGGTGTTCTTGAGGTCGTTCTTGAGTCACCCCTTAACGTCATGTCGCAACAACAAGGTGGGTCATTTGACCAGTTCTAATCCTATGTTCTAGTTAACTTCTGGACTAGTAATGGTGTTATAGTTATAGTATAAGTGTTATACTACAACTATCAATTGAGTTCATGGCCAAAACGCTACTTAATCGAGAGATCTACGCCAGCAGAAAAGATGTTGAAATGTTCTTCATTTTTGGGTTTTCCAGAAATGAAGAACAGTTGTTAGGTCTTACTTTGAGCCTCCGGATCTAGGCCTTCCAGGTATTATTAATGTAATATTAAGGTTCCATTGTATAGTACTCATGTCCCAGTACAACTATATAACCTCAGATCATCTTAACAACAACAGATCTAAGCTATCAAGGTCGGTCAAACTAGTGGTCCGTAAACGGGTTTTGAAGATTCTGGGTTACCCAGAATCTCCTTCCGGCATGTAGGTCAACGGTGGTTTGACCACGTATACATTTGATTCTGAGTATGATCTAAGTGATCTAATGGTTTGAGAATGTAGATAACATGTCAGACTACAATACCAAAACAACAACATGGCCAAAAAAATAAAACGACTGCAAGATCAGAGGCTTACAAAATCTTGGCAGGGGTTACTAAGATTTCTGGGCTGCCCAGAAATCAGTTTCTGTGAACGGTCAACGAGATTTGACCGCTCGTATCTCTCAATATATTAATGATCTGGTCGTGTTTCTAGTTTCAGATCACAGACAACATGTCATAGAACATATAAATCAAAAACAGAGAAGGATTTACAGGCCCTGACATTAGCTTGTCAGGCCATCATTTTCCAGTTTTTCCAGATTTCTATAATCATCAAATCCGAGCAAAAAAATGATATGGCTCTAGGTTTTGACCACCCAGATCATCAAGTGACACCCTCTAGCACATATCTAAACAACAAACAACAACATTAACTTAAGAACACAAATTTTGAAATTTTAGGGTTCTTATACCTTTCAAGCTTGATCTTTGATTTTTGACTTTGTGATCTGATCTTGGTAAGTTATAAATAGATCATGGCTTAGCTTTTCACTCCCTCTCACACTAGATTTCGAAAAGTTAGAGAGAGAATGGACTTGGAGAAAATGAAAATGAAAGTATGCATTTTCTCTCTCTTAATCTAATATACATGGCATAATTCAATGTATCTAGTTGCTAGTTGGCATACCTATCTAATATAAAATAGATATAAAGCACATGGGATAAACATTAGGGTAGTGAGTCACCAAGATTGCCATATCTTTTCTTAGGTTTTAAGAAAAGGGTATTTTAGTCATTTTGCATAACATTTTAATGGCATTCTAGTAAATGGGCAAATCCTTAGGGTTTAGGGTTTGGATTTGGGTTTAGGGTTTGAACCATTTTAGGGTTTAGGGCTTAACCCTTAACTTTGAAATTTAATTTCTAACATTTCCAAATTTTCGGTTTTAAAAATAGAAAATTAATATATCTAAATTATAATTAGGATTGTCTAATTATATTAAAATTTCTTAATCATAATTTTAATCTTGCTAATTAGGATAACATTTCCTAATTAAAATGATAATTTAGCAATTAGGATCAAAATTGCTCATTAGGGTTTACAAACCAAAAATTAGGGTTTCTAATAGAAAATAATTTCCTAATTTAGAAATTAGATTTAAATAATTAGATTAGGGTTTGCTAATTAATTAAGCTTTACCCTAACTAATCTTATAATTATTTACACTTACGCTATTAAGTTCCAAATTTAGGATTTTATACACCGAATTAGGGTTTCGAATTCCCGGAACTGAATTTAGGGTTTCCAGAACTGGTTTCTAGGATTTCTTATTAATCACTAGGGTTTTCTAACCGAACGTTGACGTTCTTAATATATAATTAGGGTTTGTTACAGATATCATTTATCTGGTCAACCCTTGATCCTTAATCACATATCGTACACATATACACAGAACATATTCACTTATTCCTTAATCCTGAATAATTCACCTAAATCTTTCACATAATTTTGAAATCCTCAAAATTCCATCTTAAAAATATCAAACGCATACACTAATTTTCTGTCTAGGTTCTAATTTTGAACCTTAAATCAATAATTAAAAATTTTAAAAATATTCAAAATTCTCGGGTTGTCACGGGAATAATCTCGATTCCTAACATCTTAAAACATTAATCACTTTCACTTTGAAATACTTTCATCCCTCTACCTTTTTCATACACGTCATGTTTGGCTAGAATCATTAGCACAGACTTAACAATAACGGTGCATGTATAAACAGAACATACTTGTATTGAACAGTTCAATCACAGAACAATGCATATCATAGAAACACCGAAGTGTTCAAATTGTGGCTCAAGGCCTCATACATTCTACCACCTTGTACATACATCGCACATATGCACATAGACAAGACTTCTCAAGTACAACATCTGAGAAGTTTAAGAAACTAGCATTCATGTAATATGAATGAAGTTAGGAAACTTGCCTTACGTCCGATTTATGACATCTATTTGATCCGAATCGCTCATTTCAATTCCTATATAACACATAAGGAGAAAACATAAACACCAATTAGTCATATATTGAACTTACGCATTGGTTTACTTAACTTTACTTCTTAGGGTTTGCGTTCTTGTAATATGAGTTTACGCGACTAACTTCCTTTACCAGTTTACGGCTTTATGACATACGGAGATGTCTTACTCAAAACGTTCATCATCTTGGATGATTTATATTCTTATCTTATATATTTAATACTTTTATTATCCATTTCATTAACCCCATGTTCATTACTCGTTCTTAGTTTTGAAGCCATACCAATTATTGTATGCTAAGACCGATCGTCCATCGCAACAACGTTGCGTTCACAGCGTCTATACGCTTCACACTTATCTCTCATTATCATGATATAACATCGAAATGTTATTCATTACCCTCGACACTCAACGTCTAAGGAATCACAACCATAGCAATTCCTCACATTCGTTCATCCCGACTACGGTCCCTTACATCTACACGTAACTCGTGATTTATATTCTTTGTTATTTAATCTCATTTAATCTTTACGTTCAACCTTTAATAAAGGTTTAAGTCATTTGCTTAAGTGTTATTTTAGGTGAACTATATGTTCATATTTCTTTCTTGCACATCCCCTAGTAATTGAGCATTTAAAATCTCATTTATGGGCATTTCCCTGCACCGGCTGTCATGCGCCTACTACTTCTCTCCTCTCTTCTTCGGGTCAAGGCCATGCTGCACCAAGTCCTTTGTTATCTCTCGTGACTGCATTTCCACTCTCCGTAAGATTATGGTCAAGCTAGTGTTGCAAATACCACTTCTCCTGATCTATCCAATATTTGTAGGCTAGAGACAAAGCCCTAGAAATTTTTCTAAGTGTTAAATAAATTCTTTGAGACGCTCACTTCCCGATCTCATAACTCCTTCGTTATAACTCGGAACGAGGTCATTCCAAAGCCATTCCCTTCCTTATCTTACATACTTCAATACCCCTCTTAATTTGTTAACGTGCCATTCGATTGGCTTGATTTTTACCCTTTGTTCATTTTATGTTTTTAACGTTCTTCGTTCGTTCGTCCGTAATTCGGTCATCCGAACTCAGAACTCACTCGTTCTTAAGTCCACGACTCACGTTTTCTATGTTCTCTTACTTTCATATGAAACCCTACACGTTCAGGTTCATTTACTAACTTTCTAATTCTCGTTTGACTTTTACAAAATTTTCGCCATAACTTCGTTATAGCTAAGTTTTAATCCGTTCTTCATGAACGTTTCTACCGTTCCTAACCAAGCAAGAAGCAACTAACTTATACACGATGGTTTTAAACTTGTCCATCAACAACAATTATACTACGATGGTTTTAAATTTGTCCATCAACAACGTTCTTCGTGTTCTTCGTTCGTTCTTCATTTTAATCGATATGTTAGATTACGATTCCACTTTTTATTGGAATTTGATGTTATAGAACACCATTCCTTACTTATTTCACCTACGTATTCATATAATCCACTCGGATAGCTCTAATTCATTACGAATCTTATACTTCCTTAAGAAATTTATAAACTAAATTTCTAAGTTCTTATTTCTTCTTTTCTCACGATTTCAACCATATGAACTCATCTCTAACCTTATCTACTTCTTATCTTCATTAATTTATGTTTTAAACATATTAAACTTAAATAAAATATTAGAAGAAACTAGGTTTTAAATTACCTCTTCTTCTTATTTTTCTCCTGCTAGACAAAGCCGGCGATTTGCAAGCTTTTCTATTTCACGAACACTTTCGATCCGATCATTCATGCTCATACTCTTCCGTCTCCTCCCCATCCGACTTCTCTCTCTCTCTCTCTCAAGTGTGGGATTTTCAAAATCCTCTAAATAAACAAATGAGCTTCCTATTTATAGAAATTCAAAGCTAAGGGCATTTTAGTCATTTCACCCCCACCTCCTTACTATTCCCACCTCCTCCAAGACTTAGCCACCAAGTTTACTTGGTGGCCAAGTGGCCGCCCTCTTGCCCCATTGGTCACACCATGGGTTGCCCCATTGGTTATTACCCATCCGTTTACCCATCGGTTCGATCCGTGGTTTCTTTTCTTGGTTTAGGCCTTAACCCTAATTCTTATTGGGCCTATCTTGGGCTTGATTTCACAAAGCGTTGGGCTTGACATAATCCAAGTCCAATTAGATTTTACAAAGTCCATGAACTCAAAGTCCATTAAGACTAATCGTATTTTACGCATCTCATTCTCGTATTCTCGCATTTTCTTCATATATAGTTCGTACGATATTCGTATTATACGTCGTACTAATCTTCTTACTATACTCATATAATAACTAGTATTATCCTTGTATTTTTTACGCATAATAACCCTAATGATTATACGTGATCATAAAATTCTCGGAACTCACTTTTCCTAACCCTAGGTTTTGAGTCCGCAGGCGAAAACTTCATTTTTGCCATAACTGAAATATTATTGAATATTCCATCACGTCTCAAAATTAAACGTAATCTATAACTTCTCGGAATTTCAAAATAAATCTCTGAGCAGACACGGATGAATAGTGCCTATTTCGTTTTTTTCCCTGAAAATATTTTATTCCCGAAAAACTTCTATTTTCGTCTTGAAAATTCTTATTCGCTCAATCTAGCTCGTAACCATAATACTCCCGACTTATAATCATCCTAGGTTATAGAACGATTAACAAACACATAGCACATAATATTATTAATAAAAATTAGTTTAATTAATAACTAATTCTTTAAACCTAAATTCTGGACAACACGAATTTCCGGGTTGTCACAGTCTTTACTTACGAGCACTTCTAGGTGATCAGCCTATTGTACTCTATGTTGATCAACACTCTTACGTTAAACGTATTTACGTTCAACATTTGGAAACCTCGCGTACCCATCGAATAATCGATGAAAATACTTTTGTTTGTACATAGACAAACTTACCTTCTCATCCGTACCACATACTTGGCATATGATAGCGTTAACAGTTCTATATCAACAGACTTGTAAACAAATCAATCAACTCTCCAATACTTGTCTAGCCAGAATAACACAGGCATCGATTCTTTCCTATTTACCATTCATGCATTGTATAACATGCATCACGAAAAAACTTGGCTAACACGAGGGTTAGGCAAGCGTTAAGAAAGACTTGCCTTCAAGCATCTTTGAATTTATAATTCAATTATTCTCAGTCTTTACAGGATCTACATGATACATTTACATAGCACACTGTAATTATTTATCACATAAACTGACTTTACGGTTCTAACCAACTTCTTTCTCTTCTATGTTTTATTTGAATTAACTTCGTTATTAAAGTTGATTCAACTTTCTATACTTCTTTACGTTTTATTAACGTTCTTACGTCCTTAACCGACATTCGATCATTAATGGTTAATTACCAACGTTGAACGTCATTCACGGTTCACTCATTACGTCTTTGTGTTCTTCGTTTAATTACTATTATACCTTACTAGATCTTCTTACACTAACACCTTACAAGTGAGTTAAGCTAAGTCTTATAATATACATTAAGTACCTTCAATGTCTTATTTTAAGTCTTCATTCAAAATGGAACAAAAACTAACTTGGTCAACCTTTTTTCTATCACTTGGTATGCGGTGACATCCTATATATTCTAGTGGTATTAAGCTCTCTCTCGAAGTTTTGCCCAGACTTGGCGCTGCGGCGCGAGTCCGTGTACAAACTCTCACGCTGCGGCACGAGTCTCTCGACCTTTTTATTTTCTCCTGGCCATAACTGGCGCTGCAGCGTGACCAATAACACATGGTTTGGCTCTGCATACACAACGAACTCAATCACCACCAGCCAAAAAAGCAGTTTGGTTTCTTAACGAAACTCCCGGCTTCTTAATTTGTTCGTTTTACACCCGAATTGACCCATTCGAATTCCTACAAGTCAAGAATTACATCCTTTACGTGTTCATATAAGAATTTCATATTTCCGAATTTGTTAACTTGGAATTCACCTTTAAGTTCATTTTTAAGCATTCGTTTAACGTTTTCGTCCGTTCAATACTCATTTTCTTCGTTATAAGTCGGAATGCGACGATTCTTTCACCAACGACTCTTAATTACCTTATCTCACGTGTTGACATTGAAAACCAACGTTTTTAAGTCACACAACAACTTTTGACCTTTAATCCGGACTTTATATGTTTTCAACGTTTAACATCTATTTTCGCAAAATCCGCCATAACTTCGTTACTAATGTTCTCTAAGCCAAATCACATGGAATACTTCATGGACTTCATATCTCCATCTGAACCAAGCAATAGGCACATTCCTTTGCTATATTAATTCTTAAACGTTCATTCAAAACTAAGTTCACGTTCAAGACTTTTTATGTTTTTTTTAACTCATATAACCACTTACGATTTCTATTTGGTCATGACCTATCAATGATTTGGTCATTACTAGGCATCCTTATTTCTCCTCAATAAACATGCTCCACCCATCTACGATTCTTCTATGAGAAAGAAATCAAAAAAGATGAAGATTACGGTTTATGAGAATTTACCTTTGAAGTAGTTAATGTTCTTGATAAAAGTCTATTGGTTTGCTTGGAAGTAGAAGGATTATAAGTTTCTAGCTCTTTTCTCTCTCTCAAATATGTTGGAAAAACTTTGTAAATAACAAAAATCCAACCCTAACTTTCTATTTATAGAAAACCAAATGAGGGCAAAATAGTCCAATTCTCTACTTCCTTACCTATTTACCACTTTGTCACCAAGTAAAATACTTGGTGACCAAGTGTTAATCTTACCTTGCACACCAAGTGGCCGGCCCACCATGCCCATGGGTCATCCCCATGGGTTTCCCTGTGGGTTTTATCCATCCCATGACCCGCCGATTCAACCCACGGTTTAATTCTTTGGATTGGGCTTGACTTTAATAAACATTGGACTTTAACCAATCTAATATTGGGCCTTGACTTGGGCTTGTATACTTAATTCATTGGGCTTGTTATTAATCCAAGTCCAATTGGATTGTATAAAATCCTTAACTCATACTCTAATAATACGACTCGTATTCTACGCGTAATACTCACGTATTCGCTTTGTATAATACTCATATAATAATCGTATTATATGTCGTACTATTCTTCATACCATACTCGTATACATACCAGTATAATACTCATATTTCATACGTATAATAATCGAAACGACTATACGCATTACATTTCCCTTTCGGAAACCTCTTTCACAAACCCTTAGGTTTTAAGTCCGCAGGCGAAAACTTCGTTTGCCATAACGGAAATATTATTGGATATTCCATAATATCGTCATATTCTAACATTACGCGTTTCTCAGAATTTCAAACCATAGCTCCGAACGACATCGGATGAATAGTGCCTTTACGCAAACATTCTTAGAAAACCATCGTTTTCGTCTTGATAATTCACAACAGTTAATTCTAGCACAAAACCAGAATACTAACCACATCCACACATTCTAGGTCATAAAATGACCTTCCAACATCATACTCACATAATTACTCAATTAAATTCATTTAATCCACATAATCAAATAAAAATTTAATTCATTAAAAATTCGAAATTCTCGGGCGTTACAGAACATAAAACACATTTGTAACCAATTAACCACCAATATACAGTAACCAATTATACAGTAACCAATTAACTAGTACACAATGTTAGTCAATAAGTAACCACCAATATAAAAGAAACAATTATAAATCTCAGTAACATTATAATTTTACATAGTAAACTAAGTCAGTATTGATTAGTAACCAGTATAATGTTACACAGTAACCAAATCAGCATTATACAGTAACCATTATATAATTACACAATAAGCAATTCAGTATTAGTCAGTAACCAATATAATGTTGCACATTAAGTAAGTTAGCATTAGTCAGTAACCAAGTCAGTATTAGTCAGTAATATTATGCAATAAACATTATAATTTTATCCAGTAACCAAGTTACTGTTAGTCAGTATAATGTTACACGGTAACCATCTTAGCAATAGCCAACAACCATTATATTGTTACACAGTAACCAAGTCAGCATTAGTTAGTAACCAATATAATGTTGCACAGTAACTAAGTTAGCATTAGTAAGTAACCAAGTTAGTAATAGTCAGTAATAATTACTGTTATTTTTAATGTTGTTAAAATTATCAGCATATACAAGTAACCAATAGTGAAAAAATAGGTCTCCATAAAATTCAAATGCAAATTAGGATGCAATAATTTAAATCAAGTATTAATTACCTTAAGTATCTTTGATTTAAAGATATTAGATTGCAACCTTCTCTCAGCTGTTGTGGAAAGTGTTGTGAATGTTTATATGGCTGCTTGTTTGTTTGTGAAATACCATCTTTGAACCAGACAACGTAGGCATTCAATCATTGACGCAACTGGAAGATCCCTAATAAACTTGATTGCATTGCTAATAGATTCGACGGTGTTTGAAGTCATTGATGAGTACCTGCTTACAGTCCCATGGAGCCTGGTGCACCTATCCAACTTGAACTCTTCCTCCAGATATGTCCTTATTCGAGGATCAATGGCATCAAGTTCAGCCATGTGTTTGTTGAATTGTTCAACAATGTAAGCTCTACAAGCCCCGTTGTAAGCCTGTTTAACTTATTCTCCTTTCTTTTTGAATCTGTTTTTTATATTTTTCAATATATGATATGTGTAGGAACCATGCATGATATCCAAAAACTCACAATTCAATTATTGTATAATTGCTTAATGTCTGTCTGAAATAATACATTGACCTTCCCTAACTCCACAAGCAATTCTCAAATTTACGAAAAACCATCTCAAAGACAATTCATTTTCACTGTCAACAACTGAAAAAGCAATCGGAATAATGTTTCGGTTTGCATCTTGTGTGCTTAACTATCGTCGAGTGTCCCCGTAAGCTGATTGTATGAACGTGCCATCGATTACAATGATTGAAAAATAATGGTGCCATGCTTGAATGGATGCTCCAATGGCAAAGAATAGATACTTGAAACGACCATTTGTTTCCAACTCAAGGGCTGTGACGGAAACCTGATATGAAACATCAGCATTATCATTAGAATTACAAGTAGTATATAGTATCCAAATCACTAGTAATCGGTAACCGTTCATGTGGTTAATGGTATACAACTTGTATATTACATTTAGTAACTAAACATGCATAGTAAGGTAACCAAACATGTATAATAACCGTATACAAATGGTCTAAAGATTTAGTAACTAAACATGCATACTAACCGTTATAATGTCTAAAGGTGTATTGGTTACTGTGTAATATTTTATTGATTACTGTATAATGCTTAATTGGTTACTGACTAATGCTATTTTGGTTACTGCATAATATTACTAACTAATGCTTGGTAACCACATGCTTGGTAACCAATGCATTAGACAGTAACCAGCATGTTGCATGAAGGTAACCAATATAACATTAATCAGTAAACAATTTACATTGGTAACCTTTTACTGTGTAATGATATCTTGGTTACTGTGGAACATCATATTGGTTACTGTCTAATGCTGTAAAACCAATAAAATGTTTTGAAGTGTTACCTGGATTTGTATTCTTTAGCATGTGTAACTGTAACACCCCCTCCCCAAAAAGGAAAGGGAGGTCACGTGCAAAGCACAACAAACCTCAAAATTATTAAATAGAGCACTAATAACTGCAAAATATAAATAGTGGTGATCCATCAATGAAGTACTAATTATAATTCTCCGACTAGAGTCAAAATAATCAAAAACAAAAAATCGAAACAACCTAGATGGTCAAAGGTAATACTCTTATCACACTAGCCCTGAATCACCCCTGCAAACCTGCCGGAAGAAAAACACAGCATGAGCCAATTGCCCAGTACGGATACAGATATACAAAAGATATACAACTAATATACGAAAACAATTGAGACAAAATACTTAACAAGCCTCAAGTGTAAATACGAACGAAAATATAATATCCAAAACTCTGAATGGAATATAGCTGAATCAACATAATTGACGAACCCAATAAAAGAATAAAGAAATAACGAACTGAAGTAACTAACTCAATGACTTGAACTGAACAGAAACCAACAAAACTAATCCAATAAAATAATAGGCTGAAATAAATGGCTGGAGTTATTTCATACTGAATGAGCTCAGAAATATATCTTGCCACACAGGCAAGTCAAACTAATGCCACACAAGCAAATTAAATGATGCCACAGAGGCAACCAAAAGAATGCCACACAGGCAAATCACACATTGGACCGCGAATCCAAATGTATGCAAATCGGATAGTCTGTTTGGCACAACATCACCAATCCACAAAACAAAAAACTAGGGTTAACCCATACACCTCCCACAACAAAACACCAAATGGCCCACTTCCTTCGGAGCCCAAAACGGAGACGCCGTGGACTAATCACACTACCACGGAAAGTGTATGCCTCTCGTGCCAAGATGACATGTCTGTGGTACCCCCACAGGTGGTTATAGCTCAGGTATACCCTACGATATATTCTAACAAAAATACTATGTCACAACACATGCGACATAATACCAACAAAAGGGTTATATATGTACATGTTGAACCAAATCAAATTATAGTCACAAGGTCTCAAAAAGAAGGTAGCAACATATACCGCTCTACAATTATCAAAAATAAATACTAAACATGATATCCTAATTCAAAGAGTACAAATACGAGTCATGTGTATCAACTCCAAAATAAAAATAATATATTTATTTCACAAGAAACAATTATGTGAAATCATAACAAAATTCAAAATAAGAAAACAAACGAACAAA
Source organism: Panax quinquefolius (assembly GCA_020205615.1). Taxonomy (NCBI): domain Eukaryota; kingdom Viridiplantae; phylum Streptophyta; class Magnoliopsida; order Apiales; family Araliaceae; genus Panax; species Panax quinquefolius. Next base: position 452,292 of record JAINUW010000126.1, on the reverse strand, counting down.
TCAAATTTAATAAGAGTATCGCTGAAAGAGTACGAAATCTGTACCTGATACTTCCAAACCATTTATAGCACACTCCACAAAATCTTACCCTCAAATGCCAACGATATCAAATAGGAAACGTTATTCACAACCTAAACATATTCACCTCAAATTAAAAAATAATCCCAGCTAAAAATTCCAAGATAATTCATAATCTATTTAATATGCCTTTAATCATCGCCTTATATCAATTATTAATACTCCAAAATATATATACTAAGCACAACTCTTTAAATTCTTTTCGTCCGAACAAAATAATAATAATAATTAATTTAAATATATTATATTCAAATGTAAAGCAAAAGATAAATTTTAAGCAGTAATGATAATATTATAATTTTTATTTATCACTTTTTCCTTTTAAATTTCCGTAAATCCTATATATTAATATATATATATATATATATATATAGATGTATACCTAATGAACTAAATTATATATATATATATATATATATATATATATATATATATATATAAATAAATAACAGTTTATTTATATATATATTAATGAATTTACATGTTATGCGAATATATATATAAACGCAAAAATTGCGGTTTATATTTTAATATATATATATATATATATATATATATATATATATATATATATATATATATCATATATCCCAATTGTAAATCAAAATTTTATTAACAAATTCAATTAATCAAGCGACATAATAAAATTTTAAAATAGATTGCAAACACAACAAGAAAATAGATTGTAATTATAGCAACAAAATAATTATTTTATATTCAAAAATAGTCCAATAATTACCTTTGAGAAGAAGAATATGATGAATAAAGTTTTAAGGATCTTGCTCTCATACCCTTTTTAATTCCAACCACATTCCCTCGTTCTCCTCGTTCTTCTTCCGCCTCTTCTTTGTTTCTCGTTACGTTAGAAACCCTCTCCTTCTTTTGTTTAGTCGAGTATGGCCAATATATGTATTAGGGAGAGCTTTGACCTAATATATTAATGTTACTCCTATTCCAATTTGGTTTTTAAACCCAACACTTTAATTTGGGCTCAAATAATTTAACAAGCCCAAATTTAAATACTTACAAATTAGTTTGACCCAATTAATATAAATTCCCAAATTAATGTAATCACATGCTTATTATAGTCATCACAAATTAAATACAAATTGACCCAAATTGTCAAACATAAGAACAACCCAATTAAAATGTCATTTATTTTATTTTAATTATATTTTTTTTCGGGTATTACATTACCTACCCCTTAAAACAATTCCGTCCCCGGAATCAAAAGAATGGAAAATACCTGTAGACACTCGAAATTTCGCTTTCCTGTTACTAACTATGCAAGAGGACAAAAACGACTTCTTCACACTCCAGAGATAACCCTGGAGGATCACAACATCAATTCCAACCCCAAAGATAGCTACAAGAGATCCAGTTCTCAACCCCGAAGATAACCTCAGGAAATCAGGTTCCAAACCTCGGCGATAACCCAGGGAAAGTCAGTTTCAACCCCGGAGAAATCCCCGGGGGATCCAGATCAAATCCTGGAGATAGCCCCAGGAGGTCAATCCAACCTCAGAGATGACCCTGATGATAGTCAAAGTCAACAGCAAGCCAACCTCAGAGATAACCCTGAGAAAAGATCGCTATAATCACATAAAACCGGAGATAACCCCGGGAGGGGCAAAATGGTTATTTTGCCAACTTAACTTCACTTCAAATCAAATACACTCATTTCAACTCAAAATGTTTCAAAGTAAGTCCCACAAGAACCATATCTTAACTTCCGAGCGCAAACTACGTAAAACGGCTCAACGGACTGCTTGACAGAAACCCGGGAATGCCATTTCGGTCATAGACCCATCTTCCTGGAATAAAAAAAGGTCAAATCATATATCATTGTGTAGCTCTCAGAAAGAGCTTTTCGGAATGGTATGGCACGCTTCCATCGGACTCCCGGATTAAAAGTTATGAGCGTAAGCGAGCAAATAGCGTCGTTTTTGACACGGCGGGACCCACACTGCCCGGGGCACCCCGGGCAGCCGTAGGTACACCTACTACTAGGTGTCGCAGGTAGACCTGCGGCTCCCTCCTCTATAAATATGGGGCTTGGGGTGCCCACTTTGTAAGAGAAAAGACGGGGAAACCCTGCACAATTCGCTCTGCACTCGCCCATATAGTGTATTTTCCTACTTTTAAACACCTGTGAGCTCATATATAGCCTCTTTTGTACCCACAAAAGCCAGTGTTTACCCACTCTAAAGATATAGAAGCCTTTTTAGCGATCATGTAAGCCTTCTCACACACTTTAGAGTCTTTCTCTTCATCTTTGCACACACCCTTCTACACGCCGAGAGTCGTGTTGCTTGCTTTTGCCCTAGGACTTTGGTCCGTGGTTTCATTTCCGCCTATATATATATATATATATATATATATATATATATATTGACTAACATTATCGAGTTATGCCTCGATTGAGCCTGAACTTGATGCGGAGGCGTTTATTTGCTTTCATATATATATATATATATATATATATATATATATATATATATATATATATATATATATGAACTGTGATCGGACTTTGTTCGATGAGCCTAAACTTGATGCAGCCCGTTTACTGCTTTTATATATATATATATATATATATATATATATATATATGAACCGTGGTCGAACTACATTCGATGAGCTGAGATTTTATATCCTATGCGTTTACTCGCTTTGAAATATATATACTTATATATATGAATTGTGGTCGAACTCATTCGATGAACACAGATTTTACATCCGATGCGTTTATTAGTTATATATATATATATATATATATATATATATATATATATTTTATCCCACAGAGTTTACTTAGTGGTGGTTGATCATTATTCTGACTTTATTTACATTCTATCCTACTGAGTTTCCTTCGTGGCGGTTGGCCAAATATTCTGACTTTATTTACGTTTTGTCCCACAGAGTTTCCTCCGTGGGTCATTGATAATAGCTTTTAATGACTTTATTTACATTTCTGATCCTCCATGGAGGTGCTTCGTGGTTGGTGATCATGTCTGTATATATATATTTATTGCTTTTATATATACCTGCTTACTACTTTCGTATAAATTGCGAAGATTCTCATGCGCCTAGGAATCATGTGATCACAGATTCATCCCATTGATCTAGATTCTGGTTCCGTGATGGACATTTTTCACCGTATGGCGACTTGTAAATTATTCTGCGATGTATGAATTTCCTCAGATGGTTTCCATACCCACGAGGAAGTCGGCATTATTTTTGTACATTATTTTCATACGGATGCCTCGCATCCGTCAAATAAAATCAATCAAGCCAATCACTTAATAAAAATGGGAGTGTAAAAGGTCTCAATTCCTATTGAGCATTAGGGTTTGAAAAACCTCTTTTATAAAACATCACTGCCATATCTTGCTAAAAATTGAATTTTTACATAAATTCAAACCCTGTGTATATAGGTTCGAACGAGGCACAGCTTCCATATAATAGCACATTGACCCACACACACACACACACACACACTCAGATAATAGTTTCTTGAAATGAGGCGGTCACCGTGGTAACACGGATGTCGGGGGGTGCCTAACACCTTCCCCCCGCATAACCAAGTCCCCGGACCCTAAAACGAATCTTGGTTTCACCGGCCAGTATATCGATGTCACATCATTTGGGTCAATGTGCAAACCTTTTCTCGATTGTGTTGGTACAACCATTTAAAAACCAATCATGCGACTCTTAATAGTCCCATCGTCGACATCATACATGTCAGACCTTTTTCACTTGTTTTTTCAAACAAATCTCACCTAAAATGAGAACACCAAAGAACAAGTAACGGAAAGGGACACCCAAAAATCTCGACGTCGACAATACCTAATTATCAAAAAGATGTGGGTACTCTACTCGAATAGGCTCCTCAATCTTCCAAGTAGCTTTGCGCTCCGGATGATTTTACCACAAGACTTTAACCAAAGGAATTATCTTCCTCAATTTTAATTTAATTAGTTATTTAATTATCTACTAAAAGAATTTAATTTTCCAAACAAAACATGGAAGAAAAGAGGGAAACAAAATCATTTACCTTTTTCCAATTTAAATACAATGGTGTAAAATAAAATCAATTAATATTTAATTATTAAAAAAATGGTTTATTACATTTTTCACCAGTTAAAAATAATTCCGTCCTCGGAATTCCAATAAGCTAAAAATAATAATTTAGTTACGACGTAGCGCCGCCATTTGTAACGATCAACGCGGATAAGTCTTCGGTCCACGTAATTATCAATGTATTTGTAAAAGATTCGTCAGCTATCGTGTCAAGCCTTGGTAAGGTCCTTCGCGTTGAATCAAATTAGATCACCTGATCACCCGTTGGTGCGGCCCGTCGCTAATATCTTTGAGTTAAATTCTTGTAAACGTACTCTTCGGAACATAATTCAAAATCACAAATATTTCTCTTCATCCAAATACGATTCAAATACCCAAAATATTTAAAATTAATTTTAATTCGTAAAATATTTATGTTCCACACATGACAAAGATTTAACAAATTATTTTTATTTAATTTACATAAAAATCATACAAAACTCCAAATCGGGTAAACCAAACAACTCTACAAATTATATCAACTTTTTCCTAAATCTTCAAGAGCTTCAAAATATTCAAACCTCAATTTGAACTAGCTAGTTCTTAAATATTATTACACCAAAGAATATACTGCTAAGATCTCTTTATCGTAATATCAAACTCTAAGTCAAATATTCTACTATCTGCATAAGAAAACTATAAATATTCAAGATCTCTCAAAATTAATTGAATTTTATCACTTACTATCTAATTATATAATACATCAATCATCCCTTATTGTAAACCTTAATCAAATAAATTTCAATGTCTCCCCATACTATCATAAAGAAAGTTCATAGAATATAACTCTGACATCCTACTAGAAAATAGTCACAAATTGATCAGTAACTCCAAATGATTAATCTAATTACCTCAATCTATTCACAACTTAATAAAAATCAAAATTTAACCCAAATCAAATCCTCAATTCCAAAATTATAATGATTGTCACAAAATAAAACAACTTTAACAAATAATTTTTCCAAAATCAAATTCTCGTCGATACAAATACTCACATCATAATCGTATAATCAATTCTTAACTAAATAAAATATGACATTATTCTCCTTAATGATCCAATCACAATCCTTAACTAATATTATTACTCCAACGCATAACAATAATAATCTTAACAAATTATCTTGCCTTTCTCAAATCAACTCAAAGAGATAAAAACACTTGGTCAAAATCAAGACCAACCAAATAGAGAACAAAATCGAATCAAACTCCTACGTCTACCCAGTGATTTACCTACAACTCACAGGTCAAACCTAAATAGGTTTTCTACAAGAAAGAACCAGGCTTTGATACCATTTCTTAACACCCCCTCCCCGAAAAGGAAAGGGAGGTCACGTGTAAAGCACAACAAACCTCAAAATTAGTAAACAGAGCACTAATAACTGCAAAATATAAATAGTGTTGATCCATCAATGAAGTACTATTTATAATTCTCTAACTAGAGTCAAAATAATCAAAAACCAAAAATCGAAACAACCTAGATGGTCAAAGGTAATACTCTCATCACACTAGCCCTGAATTACCCCTGCAAACCTGCCAGAAGAAAAACACAGCATGAGACAATTGCCCAGTACGGATACAGATATACAAAAGATATACAACTATTATACGAAAACAACTGAGACAAAATACTGAACAAGCCTCAAGTGCAAATACGAACGAAAATATAATATCCAATGAATGGAATATAGCTGAATCAACATAATTGACGAACCCAATAAAAGAATAAAGAAATAACGAACTGAAGTGACTAACTCAATGACTTGAACTGAACAGAAACCAACAAAACTAATCCAATAAAATAATAGGCTGAAACAAATGGCTGGAGTTATTTCATACTGAATGAGCTCAGAAATATATCTTGCCACACAGGGAAGTCAAACTAATGCCACACAGGCAAATCAAATGATGCCACACAGGCAACCAAAAGAATGCCTCACAGGCAAATCACATATTGGACCGCGAATCCAAATGTATTCAAATCGGATAGTGTGTTTGGCACAACATCACCAATCCGCAGAACAGAAAATTAGGGTTAACCCATACGCCTCCCACAACAAAACACCAAATGGCCCACTTCCTCCGGAGCCCAAAACGGAGACACCGTGGACTAATCACACTGCCACGAAAAGTGTCATGCCTCTCGTGCCAAGACGACATGCCTGTGGTACCTCCACAGGTGGTTATAGCTCAAGTATACCCTATAGTATATTCTAACAAAAATACTATGTCACAACACATGCGACATAATACCAACAAAAGGGTTATATATGTACATGTTGAACCAAATCAAATTATAGCCACAAGGCCTCAAAAAGAAGGTAGCAACATGTACCGCTCAACAATTATCAAAAATAAATACTAAACATGATATCCTAATTCAAAGAGTACAAATACGAGTCATGTGTATCAACTCTAAAATAAAAATAATATATTTATTTCACAAGAAACAATTATGTGAAATCATAACAAAATTCGAAATAAGAAAACAAACGAACAAATCAAATTTAACAAGAGTATCGTTGAAAGAGTACAGAATCCATACCTGATACTTCCAAACCATTTATAGCACACTCCATAAAACCTTACCCTCAAATGCCAACGATATCAAATACGAAACATTATTCACAACCTAAACATATTCACCTTAAATTAAAAAATAATCCCAGCTAAAAATTCTAAGATAATTCATAATCTATTTAATATGCCTTTAATCATCGCCTTATATCAATTATTAATACTCCAAAAATTATATACTAAGCACAACTCTTTAAATTCTTTTCGTCCTAACAAAATAATAATAATTAATTTAAATATATTATATTCAACAGTAAGCAAAAGATAAATTTTAACTCATAATGACAATATTATAATTTTTATTTATCACTTTTTCCTTTTTAAATTTCCAGTAAATCCTATATATTAATATATATATATATATATATATATATATATATATATATCTATAATCAAGTGTAGGTACTAATATATATATATATATATATATATATATATACCTAATGAACTAAATTATATATATATATATAGCAAAGCAATGAGGTTTATTTATGTATATATTAATGAATTTACATGTTATATTTAATATATATATATATATATATATATATATATATATAAACGCTAATTTGCAGTTTATATATATATATATATCATATATCCCAATTGTAAATCAAAATTTTATTAACAAATTCAATTAATCAAGCGACATAATAAAATTTTAAAATAGATTGCAAACACAACAAGAAAATAGATTGTAATTATAGCAACAAAATAATTATTTTATATTCAAAAATAGTCCAATAATTACCTTTGAGAAGAAGAATATGATGAATAAAGTTTTAAGGATCTTGCTCTCAAACCCTTTTTAATTCCACCCACGTTCCCTCGTTCTCCTCGTTCTTCTTCCGCCTTTTCTTCGTTTCTCGTTACGTTAGAAACCCTCTCCTTCTTTTGTTTAGTCGATTAATGCCAATATATGTATTAGGGAGAGCTTTGACCTAATATATTAATGTTACTCCTATTCCAATTTGGTTTTTAAACCCAACACTTTAATTTGGGCTCAAATAATTTAACAAGCCCAAATTTAAATACTTACAAATTAGTTTGACCCAATTAATATAAATTCCCAAATTAATGTAATCACATGCTTATTATAGTCCACACAAATTAAATACAAATTGACCCAAATTGTCAAACATAAGAACAACCCAATTAAAATGTCATTAATTTTATTTTAATTATATTTTTTTTTCGGGTATTACATTACCTACCCCTTAAAAGAATTTCGTCCCCAGAATCAAAAGAACGGAAAATACCTAATTATCAAAAAGATGTGGATACTCAGCTCGTATAGGCTCCTCAATCTCCCAAGTAGCTTCGCGTTCCAGATGATTTTACCACAAGACTTTAACAAAAGGAATTATCTTCCTCAATTTTAATTTAATTAGTTATTTAATTATCTACTAAAAGAATTTAATTTTCCAAACAAAACAAGAAAGAAAAGAGGGAAACAAAATCATTTACCTTTTCCGATTTAAATACAATGGTATAAAATAAAATCAATTAATATTTAATTATTAAAAAAATGGGTTATTACATTTTTCACCCGTTAAAAATAATTCCGTCCTCGGAATTCCAATAAGCTAAAAATAATAATTTAGTTACGACGTAGCGCCACCATTTGTAACGATCAACGCGGATAAGTCTAAAAGATTAAACTAGTAACCCAATTAAAGAGGGGCATATTGGACAATTGTCAATATAATACTCCCTCTGTCCCATAGTTATAGGCTGATTTTCTATTTTGAGATGTCCCAATATATAGGCTACTTACTATTTATAAAATTTTGTTGGTTCATTGTTTTACTTTTATGCCCTTATAATAAATAGTCAACCATTACTCTTTTTTTGAAGAAACAACATTCAATGTCATTTTTTTTATCACCACATTTAATGTTGTTGTATTCTCTTTTGTTAAAGTTTATGGATTTTAATTGTCAGTACACGTCAATCAATGAAGTTGAGAGTTCCAGTGTAATAAGTAAGGAGTAATTAACTTATTCATTAATTCCATATTAAGGGGTATATGTGGAAAATTTATGTTAAAAATTGTCACTTAACTGATTTTCTTAAACTATGTGCAAAAAGAAATCCAAGTGATCGGTTAAATGAGAGAAGGAAAGGAAGGGACCGATTATTAGAGAAAAAAAAAAAAAAAGAAGAAGAAGATAAGAAGAGAAAGAAGAAAGAGAAAAGAGAAAAGGAAAAAGAAGAGAGAGAAAGAAAGAAATGGGAAAAAAGAAAAAAGAGGTAGAGAAAGGGAAGAAGTGGCCGAAGCCATGGAGGAGGAAGAGAGAAGGGGAGGCAACCCCATGAGGGAGAAGAATAGGAGAGAGAAGATCCTCCATGGAAGAAGAAGAAAGAAGATGTTGAGAAAAGAGGTAAAATCCTAAAACTAGTTTACGTAATTGATTTTAGTTTTTCCAAATCAAAGTTTGAATTTGTGTTTCTAAACTCAAAAACCATGAATATACATGTTTATGATTTTTTTATATTTGGATCTACTCATATTGGGTATTGATTTGGTTGGAATCATAAATAAAAATTTTCTAGTTTAGAAACCCAAAATTTCTATTTAGTTTGAAAATCCACCGTTTTAAATCTATAACCCCTTTTTACGATCCATCAAAGAGTAGTGCTAGATATATGTGTTTACTAGTTAACCCAAGTGGTAGCACTCAAAAATGTTGAGTTTTCATAGTGTAGTGGCTGATTAAGCCAAAACAGTCCCGATTTTTCTAACAAAAATAAAAACTGTTTTGGGGAAGTCTGAAATAAAGGCAATTTCGTCCACTTTTTATGCTTGAAAAATTTTGGAAAACATTGTAGTGGTAATATCAGATGTTTTGCAGGTTGTGTAAAAATTTGATAACTTTTGGCCATACGGTTTGAGAGTTATGGATTTTACGGTAAAGGGCTATTTTTATGAAGCCACCCGGATAACTCTCTGTGTATAAGTCCAAAAATTACAAAATATTTACTGGAAGTACATGTGTATATCAGGAACAGACTGTATAAATTTTAGAATTGTTGGAGTTAGTCTCAATTTATGAAAAATCAGAGTATATTTGGCTGTTATGGACTATTTAAATATAGTAAATTGTTTTAAAAAATTCCGGGAAACATATATGTTCAATATGGAACTATATTATGTCAAATCCTAGAAAAGAGATATTTTTGGAACTGATTTGGTATTTTTCATCTAAATGATGATAAATGGATAAATGGATTTAATTAAATATATGATGTCCAAAAATATGAAATATATGATTTATGACTTGACTCTCTTGAGCATGGCTTATGCAGATTTTTGATGAAGTTTTGGATTGGGTGCGAAGTGTTGTGATGTTTATGGTATTTTAGAATAATTAAATGCATTATTTGGTAAAGTGTAAACAATTAAAATAAATTGTTTATAAGTTTAGTAAATGATTAAAATATTGTTATAATATTCATAATATTAGGTTATGAGATTATTAAGTGATTAATAATATTTGGATTAAAGTGTTATGAAATCATTGATTTAAAATATTATTTAATGATTAATAATATTAGTAAATGAATTTAATGTTATTAAATGGAGTTTAAAAGAGGAGTTAAGTTAATTTGACATTCAATAGGTCATATTGAATGTATAGTAGGATGATTTGGAAATTTGATATATTGAAAACGAAAACAGCTTGCTGAATTGGAAAAACAGCTTGATGAATTAGAGAAAACAGCTTGCTAAATTATAAACAGTTTGCTGGATTATAAATTAGTTTGATGGCAGGTTGCTAAAATTGAAGAATAGTTTCAGTACATGTTGCTGGATTGTTATGTTTAAATAATCCAGATTATAATATTAGTATTTGTTCTACTAGATTATAGAAAAGAATTTATGAAAAGAAAAAGCGAGTGTTAAATCATAATGGATATAATATAGTGATTAAAGAATTATCAAAGGACAATAATAATACAGATGTGTTAAGAGGTTATCTAATATTTGATTAAGTGTTAGATAATCTATGGTTAAAGTAATAGTATTATGAGCTAACAGGTATGTTATGCTAACTGAAAGATTAATCTTATAATTGATAGGTCTTTCATAAGAGATTGCATTAGATTGCTTAGCGGTAATCAGCGTTATAGGCAAGTTTCCTTAACTAAAACATGAGTTGTATGTTGAAAGCATGTTAATGAATAATTGTTGTTGATTATTGACGTCTATACTGATTATTGATTCGCACGTTATGCATGTTATAATTGTTCATCAGGTATGAAAGGCTGATCACCTTCATTACCATTTGGTTCAGTTAATCTGTTCATGTTCATGTTTGACCATTCATTTTTATTGACTTGGTCGTTCAGCTAAGAAAATTTGTTCATGCTCTTTCACAATGTTTATATTGTTGAAAGTTAGCTAGCTTATTGTTCAATTCTTTCAATCATGATATATCTTTATTTTATTTAAAACTTGCTAGGCAAATTTGTTGCTCACCCTTGCTATATCATGATAAAATTTTCAAATTTAGATGAAAGCTCAAATAAAGACAGAAGCAAAGTCAAAGTGCAAGGTTAAATTATGATGCAGTTAGATATATTAAATTTTCTGACAAAAATAGTATTGTAAACCTTTTTAGATATTAAAGGTATGTATTCAGTTAAGGTTAATAAATCTGGGAAAATGTTATAGAATTATGTAAAATAAACAATATATGTTTATTTGTTCCATATTAGATGATATAATATGTATGATGATGAAGTATCATAACGTACCAAGTCTGAAGTAAAAAGTACCCAGATTTGGGGATGCTACAGTTGGTATCAGAGTCGTAAGTTATAAAACTTAGGTAGGTGTACCATAGGCTATAACCCCGGAGATGATGATAAGGAATAAACTCAGATCGAGTTTAAGTGATAAGAGATGAATTTAGGAAATTCATCATTAAAGTAAAGAGAAAGATAATTAAGATTCAAAGAAGAATCTTGAAGAGATATAAAGATAAGAATCTAGAGTTACCTGACTCCAGTAATAAAGATGAAAAGTGAAAATAAATAGACTATGTCTATAAGATGAAAAGTGCAAATAAAATCATAATATAATATGATTAAAGAGAAGAATAAGAAGATCGTAAAATAAAACGATCGTAAGTATAAGGAGAAATGATTACGAAATAAGATCACGACGTGATCAGATTAAATTGTTGAATAACATATGATATGTTAAGTGATTAGAATGATATAGCTTGACGCTATAAAGAGAAGGTACTAGGAAATGGTACAATGTAAACTCACAAAAGAGTGGTAAATGTTAAGATACGGATTAAAGAAAATTCGTATTACGAAAAGAGAAAGTTAGAATTGTGTAGGATTTCAATTGAGGACTCATGTCAGTAGCTGAGTTGTATGATTCCTTGTATGGGCATGGAATTTGTACTTGGTTTTAGAATCACTTAGCTTCCTGGTTGATATAGCAGTTAGGTTGACCAATTCTTTGTATGGGCAGGGAATTGTTCGCTTAGCTACCTATGTTGATTAGTGGCCGAGTTTGGTTTGACAACCACTTAGTTTCTTACATTGATAATCATTGGAACCTGATGTCGCGCTATTTGTTATATGCATGTTGATAAGGTGATTCTTTTCTCATGTGTATAATGAATAGGTAGAGAATATAAGGATTAGTTGTGAGTTCTTAAAACTCATACTTATGGTAAGTTCATGACTCATATTCATATGGTATGTTTTGAACCCCTCAGCGAATGGATGCCTATGATCTGTCTAGGATAAGTTCTTAAACCCATATGATTGTGGCAAGTTACTGAACTCATAATGTGTGGTAAGTTTGATGAACTGGATATAGGAAGGTTGTGAATGGAGAATTGAGGATGATAGAAATAGATAGAATTATTAAGCAATGGATCAGTAGAGAAAGTGAAGTTAATGGTGGAAACATAGGTATTCCAAATCTTCTATCTATGCTAGACTTCAATGTTTTTGACATCAAGCTAAATTCGCACTGATGTGTCTTTAAAAATGAAATTTTGTTATTCTGAACACATGGTGACAATTGTGTAGGTGTGGACTTCGGGCCACTAACACATCGTTACCTGTTGTGGCATTATGACACCAAAGATGATTTTCAAAGGTTTTTGAACGATTTGAATAAAAGTCTATGCTAATTGATTTAGCTAGACAAAAATGATTTGAATTATCAAAATGTATTTTTATATCATTAATGCATCATGCAACCTGGTGCTTAGATGATAAAAATGATGGAGTTATCAATGCATAATTACTTAGTGTCGGATGTGATCTAAAGATCGTCAGCCCACTATAGTATAATGTAGTATGACAAAGTCATAAAATGACGGAATCCTCAAACGGACTATAAATACAGTGCGGTATCATAACGTCATAAAATGATTTTACGAATATTAAAGATAATTATTGCCAACTGAATTTGGCCATAAATGTTTCGATTGAAATTCGAATTATTGATATGCGTCTAAGCTATTTGATTCAGCTAGACAAATGTTTATGAAATTCAAAGTATTCTTTGAAAGCTTATGCTGAACTAAATTGTTTTGGTGAGGAATCTTATGATAAGTCAGAGGTGAACAACCCTAAAAATGGGGAAATACTAATTGGATAAAATATTCCAATTTAAGAACGCATATAGTCATTCCGATTACTAATGTACAATAGACTGATCATCTAAAGTACCCGCATCGGTAGTTTACCTTCTTCGTGATTGTAAACATACCTAATATAAAATATTTCAGAGGTAGAGTACCTTTCTTTCGTAATTGAAAGAGGTAATAGGTGGAAATACCCTAAACCTCAAAGTTCATAGTTTTTATGATCCCTCAAACAGATATGAGAAGTTTTTAAACTCTTCAGAGTAATGTTGTGGTAGTATGTGATTATGGATATGAAATAGTGTGAACTCGTTGCGTACGAGTTGAATTTGAGATGATTGAATAAAGGTTATTATGACAACCTAGTTTTGATGAATGTTTAGAAGATGTAAACTCTTAATGAGTAGTTACTGTAAAATGTGAAGATAGAAGAGAAATTCTCAAATGAGGAAATTGTAAAGGTTAAGTTAAAATGTGACGCCCCCAAAATTAGGTATACGTCACCCATCTTGGGTCGCCACTTACATGGTACATAAATTCAAATACAAACTTAATTATACATCATACGACAATACATAAACTGAGAGTTCTAATAGGAATATTGTCATTTAGACAATATCCATACTCAAGGAGTCCTCATTACATTTATTGTCACACTATTTAACAAAATAGTGAGGACTATTAATGCTATCTTCGGGACCATCACTCTTTTCCTCGACTCGTCCCAGCTATATTCTCATTTCCTGAAGAGAACAGTGAAAGAAAGGGTGAGCTCAACTTGCCCAGTAAGAAATATTATAACTAAGATAATGCAGAATAAATTATCAATAGTCTTCAACAATGTTAAACTAATAAAATACAATAGACAACTAGTTTAATGCGGAATGAATATACAATCCATTAAAAGAGTCAAGTAGAAAATAAAGTCTACTATCTTTTAGGTTTTAAAGGTTTTCATCAATTTTATCACTAAGACTCAGTTTAATGAATAAACCACAATATCTAATCATCCACGCACCACGGTCAAGGATTTTCATCAAATTATCAATGGTCATGAATATACCGAATGACTCTCGGTCATAATCATACCAAAAACTATCCATCAACGCATTACAGTGCCACCGAGGACTTTTGTCACATCATTTATATCGAAGCCATGATTATACCGAATGATCCTCGGTCATAATCATACTAAGTTCATCTATGCACGTAAGCCAAAGATAACATAATATAACATGAGGATGATGACAATGACATACTAATTCAATAAAACAAGTTCACGAATTAATTTATTCAGAACTAATAACGTCCAAATTGTCAACATGATCTTCTTTGTAGAGTAAAATTCAAGAATGCTCGTAAAAATATTTTCATTAAAAAGTCTTCGGATGAAGCGCAAATATCAAGGATATTCCACTAAATTCATGGAGTATAAAAGTCAAAATTTTAACCAACCGGGTATAATAGCGAATGAAATAACAAAAGAAATCACCATGCATGCGGTGCCGATGTAAACCGGAGTTATTCCAATGAGAATAATAAATACGAATAATAAAAATGGAACCCGTCCTTGTAAAACCATGCATGTGATATATTCCAATAGAATAATAAAGATGAATAATAATAAAGATGCGAACCGGTCCCAGCGTAAAGCATGCATGCGATGTTCCAACGGAATAATAAAATAATAGAAGAATGTCACCAAGTATAGGGGATTCGAGCATATCTGAGTTATTCCAATGAGAATAAATAAGAATGGAATAATATAAGGATTTCACCAAGTATAGGGTATTCCGCATATACAGGTCATGTATAGGGTATGCCACTTTTACAGGTTATTCCAACAGAATAATAAAGAATGGAATAACAGAAGTTCTCTTCATGAATAAAAAAAATAACACCCCTTACGAGTACAACAAATAATATTCCCTACCTTAGAAGAAGTGAATATTGAAAAAGTGAAGTAGCAGAATACTTTTCTTTTTTCTCTCTATAGTTTCTCACTCTAGAGTTTCAGTGAATTCGTAAGAAATAATGAAGGAATGAGCTTTCTATTTATAGAAAAACTGAGGGTGGCTCTTAGTCTTAACGAAGGGTCAAAATGACTCTTGGTAATATTGAAGAGACAACTACTATTTACGAAGGGGTAATTAACCCTTGGAACACCGAAGAGGCAGTTAACTCTTGGTAATATTGAAGGGACAACAACTATTTGCGAAGGGGTAATTACTATTGACCAAGGTAATTACTATTGAAGAAGGTAATTACTATTGACGAAGGTAAATACTATTGACGAAGGTAATTACTATTCACAAAGGTAATTACTATTCACAAAGGTAAATACTATTCACAAAGGTAAATACTATTGACGAAGAGACTCTTAGATGATGACATATGCCCCCCATGAAATAATCAAACTTACCACAAACGTCTCATAACAGACTCTTTATATACATCAAGGATTGAATAAATATTACCACAAATCATTTTATTTTTAATCAACACATTTTTAATCTTTTAACAATTATTAATCATTTATAACTTGTCGTCTCAATTAATAATATAACATATTATACAGATGATACTGTGACAATAATTGAATCAATAATATAAGAGATATGATGCAGCAATTACTGTAGCAATAATTGAGTATAGCTAAGTGACTTCTCACGTAAGCATCAATAATCAATCTGAGTGTGCTACTATGCAACCACAGCGTATTCTTTATACTTTTACCACCGGGTAGTTCAACAGTTTTTAACGGTAACACCTCCATAGTTATTTTTATAGAAAGATAATTTTGTCGTTTTCTAACTACGACAATACTTCCGTTAATGGGGGTCCACTTAATGATTGGTAAAATCGTATGCGAATATTCCCCGACAAAAAGAATATTCCCCACCAAAGCGAATATTTTATAACAACTTGCTTACTTTGCAAAATTTATAAATATTACCCACAACTATAACATTATATCAAATTTATTCCATAATATTCAAAATAATATTTATAGAAAATTTATTTTTATTTATAAAAGTGAGGTCTTACAACCTCCCTTCTTATGAAATTTAAGCCCTCGAAATTAGGGTGCGATACTGGTATGTCGAAGAGGTAAGGATACCTTGATTTCATTTCATATTCTAACTCCCAACTCATTTCCTCTACATCGTGGTTCCTCCACAAAACTTTGGCTTGAGGTATAACCTTGGAGCGTAGAATATGTTCCTTCTTATCCAAAATTTGAACAGGAACCTCTTCATACATCAAATCTTCCGCTATTTCATCCGGTTCGAACTCAATAATATGGTTCGGGTCTTTCACATATTTACGTAACATGAATATGTGAAAAACGTTATGAACACGAGACATATTTGGCGAAAGCGCGAGTCTATAGGCCACGCCCTACTCGATCGAGGATTAAAATGGACCGATGAATCGAGGATTAAGTTTTTCCCTCTTTCCAAATCTTGTAACTCCTTTCCATGGAGCAACTCTTAACAACACATGATCTCCTATATCGAATTCCACGTCCTTTCGATGAAGATCAGCATAACTCTTTTGTCAATTTTGTGAGGTTTTTATACGTTGTCGGATCATTTGAATCTTTTCCGTAGTCATACGTACCAACTCCGGTCCCAACAACGTTTCTTCACCCACCTCATCCCAGCATACTAGAGAATGACACTTTCTTCTATACAACGCTTAGAATGGAGCCATGCCAATACTTGCTTGATAACTGTTGTTGTAGGAAAACTCCACCAATGGTAAGAACTTGTCCCAACTCCCCTTGAAATCAAGGACACAGAGTCTTAATAGATCTTCAAGAGTTTGAATAGTCCTCTCCGACTGTCCGTCCGTCTGAGGATGATATCTTAGAAGCTAAATCGTAAGTCTGTGCCCATAGCCTTTTGTAAACTAACCCAAAATCGTGAAGTGAATCTTGGGTCTCGATCGAAACTATGGATACCCAGGCATACCATGCGGTCTTACAATCTCGTTTATGTATATCTGAGCAAGACGTTCAAGTGTATAAGTTTCTCGTATTGGTAAGAAATGAGCAGACTTGGTCAATCTATCAATAATGACCCGAATCGCATCAATGCCTTGAGAAACCTTAGGAAGACCGGTAACGAAATCTATGGTAATGTGCTCCCACTTCCATTCTGGAATTTCAAGTAGTTGCAATGGACCTTTTGGTACTTGATGCTCCGCTTTAACTCGTTGACAAGTTAGACACCTTGAGATAAACAGCGCTATCTCTCTCTTCATATTTCTCCCCACCAAAATGTATGACGAATATCATGATACATTTTGGTACTCCCAGGATGGATTGAAAATGGTGTATTGTGCGCCTCCATCATGATATTATACTTTAAATCAGGGTCGTTAGGAACACAAAGTCTGGAGTTGACTCAAAATATTCCTTCTTCATCGATTCTTGCTTCCGGCATAGCACCTTCTTGCACTTTCTTCCTCATACGCATCGGCTCCGTGTCCAGTAGCTCGAAAGCGACTTTAACTTTATCGATTAAAGTCGGTTCTACTCAGTATACTCGCTATCATCACATCGTCCTCGAGTCTTTAACTCTATCTCCATCCTTTGCAAGTCACACAAAATGGGCCTTTGCGTTGACAATAACGCACTCAGATTGCTTGCATATGATCTTCACTCAATGCGTCGCCTACCACGTTCGCTTTTCGAGGATTGTATTGGATGGTATGATCATAATCTTTCAACAGCCAAGCCAACGTCGTTGTCGCATGTTGAGTTCCTTTGGAGTGAAGAAATATTTGAGGCTTTTATGATCCGTAAAGATCTCCACTTTCTCCCAATACAAGTAATGCCTCCAAATTTTAAGTGCAAAATAATACGGCTAACTCTAGATCATGAGTAGGATAATTCCTCTCATATTCTTTGAGTTGTCATGAGGCATAAAGGCTATAACTTTTCCATGTTGCATGAGAACACATCCCAACCCTTTGCTCAAGCATCATCAGTAGATGACAAATCCCTCCGAGCCGGATGGTATTGTCGAGCAGTCAAATAAGTCTCCTCTTGAGTTCTTGAAAACTCTTCTCACATTCTTCGCTCCAACCGAACTTTGTATCTTTTCGAGTCAATTTGAGTCAATGGAGTAGCGATTCGAGAAAATCCTTCCATGAATCTCCGATATTAACCAGCTAAACCGAGAAAGCTACGTACTTCGGTCACTAATTTAGGTTGTTCCCAACTTTGAATAGCTTCAATCTTTGCTAGGTCAACAGATATTCATTAACAATTCATCTTTGCACTACAGGCCAAAGATGTACAACTATAAAACCAATAATGCTGAGACGCAGCTTAATAGTATCACGACCACGAATTATCCATGCACTCATCGGCAAGGATATTCGTGTTTTCAATCTGATCCATGATTATACCGAATAATCCTTGGTCATAATCATACCAAGTCTATCAATGCACTACTGACCAAAGATGACTTTTACTACATCCATGAATTAATATTTCATTCTTTGAGACTCATTTCAATAATTAATTCATATCATCGAATCATCCCCGCACTACTGTGCCAAGGATATTCATTAGTATCACGACCACAAATTATCCATGCACTACAGCCAAAGATAATCGTGTATTCATTAGTATCACGACCACAAATTATCCATGCACTACGGCCAAAGATAATCGTGTATTCATTAGTATCACGACCACAAATTGTCCATGCACTACGGCCAAAGATAATCGTGTTTTCAATTACGGTTATGATTATACCGATCAATCCCTGGTCATAATCATACCAAGTCCATCTATTCACGTAAGCCACAGATGACTTTCAACACAATATAAGCATGAGGATAATGATATAAAGAATCAATCAAATGAGATAAAGGATAAAAATTAAACATTTATAATATAATTTATCCAGGATTCAAGAATATTCCCATGTTATCAATCACTTAATAATCTCATAATCTAATATCATTAATATTATAACAATATTTTAATCACTTCTTAAATTTATAAACAATTTATCTCAATTGATTACGCTTTACCATATAATGCATTTAATCATTCAAAAATGCCATACTCATAAGATATCATCACCAATTATCAAATCCTCATCAAAAATATGCATATACTCTATATAGGATTCTCTAGCCATAAAATCCTATTTTCAACTTTTGTTACTTCACATAACATATTTAACTCATATGTTCAGAATTAAACTATTTTCATGAAAAATACCAAATCAGTCCCAAAAATATTTCTTTTCCGGGATTTAGCATAATATAGTCCCATAATGAAAATATATTTTTTCTGAATTTTAAAATTCATTTACTATTTTCAAAAATCAATTTCTAATTAATTCCTTAAGAAATTAGCTACCTCAAGTTTAACTCCAAAATTCCCAAATCTTGGCGGGACCTTACGCATGTTAATGTGAGCCACCAGTTTAAATTTCATGGTCATCTGAGTTATAGAACTCCGGTTATAGCATTTTTCGTCAAAAAAACCTAAATATTAAAATGGTCATAACTTGTTCATTTTAAGTCGAGAATGAGCTCATTTTTGAATGACGAAGGTACTTTATAACATATATTTTCATGTCCCAAAAGGACAGAATTATTCACATAAATTTAGTGGTAAAACAGCCCCTTAAAGTTTCTGGCAAGAGCATTTTGTAATTTGTAGCTTTGGACTCTTTTGCTAAATTCAGTCCACACAAAAATCTACAGCACCTTTTCCAGTAATTCCACTTGGATAAGCTACAAAACTCATAGATCTAACTCTAGGACTTGACCACACTCAAAAATTCAAAGTATAATAGGAGATATGGTCAATTGAATTTCATGTTACGTTTTTACCAAAATCTGATTTTTCAACCTTTTGTGATTTCTAAGAAACTTTCATGTTTTCACATAATAACCACATAACTCATCATAACACTTACTAATACTTCATATACCCATGATTTTTATTAGTCCAATGCTTTTATTATGACTTTCATCATAATCCTCGTAAACAGGTCCTTTTAGTTGAAGAAATATTTGAGGGTTTAAGAAATGGGTTTTTATCTTTGGGGTCAATACAAAATTCGATTTCACGCTCTAGGGTAGGCTAGGAAATCTTCAAGAATACGCCAAGAAATTTATTAATGATAGAAATATCGTTCAAAATCGCTACTCTTATCCAAGACTTGATAAGACGTTACATTGATACCAACCGTGACTTCTATCCTTTAACCTAGATAAAGACCTCACAATGATACCTATCAACTTGTCATCGCCATTCACGACGTCGCCTCATGAGAAAGTCCGGCTTCGGTGCATTCCACACAAGGAAGTCAACAACGAAAAGATCGGGGCTCTTTACTTATGGCTTGATATAACAAACATTAACTTTAGGGGTTTGGTTACTTTGAATTCAGTATAACAGTTGGTTAGGAATATGAAAGCTAACAACCTTACAAAAGAATAATAAGTAGTTAATCAATCGTTTTCAAAAATTACCTCAAAGGCAAGTATTTTCAAAAAGATAAGATCGTGAAAGTGTTTATTTGAAACAACAAGATTAATAAACAGTGGAGGTAACGAAGGTTTCTCCCAACGAAGTTTCAATAGATAAATCAAAGTCTAATTTTTCCGGAGTCAAATTTAAACATTGAACACAACTAGGTAGAATAAAAGAGTGGGTAGAACTTGTATTGAATAAAGTATAGACTTATGAATAATTTATAATTAATTTACCCGTAATAACTTCGTTTGGGTTTCTCGATAAACGCTCTCGCTTAAATTACCGAGTTTGACTTTACTATGGGATACATTCCACCCTTAAGTGCTTCTTCACATTCCTGATCCATGATTTGAATCATTATTCTCTGATCTATATCGAATTCGGGTTGACCGCTATGCATGTGGTAATTCAATTCGATGTTGGTTCTCCCAATTGCTGTCCAAAAAGCAAAGTCCATTTCATCTATTTTGGCTTTATTGGATCGGACGTCTTTTTCTACACTATCAACGCGTTGTGTAGCTTTTACCCGTGCATCGTCTATTCTCCTTCGCTCGCTTGTTTCTTCTTTCAACCGATCTTTGATTTTAAATTCTCGATTCCAACTTTAATATCTTACACCGCCGCCAAAGCGTGATTTTGTTC
The DNA here is from genome assembly GCA_020205615.1 of Panax quinquefolius. Taxonomy (NCBI): domain Eukaryota; kingdom Viridiplantae; phylum Streptophyta; class Magnoliopsida; order Apiales; family Araliaceae; genus Panax; species Panax quinquefolius. The sequence goes on along the minus strand of JAINUW010000126.1, from coordinate 430,737 downwards.
GAGCATCACATATCGGGTAACCCAATTTTGAATTGTTGTATCCCTTTGTTCCACGACCGTTTGCTTGCTCTCTTCAACTTTGTTCTTCTAGCTCACGAACACGATTTTGTAATTCTAAGTTTTGATCATAAACTTCTTCTAACCAATTCTCCTCGGTTCCTCTTCTTCCTCACTCTCACCGCTACCTCGCAACTAGCTCGGTGCAACAATTAGTTCTTCATTCACTACGTGGATATCTCTAATTTGTTCCTCGTCGACCTTTGCATTAACTCGATTAGTGATTAAAGGTGTCACAACGGTCACATTCACTCCATTGTGAATATTTTCACCGCCAATTCAAAACACCGCCACAACACAAGGGTTAATTAATATATCAAATATTATCCTATATACTCGACCGACCAATTAAATAACAAATAAACTTAGGTAGGTCATACTAGCGAAGGAATTCCCGCCTCTCCCTCCTAGTTCTTATCTCATCTTAGCAGCCGGATCATATCCTAAGCTCGATACCAACCGTGGCGCCCCAAAATTAGGTATATGTCACCCATCTTGGGTCGCCACTTACATGGTACATAAATTCAAATACAAACTTAATTATACATCATAATACGATAATACATAAATCGAGAGTTCTAATAGGAATATTGTCACTTAGACAATATCCATACTCAAGGAGTCCTCATTACATTTATTGTCACACTATTTACAGTAATAGTGAGGACTACTAATGCTATCTTTTGGACCATCACTCTTTTCCTCGACTCGTTCCAATATTCTCATTTCAAAGAGAACAAAGGAAAGAAAGGGTGAGCTCAACTAGCCCAAAGAAGAAATATTATAACTAAGATAATGCGAATAAATTATCAATAGTCTTCAACAATATTAAACCGATAAAATACAATAGACAACCGGTTTAATCATGCGTGGAATATCTGATCCATTAAAAGAGTCAAGTGAAAAATAAAGTCTACTATCTTTTAGGTTTTAAAAGGTTTTCATCAATTTTATCACTAAGACTCGGTTTAATGAATAAACCACATTATCTAATCATTCTCACACCCACGGTCAAGGATTTTCATCAAATTATCAATGGTCATGACTATACCGAATCACCCCGTCATAATCATACCAAAAACAATCCATCATCGCATTACGAGCCAATCGAGGACTTTTGTCACATCATTTATATCAAGCCATGATTATACCGAATGATCCCTGGTCATAATCATACTAAGTTCATCTATGCACGTAAGCCAAAGATAACATAATATAACATGAGGATGATGACAATGACATAATAATTCAATAAAACAAGTTCACGAATTAATTTATTTAGGAACTAATAACGTCCAAATTGTCAACATGATACTGCTTTGTAGAGTAAAATTCAAGAATGCTCAGAAAAATATTTTCATTAAAAGTACTGGATGAAGCGCAAATATCAAGGATATTCCACTAAATTCATGGAGTATAGAAGTCAAAATTTTAACAAACTGAGTATAATAACGAATGAAATAACAAAAGAAATCACCATGCATGTAGTACTTCGCATAGAGAGGTTATTCCAACAGAATAATAAATACAGAATAATAAAAATGGAACCAGGTCCAGTGTAAAACACACAGACAGGATATTCCAATAGAATAATAAAGACAGAATAATAAAGACGGAACCAGGTCCGGCGTAAAGCACAGACAGGATGTTCCAACTGAATAATAAAATAATAGAAGAATGTCACCAAGTATAGGGGATTCCGCATATACAGGTTATTCCAACAGAATAAATAAGAATAGAATAATATAAGGATTTCACCAAGTATAGGGTATTCCGCATATACATGTCATGTATAGGGTATGCCACTTTTACAGGTTATTCCAATAGAATAATAAAGAATGGAATAATAGAAGTTCTCTTCATGAAAAAAAAAAAATAACACCCCTTACGAGTACAACAAATAATATTCCCAACCTTAGAAGAACTGAATATTGGAAAAGTGAAGTAGCAGAATACTTTTCTTTTTTTCTCTATAATTTCTCTCTCTAGAGTTTCAAAGGAATTAAGTAAGAAATAATGAAGGAATGAGCTTTCTATTTATAGAAAAACCGAGGGTGGCTCTTGGTCTTAACGGGGGTCAAAATGACTCTTGGTAATATCAAGAGACAACTACTATTTCATGAAGGGGTAATTAAACCTTGGAACAATCAAGAAGGCGCTTAACTCTTGGTAATATTGAAGGGAAAACTACTATTTGCGAAGGGGTAATTACTATTGACGAAGGTAATTACTATTGAAGAAGGTAATTACTATTGACGAAGGTAAATCCTATTGACGAAGGTAATTACTATTCACAAAGGTAATTACTATTCACAAAGGTAAATACTATTGACGAAGAGACTCTTAGATGATGACATATGCCCCCCCCCCCATAAAATAATCAAACTTACCACAAACGTCTCATAACAGACTCTTTATGTACATCAAGGATTAAATAAATATTACCACAAATCATTTTATTTTTAATCAACACATTTTTAATCTTTCAACAATTATTAATCATTTATAACTTGTCGTCTCAATTAATAATATAACATATTATCTGAGATGATACTTTGTGACAATAATTAAATCAATAATATAAGAGATATGATGCAAAGCAATTCTTCGAGAAATAATTGAGTATAGCTAAGTGACTTCTCACGTAAGCATCAATAATCAATACCGCAGTGCTACTATGGAACCACGCCAGATTCGCATTTTTTTACCACCGGGTAGTTCAACAGTTTTAACGGTAACACCTCCATAAGTTATTTTTATAGAAAGATAATTTTGTCGCTTTCTAACTACGACAATACTTCCGCTAGGGGTCCACTAATGATTGGTAGTCGTATCTAATATTCCCCGAAAAAAAGAATATTCCCGACCAAACGAATATTTTATAACAACTTGCTTACTTTGCAAAATTTATAAATATTACCCACAACTATAACATTATATCAAATTTATTCCATAATATTCAAAAATAATATTTATAGAAAATTCATTTTTATTTATAAAAGCTGGGGTCTTACATAAAAACCTAATTTTGATCAATCAAATATGCAGAGATTAGTATGCTTTAATTTCGGGGACGAAATTCTTAGAAGAAGGGGTGAATGTGACAACCTAAAAATTTATAAAATCTTGAATGATTAGAATAAAGGTTAAAGAATAAACCTAGAAGAGAATTTGAGGATTTATTTAAAATTTTCAAGTAAAACCTATATGGTTTGCTATTCAAATGAGATTAAAGAAAATATGGGTTACAAAATTCCAAAACCCTATAAATGAATTGATATGTATTTGAATGAATATCAAGAATAAGGTATTATGATACCTGTAAAATTTGATGTGAATTGAACAAGTATAAAGTCGTTAGTTAATACGATTAGCAATATGAAAGGAGTAATTTAAAACTCAAAATTTGAGTTAGAGATAGAATTTTAAAGCACGAAATTTGCTTTCAAGTTGCATCCTAACATCAAGTTTAGTCAGAATGGACAGTAAACATAAAATGTGTAAAGGTTGACTTTTGGTAAAAGTCAACAGTTGACTTTTTATGGAGAAAAGTCAAAATAAGTGTGAGAAGTGAAATATGTTATGATTATGTGAATTATGTATATGATTAAATAAATATACATCATATAATGTGAATACATTTATTTTGTATATAAAAGGGAATTACTTAATTAAGTTATGTAACCTAATATATATATTAGGTGTGATAATTAAATAACCTAAGAGGTTATAATATGGGAGAATATTAGTATATAAATATATATACTAAATTTAAGAGATTTATTTTATATATCTCAAATAATTAATTTTATAACCAAGTCTTATTAAGTTATGAAATTAAAAAGGCATAAGTAAGAAATTTATTTTCAAAGGTGTAGTGGAACCCTAATTAAATGATTAGGATAAAATAGAATTAAAAGTATTGGACTTTAATGATATCATAGCCCAATAATTTAAATAGAGTCCAAGAGAGTTAAATTTAATGGCTAAAGAAGTTATTTTATTTAAACAAGTCCAATTAATTATTTAATCATGTGACATGTGGATAAAGTGACTAAGGGCGATTAAATTATTTAATCTAGCCCAATATTTTATGTGTGGGACAAGTATTGTAATGGCCCAATTAAATTTTTGGTGAAAGCCCGAATTTATTTTGGTTAGTAAGCAAAATAATAAAAGTGTTAAGCCCAAGTGAGCCCAATTGTTAAGGATAATGTGGGAAAATAATAATATTAAAAATTATATTAAGTTATGAGATATATTTTTTTATCTCAAGTTATTAATTTTATAACTTAATTAAAACAAGTTTAGTTGGGTTATAGAATTTAATGTATAAGAGTGATGATTTAAATTTTAAATATTTGAAATGACCCTAATTAAATAGTTAGGGTGATATTAGATGAAAAAGATTGGACTATGTTAATTTTACATGGTCCAAAGAATTAATTTGAAAGCCCAAAAGATTAAACTAGTAGCCCAATTAAAGAGAGGCATATTGGACAATTGTTAATATAATAATAATAATAATAATAATAATAATAATAATAATAATAATAATAATAATAATAATAATAATAATAATAATTGGCAATAAGAAAGCCAAGTGATTGGTTAAATGAGAGAAGGAAAGGAAGGGACCGATTATTAGAGAAAAAAAAGAAAAGAAGAAGAAGATAAGAAGAGACAGAAGAAAGAGAAAAGGAAAAAGAAGAGAGAGAAAGAAAGAAACGGGAAAAGAGAAGGAAGAGGTAGAGAAAGGGAAGAAGTGGCCGAAGCCATGGAGGAGGAAGAGAGAAGGGGCGGCAGCCCCATGAGGGAGAAGAAGAGGAGAGAGAAGATCCTCCATGGAAGAAGAAGAAAGAAGATGTTGAGAAAAGAGGTAAAATCCTAAAACTAGTTTACGTAATTGATTTTAGTTTTTCCAAATCAAAGTTTGAATTTGTGTTTCTAAACTCAAAAACCATGAATATACATGTTTATGATTTTTTTATATTTGGATCTACTCATATTGGGTATTGATTTGGTTGGAATCATAAATAAAAATTTTCTAGTTTAGAAACCCAAAATTTCTATTTAGTTTGAAAATCCACCGTTTTAAATCTATAACCCCTTTTTACGATCCATCAAAGAGTAGTGCTAGATATATGTGTTTACTAGTTAACCCAAGTGGTAGCACTCAAAAATGTTGAGTTTTCATAGTGTAGTGGCTGATTAAGCCAAAACAGTCCCGATTTTTCTAACAAAAATAAAAACTATTTTGGGGAAGTCTGAAATAGGGGCAATTTCGTCCACTTTTTATGCTTGAAAATTTTTGGAAAACATTGTAGTGGTAATATCAGATGTTTTGCAGGTTGTGTAAAAATTTGATAACTTTTGGCCATACGGTTTGAGAGTTATGGATTTTACGGTGAAGGGCTATTTTTATGAAGCCACCCGGATAACTCTCTCTGTATAAGTCCAAAATTACAAAATATTTACCGGAAGTACATGTGTATCGAGAGAATGACATCGTATAAATTTCAGAATTGTTGGAGTTAGTCTCAATTTATGAAAAATCAGAGTATATTTGGCTGTTATGGACTATTTAAATATAGTAAATTGTTTTAAAAAATTCCGGGAAACATATATGTTCAATATGGAACTATATTATGTCAAATCCTAGAAAAGAAATATTTTTGGAACTGATTTGGTATTTTTCATCTAAATGATGATAAATGGATAAATGGATTTAATTAAATATATGATGTCCAAAAATATGAAATATATGATTTATGACTGGAGACCCTTGAGCATGGCTTATGCATATTTTTGATGAATTTTTGGGTCACATGCGAAGTGTTGTGATGTTTATGGTATTTTAGAATAATTAAATGCATTATTTGGTAAAGTGTAAACAATTAAAATAAATTATTTATAAGTTTAGTAAATGATTAAAATATTGTTATAATATTAATAATATTAGGTTATGAGATTATTAAGTGATTAATAATATTTGGATTAAAGTGTTATGAAATCATTGATTTAAAATATTATTTAATGATTAATAATATTAGTAAATGAATTTCATGTTATTAAATGGAGTTTAAAGAGAGAGTTAAGTTAATTTGACATTTAATAGGTCATATTGAATGTATAGTAGGATGATTTGGAAATTTGATATATTGAAAACGAAAATAGCTTGCTGAATTGGAAACACAACTTGATGAATTAGAGAAAACAGCTTGCTGAATTATAAACAGTTTGCTGGATTAAAAATTAGTTCGATGGCGGTGTTCTTTGAAATTGAAGAATAGTTTGATGCAAAGGTTCTTTGGATTGTTATGTTTAAATAATCCAGATTATAATATCAGTATTTGTTCTACTAGATTATAGAAAAAGAACTTATGAAATGAAAAAGCGAGTGTTAAATCATAATGGATATGATATAGTGAGTAAAGAATTATCAAAGGACAATAATAATACTGATGTGTTAAGAGGTTATCTAATATTTGATTAAGTGTTAGATAATTTATGGATAAAGTAATAGTATTATGAGCTAACAGGTATGTTATGCTAACTGAAAGATTAATCTTATAACAGGTATGTTATATGCTAATAGGTATAATTCCTTAACTAATTTTTTTTTCATAATACAATATTTTGAGTGTGATTTGGATACCTATACCAAAAAATGTATGTACAGTCTGCATAGATTGTATATACATGCTTTTTTATACATACCCAAATCACACCCAAAACACTGTATTATATAAAAAAAATTAATTCCACAAAATATTAATTATTTATTTTAGTTGTTTTAAAAAAAAAGCAAAAAAAAATAAAAAAATAAGTCCGGGCGGGACTAAAATCCGGGCATCCGGACTGGAACCGGACTCATATATACATATATATATATATATATATATATATATATATAAGTTTGTTTTTTTATGAAAAATAATATATATTATATTTAATTATGCATAGTATTTGTATCGTGTCTGTAAAGTATTTGCATAGTAAAATCAGAAGAAAAAAAAATAGACGAATTTGATTTCGTCCGTGATTCTTTTCCTTGTGCGTCTGTGATTTTATTCAAATAGTATCATTTTCATTCTCCTATAAATAGGATGATTAGTTTAGAATTGAAAATCACATCAGAATCAGAAAAGTCTTCTTTTATAATATTGAGCATATTTCTTTTAGTTTAAGGAAGCTTTGAGTGTAGAAAACAATATAAGTTTTCTTCAAAAATATCTTCGTCCTACCAGTTAGAGTTACTCTCCTTTTAAGGTAAGAGGTATTATTTATTTCATATTCGCTTATGATATTTTCGTTCGTATTCGTTAGGAATTTTATTTTCGTTCAATATTCGTAAGGAATATTATTTTCTTTCAATATTCGTAAGGAATATTATCTCCGTTTAATATTCGTAGGAATATTATTTTCGTTCAACAGTTGTAAGGGATATTATTTTTGTTCAATATTCGTAAGAAATAATATTTTCTTCCATACTATGTAGTATGTAAGTAATATTATTTCGTTTCAAATTCTGAATTCTACACTCATTTTGTTTAAGTATTACTTCTATTGTAAGACCCCAACTTTTATGAATAAAGATTAATTTTCTATAATTATCATTTTTGAATATTATAGAATGAATTTCATATAATGTTATAGTTGTGGGTAATATTTATAAATTTTGCAAAGTAAGCAAGTTGTTATATAATATTCGATTGGTGGGGGAATATTCATTTTAACAGGGAATATTCGTACAACGGCACAATCATTGGTGGACCCCACAACGGAATTATTGTCGGATTGAGAAAACGACAAAAATACTTTATGAAAATAACGGCAGAAGTTTTACCGTTAACTGTTAAAACACCCGGTGTTAAAAGTACAGTAATACGCGTGGTTACAAATTAGCACACGGTATTGATTATTGATGCTTACGTGAGAAGTCACTCAGTTTTGTTCAATTATTGTTACAGTAATTGTTGCATAGTATCTCACGTTATTTGATTCAATTATTGTCAATATTTTATAATCAATAATTGAGATGACAAAGTTATTAATATTATTATTTGCAATATTAACGATGTCTAGAAGTTCTGTCAAGGAGAGGTTTGGTCACCTAATTGCGCGTCAATGGGGAGAAATCCTTATTGGAAACCCCCTCTTTCCTGGGAACGACCTGGTCGATTAATATTGTGAATTATAATAATGATGATAAATTTTGTTTTATTAGTATTATTAATGTTATAAAGTTATCTATTTTATTAGACTGTAAATAGAATATATTATATTCTATTATGAATAGTATTTTGCATAGTAAAATCTTTTTATATAAAACAGAATACTTTTATAAAGTTATTTGTTTTATTAGACTATAAATAGAATATATTATATTTTATTATGCATAGTGCCTGCATAGTGTTTGCATAGTAAATTTTTTTATATAAAACTGAATACTTTTTATAAAGTTTTATTTTATTTGATTATAAATAGAATATATTATATTTTATTGCATAGTGCAGCATAGTATCCTTTCCATTCTTCTATAAATAGGATGCTTAGTTAGAATTAAAAATCACACCAGAAGTTCAGAGAATTCTCCTTCTATAATCTTGAGCGTATTTTTTTAGAGTTTAAGAAAGCTTTGAGTATAGAAATTAGTGCAAGTTTTCTTCAAGAATATCCTCGCCCTACCAGTCGGAATACTCTTCTTTTATGGTAAGGGATATTATTTGTTGTACTTGTAAGGGGTATTATTTTTTTCGTCTTCATGAAGAGAATTATGTTATTCCATTCTTTATCATTATGTTGGAATAACCTGTTTATGCGAAGTACATCATACATGGTGAAATTCTTCTGTTATTCCATTCTTTATTATTCTGTTGGAACATCCTGTCCGTGCATTTACGCATGACCTGGTTCCGTCCTTTATTATTCTGTTGGAACATCCTGTCTGTGCGGTTTACGCATGACCTGGTTTCGTTCTTTATTATTCTGTTGGAACATCCTGTCTGTACGGATTACGCATGACCTGGTTCCATTCTTTATTATTCTGTTGGAATAACTCATTCATGCGGTCTATCACATGCATGGTGATTTCTTCCGTTATTCCATTCTTTATTATTACATTAGAATAACTTTTGTCATATGGATTATCACATGCATGGTGAATGATCCTTTGTATTCATTTCTTATTAAATTATGGAAATGATCTGTCTTAAGTGGATTACGTATGGCGGACGAAAATCCATTTGCAGCTTCATATATTCTCTTATACTCAGTTGGTTAAAGCTTTGACTTCTATACTCCATGAAATTAGTGGAATATCCTTGATATTTGCGCTTCATCCAGTATCTTTTCATGGACATATTCTTCTGAACATTCTTGAATTTTACTCCACAAAGCAGTATCATGTTAATAATTTGGACGTTATTGAGTTCAGGATAAATTAACTTATAAATCATTAAAATTTATTCTTAAACTTGTTTTATTGAATTGTCATCATCCTCATGTTTATAATATGTTGAAAGTCATCTGTGGCCAGTAGTGTATAGATGGACTTGGTATGATTATGACCAGGGATTATTCTGTATAATCATGACCGTAATGTTACAAATGATGTGGTAAAAAAATCCTCATTGGCCATAGTACATTGATGGACAGTTGTTGGCATAATCATGACCATTGATGAATACACGAATATCCTTGGCCCGTAGTGCATGGATAATTTGTGGTCGTGATACTAATGAATATCCTTGGCCATAGTGCAGGGATGATGTGGATTATTTATTAAGCTGAATCTCAGCGATAAAAGTAATGAAAAGCCTTTTAAATCATAGAAGATAGTAGATTTTATTCTCTACTTGACTCTTCTAATGGATTGCTTGTTCCGCTGCAGTTAGACTTGATATTTGTTATATTTTATCGCTTTAACATCGTTGAAGGCTAACGATAAATTATTCTCGCATTATCTTAGTCATAATATTTCTTCTTTGGGCTAGTTGAGCTCACCCTTTCTTTCAACGTTCTCTTTAGGAAATGAGAACGTAATGACTAGTCGGGGAACGGAGTGACGGTTCAGATGATAGCATTAGTAGTCCTCACTATTCTGTTAAATAGTGTGACAATAAATATAATGAGGACTCCATTGAGTGTGGATATTGTCTAAATGACAATATTCTTATTAAAACTCTCAGTTATGTCTTATCGTATTCTACACGACAGTTGTATTATTAAGTTGTATTTGAATTTTGTACCATGTATTTGGCGACTCAAGATGAGTGATGTATACCTATTTTGGGGGCGTCACGGTTGGTATCAAAGCTTAGGGATATGATCCCTAGCTGAGATGTGAGACAAGAACTACGAGTGGAGAGACGGGGAATTCCTTCGCTAGTATGACCTACCTAAGTTTATTTGGTATTTAATTGGTCGGTCAGAGTATAGGGATAATATGTTATATGTCAATTAACCTTTGTTTTGTGACAGTATCTGAAAATGACATCTGAGAATATTGATAATAGCAATGGAGCACAGGAGACCGTTGAGTCTCCACATATCAATAATCAGGAGAATGTGCATCAGGAAGGCGACAATCCTCATGCAAACAACAACACTAACCAAATGATGACTGATGGAATGTTCAGAGGCTTTATGCAATTCATAATATCTCAAAGAAATATATAATTATTTCAAAATTTATATAAACCATAATTATAACCATGTTGATCAATTCACCTTTGCACTTAAGCTAAAAATATTCAATTGTAAATTCAATGGTCATGATCATACCAGTCAACGATTCAACTTTGCATTACTGGCCAAAGAGAACCCATAGTCATGATCATACCAATAATCTACCCATCTTTACACTCAAGTCAAAGAGAAATTTCTTCATTATGATTATAAAAATGTTATATATAATAATAAAAACAATATAATCAACATATAGATTTAATCTCAAGAGTAAGATTCATAAATCAACGATAATTTGGTCAGAAAAAGAAACCAATTTTTCCGTGAATAGTAACTCGTGAATAGTAACTCATGAATAGTAACTCGTGAATAGTAATTCATGAATAGTAACCCCGACATGAAAAAGGTAGAAATTCCACAATAAAATCTATACCAATATTTCAGTATAATGATATCGAAAGAATAACATTTCTTAAACTTATAAATAATTTATTTTAATTGTTTACATTTTACTAAATAGTGCATTTAATCATCCCAAAATTCCAAACTCATAAGATTTCATCACCAATAACCAAAACCCTCATCAAAAATCTACATATACCTCATATAGGATTCTCAAGCCATAAAATCATATTTTTCAATTTTCTTACTTCACATAACATATTTAATTCATTTACTCATAACTAGTCTATTTTCATGAAAAATATCAAATCAATACAAAAAAAATTTCTTTTCTAGGATTTAGCAGAATATAGTACTATATTGAACATATATTTTTCTCAGAATTTTTAAAATTCATTTACTATTTTTCATATGACCAAAACTGCCGAATATTTAGACATTTATCATAAATTTTACTTTTGTCCAAAAATTCTGAAATTTACAGATTATACTTCTGTAATATACATGTACTCACAATAAAAATTTTACCAATTTTCGAGTTAACCACAATGAGTTATAAGGGTTTACTTTTAAAATAGTCTTTTCCCAAAAAATTCATAACTCCTAATCTATACATCCAAAAATCGCCATTTTTGGACACAATCTAGAAAACTCATCAAATTATCATTTCAAAATTTTTCAGAATTTTTTAGGGTCAGAAAAATTACGAAACTGAAAAACATAATAACCCTTACAATCCCTTACCTCAAAATAGCAGTATTTCTGACCGGAATGTAAAGTCGAAGGAACCTTGCACTGAATAGCAACTCTCAAAGTATCTAAAAACTCACAAAAATACGCTCGATAATATAGAGAGAGAAAATTTGTTTCTGGTGTGATTTTCAATTCTAACTTAAGCGTCTATTTATAGGAAAATGCTAGAACGCCAAAGGAGACTAAATTAATAAAATAATATTATATTATTTTCTTCTCTCCTATGCAGCTAAGCTAGACCAAATTCTCAGCCACCACAGTGGGGCCCACCTAAAATCAGCACATATTTTCTCAACAACCAAAAGTGGGTCCCACCCAATTTTAATAAAAATCATTTTATTTTCCGAAACTTCAGTAATTCATAGTAAATAGCTCGTTTATTAGAAAAAATATGAATTTTATGTCCATTCCACACAAAATCGAATTCTCTACAACTTTGCAGCTTTACGTTTTTCTAAAGTCCAAACCGAAAATATCCGAAATCCTCAAACAGATGATTTTCAATACCTCATAAAATTTATAACAAATCATACGTTAATTTTTAACTGTTCAAAATTTGTGGACATATACTCAACTAATATATGTATAACATATCCAGAAATCACAACGATCCACGATCAGATAAAAATTATAACTCGCGCAATAGAGCTTTAAGAACACCAATTTGATCTTTTAATACCTCCAATCCGACAAAAATACTGATACAACACCTCAACATTAATTCTTTCATTTATAACCACATAAATAAATCCATCATTTATATCCGCATCAAATAAATATTTCCTTATCATATAAATCAATAATTAATTATTCATAAATAATATTACAAAATTGCAACAATGACAACCAGGCAGTTACCGAGAAAGAGGGGGCTTTCCGACAAGGATTTCTCCTTACTGGCGCGCAATTAGGTGACCAAACCTCTCTTTGACAGAACTTTCTAGACATTGCCAATAATGCTATCTATTAATATTATTCAAACAATATTAATTATTGATCTGATAATGGGAAATACCGTGCAATGACAATTATTAAAACAACAATAATATAAACTATCAACGCAGCAATTATTGAATCAATAAAATAAAATATTGAATAGTAATTACTGTAACAATTATTGAGTAGTGCCTTCTTACGTAAGAATCAATAATTCAAAAATACAATGCAATACCGTGTGCTACTGTTCAACAACGTGTATTACTTTACTTTACCTATCGGGTATTCCAACAAATAATAATTGATACGATTACGCCGAATTATTTATAAAAACTCAAATTTGTCATTTTTTCATCCGACGCTTATTACAAGTATGGGGCCCATAAATGATCACCATACATCGCATCGGATATTCCCGACAAGAAGAATATTCCACGACCAAACGAATATTCCACGACAATAATAAGTATTTTATAGCCACTTGCTTATTTTGAAAAAAAAAATCATATATCACCCTTAACTTTGATTTTATCAATTTAACCATTTACTGAATAGTAATTATAAGAAAAATTGAATACTTTTATTCATAAAATTCGGGGTCTTACAATCTCCCCTCTTTATGAAATTTTGTCCCTGAAATTTACGTACCTGGTATTTCAAAGAGATGAGAATACTTTGCTTTCATTTCAGATTCCATCTTCCCTATCATCATGATTTCTCCATTGCTTATCTCCTGTATTTCAGATATCATTCTAGAATACAGCTTCAAAACAAGGGTTAATTGAACAAATTAACATATCACATAATATCTCGATATTATGACTGACCAACAAATAAGCTTAGGTAGGACACACAAGCAAGGATTTATTCATCTCTCCCCTCCTAGTTCTATTTCCCGATCTCTGCCAGAGACCATATCCCTAAGCTCTAATACCAAATGTAACTTTGGACACCAACTTGTGTCAGCGCCTCACAATGATACCTATCAGTTTGCCACCGCAGAACGGCGTCCCCTGACGAAGAGTCTGGCTTCAGTGCATTCCCCATCAACAGGAAGTCACCAGATAGAGGCTCGGGGCTCTTTACTTATGGCTCTGATACCAAATGTAACGCCCCCAAAATAGGTCCAATCCATCCAACCTATTCTGAGTCGCCAAATACAAGGTACAGAAAATAACTACAACTTTATTACTATAATTGTCGAGCAAAATAAAATAACACATATGCTGTGAGTTTTGATACAAATATATACCAATTGTGACTCTCATCCCAACCTTGGATAGCACGTCACAATGGCACCTTACATAAAGTTACAATCAAAAATGGTTTTAGAAATTAAAACCTTTGGAAAGTGCTCAAGGAAACCTTCGTACATGGGAGGCCATGCGTCTAGGTTATTATAGATATCATATGTCCACAGAATTATCCTTGGTTGACCCAATAGACCCCAAAGAAAAACGAGAAGATTACTATTATATTCTCTCTAATGGTGAGTCTTCTCTTGACATATCATTATCTCCACTATCTCTAATTGAGAATTATACTTCAACCAAACACCAAGATTATATAAGTAGTGCTTGTAGATATACTCAGCAAGTGGATGTGCACAACTATGTCTTATGATAACACGAGGTTGTATATAATTAGACATCTTGTATGATAGTGGCAAACACTCTTCCAACGTTGGGTTCGCCTCACCCTATTTGATTCACCAAATATAACTACTAAATAATTTATAAAATACAACACACTTTTTTATACTGTTTAGGGAGAACCTTCACAGCTAGAGACCACCGTTCTATTCCCCTATGACCCCCGCTCGACCCAGCTACACTCTTATTACCTGAAAGGAATTATGAACCAAAAGGGTGAGCACAACTAGCGCAGTAAAGAATATCATGACTAAAGATAAATAAATTATCAATAGCCTTCATCAGTAATAAATCAGATATTTATAACATATGGTAGATGATAAAATTTTCAACCATAGTTGTAGCGGAACGAGCAATCCATTAGAAAAGTCAAATAAACCATCGAGTCTATTATCTTCTCCATGTTAAAAGTCTACCAATAATGTTTTATCCCTGTAACATCAATCTACAGTTCCTATCCACAATCACGTGAATAACTCATAATCATAATTGTGGTTCTAAATTCCTCTTCTCATCTAGGACAAAGATAATTTACATCACCTGTCTTTACCTGAAACATCAAAGATCATGGTTATACCAAATCACAGTTCCTATTCATAATCATACTAATAAATTCATCTTTTCACTACGGGCCAAAGATATTCATTAACAGTTCATCTTTGCACTACATGCCAAAGATATTCAACAACAGGTCATCTTTGCACTACATGCCAAAGATATTCATTAACAATTCATCTTTGCACTACATGCCAAAGATATTCATCAATAATTCATCTTTGCACTATAGGCCAAAGATATTAATATCTTAAAAAAATACATAATCATTTCAGAATTTATATAAACCATAATTATAACCATGTTGATCAATTCACCTTTGAACTTAAGCTAAAAATATTCAATTATAAATTCAATGGTCATGATCATACCAGTCAATGATTAAACTTTGCACTACTGGCCAAAGAGAACCCATAGTCATGATCATACCAATAATCTACCCATCTTTACACTCAAGTCAAAGAGAAATTTCTTCACCAGGATTATAAAAATGTTATATATAATAATAAAAATAATATAATCAATATATAGATTTAATCTCAAGTGTAAGATTCATAAATCAACGATAATTTGGTAAGAAAAAGAAACCAATTTTTCTATGAATAGTAACTCATAAATAGTAACTCGTGAATAGTAATTCATGAATAGTAACCCCGATATGAAAAAGGTAGAAATTCCACAATAAAATCCATACCAATATTTTAGTATAATGATATTGAAATAATAACATTTCTTAAACTTATAAACAATTTATTTTAATTGTTTATATTTTACGAAATAATACATTTAATCATCCTAAAATTCCAAACTCATAAGATTTCATCACCAATAACCAAAACCCTCATCAAAAATCTGCATATACCTCATATAGGATTCTCAAGCCATAAAATCATATTTTCCAATTTCCTTACTTCATATAACATATTTAATTCATTCACTCATAACTAATCTATACCAAATCAGTACAAAAAAATTTTCTTTTTTGGGATTTAGCAGAATATAGTCCCATATTGAACATATATTTTTCTTAGAATTTTTAAAATTCATTTACTATTTTTCATATGACTAAAACTGCCGAATATTTAGACATTTATCATAAATTGTACTTTGTCCAAAAATTCTGAAATTTACAGAGTATACTTCTGTTATATACATGTACTCCAAATAAAAATTTCACCAATTTTGGAGTTAACCACAAGGAGTTATAAGGGTTTACTTTTAAAATAGTCTTTTCCCATAAAATTCACAACTCCTAATTTATACATCCAAAAATTTCCATTTTTGGACACAATCTAGAAAACTCATCAAATTATCATTTCAAAATTTTCAGAATTTTTGAGTGTCAGAAAAATTACGAAACTGAAAAACATAATAACCCTTACAATCCCTTACCTCAAAAGAGCAGTATTTCTGACCAGAATGTAAAGCCGAAGGAACCTTGCACTGAATAGTAACTCTCAAAGTATCTAAATACTCACAAAAATACGTTCGATAATATAGAGAGAAAGAAAACTTGTTTCTGGTGTGATTTTCTATTCTAACTTAAGCACCTATTTATAGGAAAATGCTAGAACGCCAAGGAGACTAAATTAATAAAATAATATTATATTATTTTCTTCTCTCCTACGCAGCCAAGCTAGACCAAATTCTCAGCCACCACAGTGGGGCCCACCCAAAATCAGCACATGTTTTCTCAACAACCAAAAGTGGGTCCCACCCAATTTTAATAAAAATTATTTTATTTTTCGAAACTTCAGTAATTCATAGTAAATAGCTCGTTTATCAGAAAAATATGAATTTTATGTCTATTCCACACAAAATCAAATTCTCTACAACTTTGCAGCTTTAAGTTTTTCTAAATTCCAAACCGAAAATATCCGAAATCCTCAAACGGATGATTTTCAATACCTCATAAAATTAATAACAAATCATACGTTAATTTTTAACGGTTCAAAATTTATGGACATATACTCAACTTATATATGTATAACATATCCAGAAATCATAACGATCCAACGGTCGGATTAAAATTATAACTCACGCAATAGAACTTTAAGAACACCAATTTGATCTTTTAATACCTCCAATCCGACAAAAATACTGACACAATACCTCAACATTAATTCCTTCATTTATAACCACATAAATAAATCCATCATTTATATCCACATCAATTAAATATTTTTTTATCATATAAATCAATAATTAATTATTCATAAATAATATTAAAGAATCGCAACAATGACAACCAGGCAGTTTCCAGGAAAGAGGGGGCTTTCCGATAAGGATTTCTCCTTACTGGCGCGCAATTAGGTGACCAAACCTCTCCTTGACAAAACTTTCTAGACATTGCCAATAATGTTATCTAATAATATTATTCAAATAATATGAATTATTGATCTAATAATGGAAAATACTGTGCAATGACAATTATTGAAACAACAATAATATAAACTATCAACGCAACAATTATTGAATCAATAAAATAAAATATTAAATAGTAATTACTGTAATAATTATTGAGTAGTGCCTTCTTACGTAAGAATCAATATTTCAAAATACTTTGGTAATACCGTAGCTTTCTTTACGCGCAACAACGCCAGACATTTTTTACTTTACCCACCCACCGTATTCCAACAAAGATATTAATGGTAACGATTATGCCGTTATTTATAAAAACTCAAATTTGTCATTTTCTTCATCCGATGCTTATTTTGTTATGGGGCCCATAAATGATCAAGGCCGTGTCGCATTTGATATTCCCGACAAGAAGAATATTCCACGACCAAACGAATATTGCCCGACAACAATAAGTATTTTATAGCCACTTGCTTATTTTGAAAAAAATTTCATATATCATCCTTAACTTTGATTTTATCAATTTAATCATTTACTAAATAGTAATTATAAGAAAAATTGAATACTTTTATTTCATAAAATTTGGGGTCTTACAGATATTATTTGTTGTACTTGTAAGGGGTATTATTTCTTTCGTCTTCATGAAGAGAACTTATGTTATTCCATTCTTTATCATTATGTTGGAATAACCTATCTATGCGAAGTACCGCATTCATGGTGAAATTCTTCTGTTATTCCATTCTTTATTATTCTGTTGGAACATCTTGTCTGTGCATTTATGCATGACCTGGTTCCGTCCTTTATTATTCTGCTGGAACATCCTGTCTATGCGATTTACGCATGACCTGATTTTGTTCTTTATTATTCTGTTGGAACATCCTATCTTTGCGGATTACGCATGACCTGGTTCCATTCTTTATTATTCTGTTGGAATAACATGTTTGTGCGGTCTATCGCATGCATGGTGATTTCTTCTGTTATTCCATTCTTTATTATTTTGTTTGAATAACTTGTCTATGTGGATTATCACATACATGGTGAATGATCCTTTGTATTCATTTCTTATTAAATTGTGGAAATGATCTGTCTAAGTGGAATACACATGGCGGACGAAAATCCATTTCCAGTTTCATATATTCTCTTATACTCAGTTGGTTACAGCTTTGACTTCTATACTCCATGAAATTAGTGGAATATCCTTGATATTTGCGCTTCATCCAGTATCTTTTCATGGACATATTCTTCTGAGCATTCTTGAATTTTACTCCATAAAGCAGTATCATGTTAACAATTTGGACATTATTGAGTTTAGGATAAATTAACTTATAAATCTTTAAAATTTATTCTTGAACTTGTTTTATTGAATTGTCATCATCCTCATGTTTATAATAAGTTGAAAGTCATCTGTGGCCTGTAGTGCATAGATGGACTTGGTATGATTATGACCAGGGATTATTCGGTATAATCATGATCGTAATATTACAAATGATGTGGTAAAAAAATCCTCATTGGCCGTAGTGCATTGATGGATAGTTATTTGCATGATCATGACCATTGATGAATACACGAATATCCTTGGCCCGTAGTGCATGGATAATTTGTGGTCGTGATACTAATGAATATCCTTGGTCGAAAAGTGCGGGGATGATGTGGATTATTTATTGTCGAGTCTCAAATGATAAAAGTAATGAAAACCTTTTAAATCATAGAAGATAGTAGATTTTATTCTCTACTTGACTCTTCTAATGGATTGCTTATTCCGCTGCAGTTAAACTTGATGTTTGTTATATTTTATAAGTTTAAAACAGTTGAAGGCTAACGATAAATTATTCTGTATTATCTTAGTCATAATATTTCTTACTGGGCTAGTTTAGCTCACCCTTTCTTTCACTGTTCTCTTCAGGAAATGAGAATGTAGCTGGGACTAGTCGGGGAACGGAGTGACGGTCCAGATGATAGCATTAGTAGTTCTCACTATTCTGTTAAATAGTGTGACAATAAATGTAATGATGACTCCATTGAGTGTGAATATTGTCTAAATGACAATATTCTTATTAAAACTCACAGTTATGTCTTGTCGTATTCTACATGACAGTTATATTATTAAGTTGTATTTTAAATTTGTACCATGTATTTAACGACTCAAGATAGGTGATGTATACCTATTTTGGGGGCATCACATCTATACTCCTTAAAATTAGTAGAATATCCTTGAAATTTGCGATTCATCTAGTTTCTTTTCACGAAAATATTATTCTAAACATTCTTGTTCATTTTTAATCTTTTCATGTCGGGGTACTATTCATGAGGTACTATTCCTGAAGTACTATTCACGGGGTACTATTGTAAGACCCCAACTTATTATAAATAAAAATTGAATTTCCTTTATTTATTATTGTGAATAATAAGGTGATAATTTGATATAATACTTTGGTTATGGGTGAAATGTGCAAATTTTGCAAGATAAGCAAGTGGTTATAAAATATTCATTGTGTCGGGGAATATTCGTTTGGTCGTGGAATATTCTTTCTGTCAGGGAATATTCGTATTTACCAGCCGTAGCGACATTTCAGGCCCCCCATAACGGATAACTTTCGGATGAAGAAAACGACAAAGTTTGGGGTATTATAAATAACGGCGTATTTGTTACCGTTAAGACTGTTGGAATACCCGGTGGATAAAATACTGATGTCTGGCGTGGTTGCACAAGAAGACGCTTATATTACATGAAAGATTATTGAATTATTGATCCTTACGTAATAAGGCACTACTCAATAATTGTTACAAGAATTATCGCTCAATATTTTATTTTATTGATTCAATAATTACTACGTTGATATTTTATATTATCATTGTTTCAATAATTGTCACCGCATTTATTTTCCATTATCAGATCAATAATTCATATTATTTGGAATAATATTATTAGATAGCATTGTTGGCAATGTCTAGAAAGTTCTGTCAAAGAGAGGTTTGGTCACCTAATTGCGCGCCAGTAAGGAGAAATCCTTATCGAAAAGTCCCCTCTTTCCTGGGAACGGTCTGGTTGTCATAATTGTGATTCTGTAATATTATTTGTGAATAATTATTATTGATTTATATGATAAGGAAATATTTATTTGATGTGGATATAAATGATGGGTTTATTTATGTGGTTATAAATGAAGGAGTTAATGTTGAGGTGTTTTATCAGTATTTTGTCGAATTGGAGGTATTAAAAGATCAAATCGGTGTTATTACAGCTTAATTGTGTGAGTTATAATATTTAGTCCGACTGTTGGATCGTTGTAATTTTTGGATATGCTATACATATATAAGTTGAGTATATGTCCACAAATTTTGAACAGTTAAAAATGAGCGTATAATTTGTTATGAATTTTAAGAGGTGACTGATTCGAAAATTAGGTTATAAATGATTTTGGTGGAAAATTCTAGAATTGGTGGGCCCCACTTTTGGTTGGTGAGAAATGTGCTCAATTGAATTTTCAAATGTGGTGGGTGGGAATAGTAGCAGCTAAAGCCATCAGGTAGCAGGTTAGTCTTCTATGGAATTCTAAGCATTTTCCTATAAATAGGGTGCTTAGTTAGAATTGAAAATCACACCACAATTCATAAGTTTTCTCTCTTTCTCTCTCTATATTATCGAGCGTATTCTTGTGAGTATTTTGATACTTTGAGTGTTGCTATACTCAAGGTGCAAGTTCATTCAAAGACTATATCCAAATTCCACCCGTAAGTACTATCTTTTTGAGGTAAGGATGTTATTTTCTTCAGAAGTGATATTATTTCTTCAATATCATTATGCCAAAATAATGGTTGGAACTTTTATCAAATTTGGAACTTTTCATGTCTGGGGTTACTATTCATGAGTTACTATTCATGAGTTACTATTCACGAGTTACTATTCACGAAGTTACTATTCACGAGTTACTATTCACGAAGTACTATTTGAAAGTAGTATGCACACAAGCCAATCATGTTTTATGATAAAGCATATACTTTGTAACAATCTTATTCATTTATTAATAAAAAGTATTAATTTATTAAAGGCTTTTAATTATCTACATGATGCTGTTTTATAATATGTGATAAACCCATAGTTTTAAGCAATGCTTTTAGAATAATGATGATGATCATTCTAATGAGATCCAAATTCTTAGAAAGCTTAAAACTAAAATAGTTCCCAATCATTGGATTACTAAATTGGGGATTAGTGAATCCGAATAGATTGGTACATACATTGCTTGCTCATTGGATGAGGATGATTGATCTCATGATCATTTGTGTGGAGACACTAAAGCAAGTATGTAGGTGCTTATTAGAGAATAAGTTCACTGAACGTGGCTCGCTAAGGAATACCTAATGGAGTTTTACTTGCACTCACAATAGAATTCTATAGTGATAGTAGTACAAGTAATCCTTGGACTTGAGATCATCATAGTATCTTGTGTATGATGAGTTATACTTTGACTTATTCCTTAAGACCCTTAGGGTATATCAAAGGGTATGCTTGGGTATAATAAGTTGTACATGGAGATAATGAATGATCAATAAAGAATCTACCACTTCTAATAAAAGAAGAGAATGTCCTATGTGATTCGATAAATGACAACCCAAAGAGTCCTTGGCGAAGATGTAATGAAATTAGAAAGGAGTTTCTAATTTGCATTATTTGAGTTGTGCATTTAAGGATCGAAATACATATAATTAAATAAAATAAGACTTGACATGAATTCCATGTCTTATATTTAATTGGGACATCAGATGGTGGAAGGATTGAATTGTATGCAGTAACTATTTACTCAAAGGTTCTTTAATGATTAATGTTGAAATCTATATTATCCGGAAAGTCGTTGATCGCTAGGAGGCTTATCCCTATCAGAGAATAAATATTATTTATTTAAATAAATTAATTGTTTAATTAATTTATTTAAGTAAGATTAGAATTGTTCTAATTGATTTATTCACAACCTAGCTTTAATATGGAGAACCTAAAGGGTCACACCATAAAAGGAAGAATAATTATTTAAGAAGTTAATGGCATAATCGTAATAATATAGTTATGTATATTTAATTTAATCTATGGTGATAGAATAAATTAAATAGCTTAATATTTATTATTTAATATTTTAGAAATAATAAATATAAATTAATAAGAGGAGTCTTATTAATATTATTACAATTATTATTATTTTAATTTCTAAAAGAGTTTAGGAATTAATTTAATATAAGTACTCTCATTTATTCCTAATTGGATTTGGAAGGAAAATTAGTTAAAGGAGTTTTATTAATTATCCCTAATAAGATTAGGGAGCTTAATTAATTAAAAGAATTTAATTAATTAAATAAATCCCAATTCCTTAATTGTTAAGGTGGGTTGCCCACATCTATAAATAAGAGGAGTCTTATTATGGGTGGGGGTGGTTGACTTTGACAACTAAGTAATAATTCTAATTTGTTGGAGAGTACGTCCCTTTTCTATAGAGATAGAAAACTAAGGTTTGAGCCCATACCCCTTCTTCTTGAATTCTTATTATTCCTTGGTGGATCACCTCTAGAGGCCAAACATATGGGTGGCTAACGTTGATCAAAGGAAGGAACCAAACCCGGTGGATTCAAGTTGAACGCGAAAGGATTTGGAGGTGAACTTGTACCTGAGGAAGCTCGATCTTCAAGGGTATGATTTTATTCTTTATCTTTTTCGCTTAATTAATAATTGTGCATAAAGGGTGATCCGGTATATGGTTTGTAAATTTTTTAAACTCTGATTTTTACATCGCTTCCGCACTTTTATGCAATTTGATTACAGCATATGAATATTACAAACCCTAACAAAGGCATTAGAGCCAAACCTTTATGCAAATTATTAATTGTTTTAATTTGATATGTATATTGATATGTGTTTAGAACAATTTAATTGGGCATAATTTGTTGATAAAATTTATTATAAAAAAAAAAAAAACTCAAACTCAAGTGGTCAGGTGATTCTGTACTAACAGATGGTTATTAATATATATATGATATATATTTTATAGTGATGTGAACAGAAATCACGGAAAACAAAAAAAAAAAAAAAAACCACAGTAGACATCAAGTGGAGAATCACCAATTTGTGCACGGTTTTCAAACAAATGACCAAGTGAATCTCTTTTTTTTTTTTAAAGGAAGGCAAGGAAATCAAGAAGCTTCATGAATCTAATGTTAACAGATGTATCACGTTAGTTACTATATATATATTAAACCGTATATATTATATATATATAATCAGATTATATATTATATATTATATATTATAATATATATAATATATATAGTATAAATATTCTTAATAATTTTATAATTAAAATAAAAGAATTTATTTTAATTTTAAAATTAGAATTTCATGCTAACTAATTAGAGTTGGAATTGGATTCCATGATAACTAATTGGAGTTGAAATTGTATTCCATCTTTCCTTAAATAAAGAAGTTTATTTAGATATGAAATTAGATTTCATATTATTCAAAATAAAAGAGTTTATTTGTGAATTGGAAAGAGAATCCTATTTTCCTTAAATAAAGGAGTTTATTTAGATATGGAATAAGATTTCATATTATTCAAAATAAAGGAGTTTATTTGTGAATAGGAAAGATAATCCGTGTTTCCTTTAATAATTTTTTTTTTTATATATATATGGAATTGGATTTCATAATTAATTAAAATAAAGGAGTTTATTTTGATTAAAATTTTGATTAAAATAAAATAGTTTATTTTATTCAAAATTGGATAAATTAAAATAAAATAGTTTTATTTTGATTTAAATTTGGATTAAAATAAAGGAGTTTATTTTGATTCAAAAATAGATTTTATACTAACTAAATTTGCCCATTAAATGATATCAATATACATATTGAATGTTTATTATTCATAAGATGAATGTTATTTATTGATGCATATGATGATGTGTATGATAATAAATGGTATTGATTATGGACTATCACCAATGTGATTGGATTTTATTTTAGTTGGATGCATGAATGTATGAGTTTTATTAAATGGGGTCTCACAGATTGCCTTCTCTAATTTTTCTTAATGTAAATTCTATTCCCTCCTATGTACTTCCCTCGATCACGATCAAGGTTTCTATTTATTTTAAATAGTTTTGTAATAGGAATAGTTAGAATTAATTTTGAAAAATTAGAGATCAAGAAGCAAGGAGCGCTTGAAGACCCGCTTTGTAATGGAGCCCTAAGTTTAAATGTAATAGTTATATTTAAATATTATTTCTTGCACCCCTGGGGAGCCTGACCTTTTGGTTCACTTGGTGGCTCTAGTGAACCAAACTAGAATAAAAGTCCATAATCAATCCGAGTAGAATATAGTATTCTATATGTGCATGCTTATACTATATATATTATATATTATGCGAACATGCTTCGCATGTTCATTAATATAACGCGTATTTTATATATATATATGTGCATGCTGCTTTAAACAAGATGAGACAAATTAATAACAAACCTCTCAATTTTTTTTATATTAAGTCTTAAGCGTTCAAAGATATTTGGAATATCGAACGTCGCCTTCTAGCATGATAAAATTAATAGAGTATTAAATATTTAATATGAGTTTGTTGTGTCACCACAAGGCAAGTATTAAGTATTTAAGATGTTAATTTATCACATTTGATGCTTATAAAGAAAATTGAACAATATTGTTTTGTTGTGTCACCACAAGGATGATATTTTCTTTTTTGAATATATGGAGTGCTAGGTCGGACTTAACTTGGATAATTTTGATTCTGATGTGCCACCACTCGATCAAAATAATCTAAGAGGCAAAAGAAAAGGAGTTGCATAGTTGATGTAATTGACAAAATTTGTCTACCTATTTATTTATATATAGTTTGTTGTGTCACCACAAGGCTATATACATTTGAAATGGGATCCTTATTCTCACTAGCAAATCTTTAATTAGATTTTTCCAACTATATAAGTGAGGGTAATATAGTTTGAAGAAAATAGTGGGAGATACCAATTTAAAACAAGACCTAATTTATTTTGGTAATTAATAAAAGAATGTATGTTAAAATGTTGTTAATTACAAATTCATTTACGCAATTTTACCATGTCTAAAATTACTATCACTATAAAGCATATTAGATGCTAAATTAACCGCATCAATTAAACTGGATTGGTTAAGGAATTTGAGAATAGTTCTCATAGTCGAAAAGCTATCTTATGTCCTTAATACGCCTATCCCCTCAAACGGGTTGCGCATAATGCCTCGAGGAAGAGATTGCTACTTTTAGAAAGTGGCAAGATGATGCACAGATTATTCAATGCATCATGCTCAGATCCATGAGTAACTAGCTTCAAAGTCAAGAAGAAACTATGGATGCTCCTACTATATTCTGCGCACATCAAGTAGTTGATGGTGAGGAAAGTAGGGACCGATAGATATCGATATCTAAGGAGCTCTTCCGATCTAAAATGGCCAATGGCACTATAGATGCATAAAAAGTTCTTAACATAATCAATTTGATTGATCAATTAGACAACAAGTTTTGTCATGGATGGAGAGTTGAGCCAAGATTTGATCTCGCACTCACTCCCTGACTCCTTTCACAATGTTGTGAATTTTCATATATGAACAAGCTTGATATCGCCCTCACCGATTTGCTTAACATATTGAAAAATGTTGAGAGTCACTTTCCAACCAAGAAAGATCAAGTCTTACTGGTAGGGGCCAAAGGATCTTCTGAAAAGAAGAACGATTCAAAGAAGGTAAATAGAGAGGCATAAACAAAGGATAATAAGAACAAAACTGATACAGATAGCAAAGGAGTTTGCTTCCACTGCAATAAGCCTGGACACTAGAAAGAAACTGCGAGAAGTATCTTGCAGAGGCTAACCAAAGAAGCTTAGTGAAGTTTCGGTTATAAATACAATTTTGTTCATGATTTAAATAAATTTTTCTTTAAGTCAAGGTTCTACTTGGGTATTGGATACCGACTTTGGTTATTATAAATATAGATTTATGAAGGGACCAAGCAGAAGTGGAAAGCTGAACATAGATAAGTAATTCTATGTGTGAGAAATGAAGCAAAGGTTGCTACATTAGCCATAGAAACTTATAGTTTAGTAATGCCTACGGGCAAGTCTATTAAGTCAATAAGTTGTTATTGTATTCCAGTTCTCGTTGGAAACATATTTCCATTTTATTGTTGGACAATAAAATTTTTGGTATTATAATTAAGAACAATTATTGTTCTATTTATAATAATAATATTTTGTATAGAACTGAAATATTACTTAATAAATTTTGTATACTTGACTTACGTGAAAAATATATTTTGCAAATTAAACAAACTAGTATAAGAAAAGGAGATGATCATTCAAAGAGTTGAATGTGTGTATTTGCTGAAATACAAGTGTGAATTATTTGAAAGGTTCAAAGAATTCAGAAGTGAAACTAATTGGCAAAGTATTAAGATTCTTTGATTAGATCAAGGAATAAATACTTGTGCAATAAGTTTCTAGATCATCTCAAATGGTTTTTCTCATAATGGACACCTCATCATACGTAATAATTGATTGATGTATCTGAAAGGAAAAATCGTACCTTGTTGGACATGGTGCGGTCCATAATGATTTTACCGACATTCCTGTATTCTTCTAGGGTCATGTCCTAGAAATGGTCAGATATCTACTAAAAAGGTAACCTCAAAATCCATTGAAGACTCCATAAAAAGTTATGGATGTGGAGGATTCCTAATCTTAAGTATGTTAAGATAAGGGGTTGTCCAACTTATGTGAAAAGGTTTCAAGGATAAGCTTGGGACAAGATTTGACATGTATGATTTTGTGGGACATCCTAAAGTAAGTTTAGGGTAAATGTTCTATAATCCTACTTAGCAAAAGGTGTTTATTGCGAAACACGCTTCCTTCTAAGATAAAGGTGTTTACCATTGAAGGGGCTAGTGGGAGGATAATAGATCTTGAAAAGTTTAAGAGCCACAAAACACTATAAATCAAATAAGAGGAACATATAGATAGACCTTTTGTACCACAACCGAATCGTAAATCTGGAATAGTACCGAAGATACCTGGGAGGTATGGATTCATCATAGATGATGATGATGATGAGGTACACATCATAGAAGATGATGATCCAGTTACATACGATGAGGTAAGTGTTGTAGACACTCAGAGAAATAGATTGAAGCAAGTTTCTCAAATATGGAACATTCGTTTTGATGAGGCAATCAAAAGAGTTTGATTTTATCAAAATAAGAATGAACCTAGTGTGTACAAAAGGGTCAATGGGGAGCGCCGTGAAATTTCTAGTATTATATGTTGATATACTACTTAATAAGGAATGACATACTAATGCTATAATCAAGAATGATAAAGTTGTCTAAACATTCCTCCATGAATGGTTTGGGAAGAGTATCTTAATTGGGGATAAAATCTATATAGATAGATTTAAGAGGATGCTCGACTTAACCCAAGAGCGATATTCATTTGATGCTAAAGTCATTTAGCATGGCAACTCCAAGAGATGTCTCATGTCGATGAGCCATGGAGTGTATCTCTCTAATAGTCCCCATAGACTCCAAAGAAGAGAGATCGCATGAGTGACAATCATGTATGCAATGAAATATACGAGACCGATGTCGATCGGTCATATTCGAGAAGATCACCGTAAGATGTTGAAAAACATCTTAAAGTTCTTAACCCAAGCACTAAGGATGTGTGTGCATACATGGTGGGTCCGAATTAAAACTAGAGGGCTTTACAGACTCAAGTTTTTCGAGATGCACTAAGATTTAACTGAAAATCCACTTTAAGGTAAAGTGTTACCTTGAACAAAGGTGCAGTTGAATTGAATGGTTCCAAACAAAGAAAGAGTTGTTGGTTTAGTGATAAAGACAAAGTATATAGCTATAAATGAAGTTGCAAGTTGATTGTTTGGATTAAAAGTTCATTACAGAACTAGGAATAGTTCCTAAGTCTCATCTTGGATCTAAACATGTGTTGTGGCACTTTCATTTGATTATTAGAATCATTGAAAGATGGGAAATCACTATAGAGATAGTGGACTCTCATGAACAACATTACATATCCATTAACTAAAGCTTATCCAACAGCAGGATAATCGTCACTTAGAGAAGAAGAGTATGAGATACCATGACGATTGGCTTTAGTGCAAGTGGGAGATTGAAAGTAGTATGCACACAAGCCAATCATGTTTGATGATAAAGCATATACTTTGTAACAATCTTATTCATTTATTAATAAAAAGTATTAATTTATTAAATGCTTTTAATTATCTACATGATGCTATTTTATAATATGTGATAAACCCATAGTTTTAAGAAATGCTTTTAGAATAATGATGATGATCATTCTAATGAGATCCAAATTCTTAGAAAGCTTAAAACTAAAATAGTTCCCAATCATTGGATTACTAAATTGGGAATTAGTGAATCCGGATAGATTGGTACATACGTTGCTTGCTCATTGGATGAGGATGATTGATCTCATGATCATTTGTGTGGAGACACTAAAGCAAGTATGTAGGTGCTTATTAGAGAATAAGTTCACCGAATGTGGCTCGCTAAGGAATACCTAATGGAGTTTTACTTGCATGTCATTAGGAATTCCTCAGTAGTGATAATAAGACAAGTAATCCTTGGACTTGAGATCATCATAGTATCTTGTGTATGATGAGTTATACATCGACTTATTCCTTAAGACCCTTAGGGTATATCAAAGGGTATGCTTGGGTATAATAAGTTGTACATGGAGATAATGAATGATCAATAAAGAATCTACCACTTCTAATAAAAGAAGAGAAATGTCCTATGTGATTCGATAAATGACAACCCCAGTAGTCCTTGGTTAAAAGGCGTAATGAAATTAGAAAGGAGTTTCTAATTTGCATTATTTGGAGTTGTGCATTTAAGGATCGAAATACATATAATTAAATAAAATAAGACTTGACAAGAATTCCATGTCTTATATTTAATTGGGACATCAGATGGTGGAAGGATTGAATTGTACGGTAACTATTTACTCAAAGGTTCTTTAATGATTAATGTTGAAATCTATATTATCTCGGAAAGTCGTTGATCGCTAGGAGGCTTATCCCTATCAGAGAATAAATATTATTTATTTAAATAAATTAATTGTTTAATTTATTTATTTAAATAAGATTAGAATTGTTCTAATTGATTTGTTCACAACCTATTTAATATGGAGAACCTAAAGGGTCACACCATAAAAGGAAGAATAATTATTTAAGAAGTTAATGGCATAATCGTAATAATATATTATATATATTTAATTTAATCTATGGTGATAGAATAAATTAAATAGCTTAATATTTATTATTTAATATTTTAGAAATATTAAATATAAATTAATAAGAGGAGTCTTATTAATATTATTACAATTATTATTATTTTAATTTCTAAAAGAGTTTAGGAATTAATTTAATATAAGTACTCTCATTTATTCCTAATTGGATTAGGAAGGAAAATTAGTTAAAGGAGTTTAATTAATTATCCCTTATAAGATTAGGGAGCTTAATTAATTAAAAGAATTTAATTAATTAAATAAATCCCAATTCCTTAATTGTAAAGGTGGGTTGCCCACATCTATAAATAAGAGGAGTCTTATTATGGGTGGGGGTGGTTGACTTTGACAACTACGTAATAATTCCAATTTGTTGGAGAGTACGTCCCTCTTCTATAGAGATAGAAAACTAGGGTTTGAGCCAATACCCCTTCTTTTTGAATTCTTATTATTCTTTGGTGGATCACCTCTAGAGGCCAAACATATGGGTGGCTAACGTTGATCAAAGGAAGGAACCAAACCCGGTGGATTCAAGTTGAACGCGAAAGGATTTGGAGGTGAACTTGTACCTGAGGAAGCTCGATCTTCAAGGGTATGATTTTATTCTTTATCTTTTCGTTTAATTAATAATTGTGCATAAAGGGTGATCCGGGCATATGGTTTGTAAATTTTTTTAAACTCTGATTTTTACACGTTTCCGCACTTTTATGCAATTTGATTGCGCAGATGAATATTACAAACTTAACACTATTCACGAAGCATGATGATTTTTCTTGTGGAATTTCTATCTTTTGGTGTCAGAGTTACTATTCACGTATACGGCATTATTCACCAAAAAATGAAATTTTCTTCTTTTTATCGAAGGTGTCTATTATGGTTACTATCTTTGATTGTATCCATGTTTTGATCTTTATTTTGAATTTTGCTTCAAAATTGGTTATTATGAAGTATTTTTGAACTTGGATAAACTGTAATACGAATCCCTAATATTTGATCTTTTATCTCACTGGATTCGTTTTCTTTAAGATATTTTTCATCATCCTCGGTCCCCAAATGATGATATTCTTGAATATCTTTGGCCTGTAGTGCAAAGATGAATGATTAACTGATGAATATCTTTGGCCTGTAGTGCAAAGATGAATGATTACCTAATGAATATCTTTGGTCCGTAGTACAAAGATGAATAGGTGTTGAGATGAACATGACCAACTGGTGATACAAATGAATATCTTTGGCCTGTAGTGCAAAGATGAATATTTGATTCAAGATGTTTATTGATTGATGTTACAGGGATAAAATATTGATGATGGACTTTTAAATCATAGAAGATAGTAGAATTCTTTCTCTACTTGACTCTTTTAATGGATTGTTGTTTTTGCTGCAGTTGTTGATCTAAAACTTGTTGTCTATTATATTTTATCAGATAATTCCCTGTTGAAGACTAACGATAATTTGTTGTATATTATCTTAGTCATAATATTTTCTTACTGGGCTAGTTGAGCTCACCCTTTTCTTTTTTGTTCCATTTTTCTTCTTAGGAGGTGAGAACATAGCAGGAACTAGCCGTGATTTGGAGTGATGGTTCAGGATAGTTGTTTTAGTAGTCCTCACTATTTTGTAAAATAGTGTATCAATAATTGTAATGAGGACTCCTTTTGAGTTTTTATACTCTCTATTAGACAATAGTTGTATTCAAACTCACAGTATATGTGTTGTCATATTTTGCACGATAATTTGTATTACTGAAGTTGTATTTGTTTTTGTACTATGTATTTGGCGACTCAAAATGGGTTGGGTTGAATGGACCTATTTTGGGGGCGTCACAGTTGGTATCAAAGCTTAGGGATATGATCCCTGGCTAAGATGTGAGACAAGAACTAGGAGGGTAAAGATGGGGAATTCCTTCGCTAGTATGACCTGACTAAGTTTATATGGTATTTAATTTGTCAGTCAGAGTATAGGGATAATATGTGATATGTCGATTAACTCTTTTTAATTTGCAGTGTTTGAAAATGGCATCTAAAAATTTTGTGATAAGCAATGAAGCGTATGAGACCGTTGAGTCACCAACGATCAATACCCAGGATAATGTGCATCAGGATGGCAATAAACCTCAGGTGAACAACGACAGACCAACCAAATGATTTAACGACGCAGATGCTTAGGAGCTTTTTAGAATTCATGCAACACCAAACGAGAGAGACTCCTGTTCATAATGTAGGTGGAAACAATGGCAACCCACAGTTGGTCATCGCTAAGCAGTTCAAGGAGCTGGGACCACCAGAGTTTTTGGGAAAGCCAGAACTACTTACGGCAGAGACGTGGATAAAGCAGATTACCAAGATATTTGATGTCTTAGGATGTTCCGAGGAACAAAAGGTTCCCTTTGCCACCTTTATGTTACGAGGAGAGGCAGATTACTGGTGGGAATTGGTAAAGCGTACTCAACCTACCACACTAAATTTTTCTTGGGAGAAGTACCAAGAATTGTTCAATGACAAGTACTTTCCCGAAAGTATTCGTCACATGAAGGAGGTTGAGTTCATCAAGCTGGAGCAAAACAATATGAACGTGTTGCAGTACGAAGCTAAGTTTGCCGAGTTGTCCCGATTTGCATCCCATTTGGTTGATAATGAGGAGAGAATGACGCGAATGTTTCTGCGAGGTTTGAAACCCGAAATATGTCAATACTCATTTCTCACAAATTTTGTTTATATTCAGATGTAGTGAATAGGGCTCAGTTATTGGAGCGCGATAATGAGCCAGCCCAGCCGAAGGATAACGAGCAATAACACGATAATAATCATATCGGTGACAACGGTCATCAGAACAATGATAACCATCGTGGAAGAATTTATCATGACAGAAATGGTAACCATTTCGGTGGTAATCATGGCCAAGATAATAGAAGAAATGATTCAAGTGAAAATTTCAAGAACAGAAGATTTAACGATGACGGGAAGACGCTTAAACAACAAAGACCAAAGAACAAAGAACAAATTCTAGGGGAGGAGAACGACCGCCAGTTAGATGCTACAGATGCGGAGAGGAGGGACATATAAGTCCAAACTGTTCACAGATTTCCAAGAAATGTTTTAGTGGTGGAAAAGACAGTCACATAGCTCTATTTTGTCCTGTAGCAAAATCAAGTCCAGTTGGGACAGTGGCACCAAAGGAGGATACGGACAAAATGAAGTCGGTGGTTTCAGGAAGAGCTTTTCTTGTGACTTCTCAAAGAGAGAGTAACCTGAACGAAGTTAGCATGGGTTAGTTAATTATAAATTCTTATGAAGTCTATACCTTATTAGATACCAGTTCTACCCATTATTTTAACTCTCTTGCTTGCGCTCAATGTTTAAATTTAACTCTAGAGAAGTTAAACTTTGACTTATCGATTGAAACTTCGTTCGTAGAAACCTTCATTTCATGTGCTATCCAAGTCTTGGATGAGAGTCACAGTTTTTAAATGATAATTTTATTGTTAATAAATCTCCTGACGTATTCTCAAAGGACTTCTTAGCTTACCCCTAGAGTGTGAAATCGAATTTTTTATTGACCCCGGTACAAAACCTATTTCTAAAACCCTTAAATATTTCTTCAACCAAAACGAACATATAATGCGCCAAAGACGTTGGCTCAAGTTGTTGAAGATTACGATCATACCATTCAATACCATCGTGGGAAAGCGAACGTGGTAGCTGACGCGTTGAGTAGAAGATCATATGCGTTTACGAGTGCGACGTTGTTAACACAAAAACCCATTTCGTATAACTTACAAATGATGAAGATAGAGTTAAAGACTCTAGGAACCCACGTGAAGATAACGAATATACGAGTAGAATCGACTTTAATCGATAAAGTTAAAACCACTCAAGCTACACACTGGAGCTGATGAATATAAAGAAGAAGGTGCAAGAATGCATTATTCTAGAAGTAAGAGTCGATGAAGAGTAGAAAGCTCCAGCCTTCGATTTATTTGAAATCCTCGATCGAGTAGGAACTGTGGCCTATAGACTCGCCTTAACGCTAAGTATGTTGCGTGTTCATAATGTTTTTCACGTATCGATGTTACGTAAATATGTGGACGACCCAAACCACATTATTGTGTTAGAACCGCATTTAGATAGTCAAGATTTAACGTACGAGGAGAGGTACCGTCAAGATATTAGATAGGAAAGAGCATGTTCTACGAACAAAGGTTATACCACAAGTTAAAGTTTTGTGGAGGAACCATGCTATTGAAGAAATGACTTGGGAGTTGGAATCAGAAATGAAAGCGAGGTACCCTCACCTTTTTGAAACACCAGGTACGTACATCAATTTCGAGGACGAAATTTCATAAGGAGGGGAGGTTGTAAGACCCCAACTTATTATAAATAAAAATCGAATTTCCTCTATTTATTATTGTGAATAATAAGGTGATAATTTGATATAATACTTTGGTTATGGGTGAAATTTGCAAATTTTACAAGATAAGCAAGTGGTTATAAAATATTCATTGTGTCGGGGAATATTTGTTTGGTCGTGGAATATTCTTTCCGCTTGGGAATATTCGCATGACGGCCAAGTATGACCATTGTGGGCCCCATAACGGATAACTGCCGGATGAAGAAAATGATAAATTTTGGGTTGTTATAAATAACGGCATAGTTGTTACCGTTAAGACTGTTGGAATACCCAGTGGTTAAAATATAATAATACGCATGGTTGCACAGTAGCACATGATATTGCACAGTATTGTTGAATTATTGATCCTTACGTAAGAAGGCACTACTCAATAATTGTTACAGTAATTACTGTTCAATATTTTATTTTATTGATTCAATAATTGCTGCGTTGATATTTTATATTATTGTTGTTTCAATAATTGTCACTGCATAGTATTTTCCATTATCAGATCAATAATTCATATTATTTGGAATAATATTATTAGATAGCATTATTGGCAATGTCTAGAAAGTTCTGTCAAGGAGAGGTTTGGTCACCTAATTGCGCACCAGTAAGGAGAAATCCTTATCAAAAAGCCCCATCTTTCCTGGGAACGGCCTGGTTGTCATAATTGTGATTCTGTAATATTATTTATGAATAATTATTATTGATTTATATGATAAGGAAATATTTATTTGATGTGGATATAAATGATGGGTTTATTTATGTGGTTATAAATGATGGAGTTAATGTTGAGGTGTTTTATCAGTATTTTGTCGGATTGGAGGTATTAAAAGATCAAATCGGTGTTATTACAGCTTTATTATGTGAGTTATAATATTTAATCCGACCGTTAGATCGTTGTAATTTTTGGATATGTTATACATATATAAGTTGAGTATATGTCCACAAATTTTAAACCTTTAAAATTGAGCATATAATTTGTTATGAATTTTAAGAGGTGACTGATTCGGAAATTAGGTTATAAATGATTTTGGTGGAAAATTCTAGAATTGGTGGGCCCCACTTTTGGTTGGTGAGAAATGTGTTCAATTGAATTTTCAAATGTGGTGGGTGGGAATAGTAGCAGGTAAAGCCATCAGGTAGCAGGTTAGTCTTCTATGGCATTCTAAGCATTTTCCTATAAATAGGGTGCTTAGTTAGAATTGAAAATCACACCAGAATTCATAAATTTTCTCTCTTTCTCTCTCTATATTATCGAGCGTATTCTTGTGAGTATTTTGATACTTTGAGTGTTGCTATACGGTGCAAGTTTCTTCAGCATTATATCCAATATTCCAAATTTTAAGTATTATCTTTTTGAGGTAAGGGATGTTATTTTCTTCGTAAGTGATATTATTTCTTCAATATCATTATGCCAAAATATTGGTTGGAACTTTTTGTCAAATTTGGAACTTTTCATGTCTAGGTTACTATTCATGAGTTACTATTCACGAGTTATTATTCATGAGTTACTATTCACGAGTTACTATTCACGAGTACTATTCACGAAGCATGATGATTTTTCTTGTGGAATTTTTATCTTTTGGTGTAAGATTTACTATTCACGTGATACTGCCTTTATTCACGATATCTGACTATTCACCAAAAAATGAATTTTTCTTCTTTTATCCAAGGTGTCTATTATGGTTACTATCTTTGATTGTATCCATGTTTTGATCTTTATTTTGAATTCTCGCTTCAAAATTGGTTATTATAAAGTATTTTGAACTTGATAAACCGTGTACTGAATCCCTAATATTTGATCTTTTATCTCACCGGATTCGTTTTCTTTAAGATATTTTTCATCATTTTCAGGTCCTAAATAATGATATTATTGAATATCTTTGGCCACAGAAAAGATGAATGATTAATCGATGAATATCTTTGGCAGTAGTGCAAAGATGAATGATTACCTAATGAATATCTTTGGTCCGTAGTGTAAAGATGAATAGGTGTTGAGATGAACATGACCAACTGGTGATACAAATGAATATCTTTGGCCTGTAGTGCAAAGATGAATATTTGATTCAAGATGTTTATTGATTAATGTTACAGGGATAAAATATTGATGATGGACTTTTAAATCATAGAAGATAGTAGAATTCTTTCTCTACTTGAATCTTCTAATGGATTGTTGTTTCAGCTGCAGTTGTTGATCTAAAACTTGTTGTTTATTATATTTTATCAGATAATTCCTTGTTGAAGACTAACGATAATTTGTTGTATATTATCTTAGTCATAATATTTTCTAACTGGGCTAGTTGAGCTCACCCTTTTCCTTTTTGTTCCATTTTTCTTCTCAGGAGGTGAGAACATAGCAGGAACTAGCCGGGGTTTGGAGTGATGGTTCAGGATAGTTGTTTTAGTAGTCCTCGCTATTTTGTAAAATAGTGTATCAATAATTATAATGAGGACTCCTTTTGAGTTTTTATATTCTCTATTAGACAATAGTTGTATTCAAACTCACAGTATATGTGTTGTCGTATTTTGCACGACAATTTGTATTACTGAAGTTGTATTTGTTTTTGTACCATGTATTTAGCGACTCAGAATGGGTTGGGTTGAATGGACCTATTTTGGGGGCGTCACAACTATTCACTCGGGTACTATTCACCTGGGGTACTATTCATGACAAAAAAATTGATTTCTTTTATGTCCAAATCATTTTTTGATACAATTTTATTCTTAAATTTTACTCCACAAAGCAGTGTCATGTTGACAATTTGGACATTATTGAATTTTGGATAAATTGAATTATAAATCTTTTAAATTTATCTTTTGCTTTCATTTAATTGAATTCTTATATCATTGTCATCATCCGCATGCTTATATTGTGATGAAATGCATCTTTGGCCCGTAGTGCCTAGATGGACTGTTTGTACAACCCGAATTTTTATAAGTTATTAAAATAGGAATTTAATAATTAAAATTCTTATTATGAGATGTTTTGAGTTTAAGTATGAAATACTATAATTTGATTATTATGCCTTATTGGCAATGAAATTGTTATGAATTAAATTTCATAAATATTGAGAGTAATTCACTTAATTAAAATAGTGAATTAATGTAAAAATATTTATTTTTGAGAGGGTAATGTGTTACATATAAATGTAATATGTTAATGTAATTTAATTGTGAATTTTATAAATAGTTAAGATAATTATCAAGTAAAATAAATATTTTAGTTGAGATATTTATTTTATAAAGTAAATATTTGATGGGGAAATTATTATGGAATAATTTATTCATGTATGATAATATTAAGTAAATTGATGATAAACAATTTTATAATCCATATGCGTATTTTATTACGCTAATGGAATGACAAGGCTCAAATTTAATTAAATAATTAACTTAGAGGATGAATAATTTATTAAATAAATTTATTTTGATGATAAGGAGTGATTTGATAAATTAAGTTATTAATAAACACACTGTAACTTAATATGAAATTATAAGATTAGGTTTGGTTATGTGTGAAAAATGTACCATATAATAGAGGAGTATTAAATAAATTGAAAAAAGAGATTTTGGGTGCTAGCCAAACATTGCTTAGTGACCCTTTGTTATTGTAATTGAAGAACCCATAATGCATACGCATTATATTTATATCAGTTATATTGATATACGTGTTTTGTTCCTAAAGCCTAAGAATAGAGAAAACAAAGAATAGGAGAGAAATTGAGAGAGAAAGAGAAGAAATCCTTTGTTAAATTGAAAAAAAGGTGATTGTGAGAATCAAAGAAGGGAGAGGAAGGATAATCAAGTCATTCTCATCCTCTAATTAAGCTTATGGAGAAATTAAAAAGGTAATATTATAGCCCTAGTTCTTAGTTGTGTTTTATCAAAACCTCTTCTCTTTAATTGGTTATGGTGCATGATTTGAGTAAAGAATTGGTTTATAAAGATTATTGGGTATGTATAATCTGTTAACCATCATATATGAGTGATACTTGTTTGTCAAATTCGTGAGAATTAGGTAGGAATTATAAAAATAGTATTTATGTTTATAGGATATAGCTTAGAAAGTACAAATTTTTATGATCAATACTTGCTATAATCTGTAAATTGTTGTTGGATTATGTTAGTATGTTAAGAAACGAAAGCGGCGTAGTTTGAATCATGTCAATTGGTTAAAAAATGAAACTGTGGCGATCGAATTCGCTAAATGTGTTTAAAACATGAAAATATAGCATGAACATTGAATTAGAACCCTTAAACTGATTTGTTAAAGTTTTTGAAATGTTAAAATTACTCTGTAGATGAGTAGTTCAGTCTTTCACGACTTTATAGAATTGAAAACCAACTAATTACGACTTAAAATGAAGAAGTTATGAAGATTTGAAGTTTGTACATTGAGAACACTGTAATCTGGGAGTAGTCAAGTGCGACTGCACATCCCAGGAGCGCGGGCGCACAGCTGGGCACTGCCAAGTCGCATGGTTACGCGGTATTTGTGAAGGAATTGGGCGCGGCCGCGCGCCTAGTGTGCAAGGTGTGACTTCTTTGACCTGTTTTGGTAAAACGGCCATAACGTTTTCACAGGAACTCCGATTGAGGTGATTCAAGATGATCTGGAACGAGGACAAATAGACATACAACTTTTGTTCTTTAATCTTTTTAATTTGAGGTCTTCAGAAAGGGTCAAAATGGTCATTTGTAGGGCTGTTATGTTTTCGGAGGCAATCGGAGGGCGTCGGGCATGTACGTATGCAAGTGTAATGCTCTTGATGATAAGAGATGTTGTTCTAAGGTGTAGAACATGAATATTAGGAAGTATAATGATGCTTAAAATTAATATAATAATGTTAATGTATTAGATAAGTTATAGAAACATAGTAAACATGTACAAGAGAGTCAAATCGGGCATGTGACGAATAAACGTCGAAACGTCGTGATAAGTGTTAATGAACATAAAAAGTGTTTTAAGTCAAATGAAATGAACATTATAAGGTATGAAATGGGTTTAATATAAAACCAATAATAATTCCTAGCAAGACTTAAGCACTTGAATTGTAAGACCCCAACTTTTATAAATAAAGATGAATTTTCTATAAATATTATTTTTGAATATTATGGAGTAAATTTGATATAATGTTATAGTTGTGGGTAATATTTATAAATTTTGCAAAGTAAGAAAGTTGTTATAAAATATTCGTTTGGTCGGGGAATATTCGTACGACGGCACAATCATTGGTGGACCCCACAACGGAATTATTGTAGGATTGAGAAAACGACAAAAATACTTTATGAAAATAACTACGAGAGGTGTTACCGTTAAAACCGTTGAACTACCCTAGTAGTAAAAGTACAAGATGTCTGGCGTGGTTGCATAGTAGCACACGGTATTGATTATTGATGTTTACGTGAGAAGTCACTCAGCTATACTCAATTATTGCTACAGTAATTGCTACATCATATCTCTTATATTATTGATTCAATTATTGTCACGGTATCATCTGTATAATATGTTATATTATTAAATCAATAATTGAGACGATAAGTTATAAATGATTAATAATTGTTGAAAGATTAAATATGTGTTGATTAAAAATAAAATGATTTGTGGCATTATTTATTCAATCCTTGATGTATATAAAGAGTCTATTATGAGACATTTGTGGTAAGTTTGGTTATTTTATGGGGGGCCCATATGTCATCATCTAAGAGTCTCTTTGTCAATAGTAATTACCTTATTCAATACTAATTACCTTCGTCAATAGTAACTACCTTTACCAGACGTCAAACCACTTGCCGTTTCATATTACAGGCGTCGAACCGATTGTCGTTTCACATTACAAGTGCCAAACTACTTTTCTTTTCACATCAGTCAAACCACTTGCCTTTTCAAATTTCAAGTGCTAAGCTAGAAATCTTCAATAAATAGAGGCCTAGTGCTTCATTATTTTTCACGAATTCATTCAAGCTATAGAGAGAGAAAGTATAGAGAGA
Source organism: Panax quinquefolius (assembly GCA_020205615.1). Classification (NCBI taxonomy): domain Eukaryota; kingdom Viridiplantae; phylum Streptophyta; class Magnoliopsida; order Apiales; family Araliaceae; genus Panax; species Panax quinquefolius. Next base: position 390,609 of record JAINUW010000126.1, on the reverse strand, counting down.
ATAAGAGAGAAAGAAGAAGACTATTACTCACATTACACTACTCAAGTAAAGATTCAATCTACTACTAATGTAAGGGGTGTTATTCTTTCTTATTCATGAAGAGAACTGTTGTTATTCCATTGCTTATTATCCTGTTGGAATAACCTGTATATGCGGTTTACCCTATACTTGGTGACATTCTTCTATTATTCTGTTGGAACATCGTGTTCGTAAGGCTTCGCCTGCACTCGTTCCGCTCTTTATTATTATTCTGTTGGAACATCCATGCATGTGTTTTACACCGACTGGTTCCGCTTTATTATTATTCATTTGGAACATCCATGCATGTGTTTTACACAGGACTGGTTCCGCTCTTTTTTATTCTCGTTAGAACATCCCGTCGGTGCAAAATTTTGCCTAACTTTGGTTCCGTTATTATTATTACTTTGGAATAACTCATCTGCATCTGCAAGTACCGCGTGCATGGTGATTTCTTTTGTTATTCCATTCTTTATTATACTCGGTTGGTTAAAGTTTTGACTTCTATACTCCATGAAATTAGTAGAATATCTTTGATATTTGCGCTTCATCCAGTATCTTTTCATGGAAATATTCTTCTGATCATTTTTGAAATTTACTCCAGTATCATGTTGACAATTTGGACATTATTAGTTCCTGGTTAAATTAATTCTTGAACTTGTTTTATTGAATTCTTATATCATTGTCATCATCCTCATGTTTATATTATGTTGAAAGTCATCTGTGGCCTGTAGTGCATAGATGGACTTGGTATGATTATGACCAGGGATTAGTCGGTGTAATCATGACCGTAATGTTACAAATGGTGTGGTAAAAGTTATCATTGGCCCGTAGTGCATTGATGGACAGTTGTTGGCATGATCATGACCATTAATGAATACACGAATGTCCTCGGGTCAGAGTATAGATAATTTGTGGTCGTGATACTAAAGAATATTCTTAGCGATGAGTGCGGGGGGTGATTCGATGATGTGGATTATTTATTAAGCTGAGTCCCAGCGATAAAAGCCATGAAAAACCTTTTAAATCATAAAAATAGATTTTATTCTCTACTTGACTCTTTTAATGGATTGCATGTTCCGCTGCAGTTAAACTTGATGTTGTTATATTTTATCAGTTTAACACTGTTGAAGGCTAACGATAATTTATTCTGCATTATCTTAGTCATAATATTTTTTACTAGGCTAGTTGAGCTCACCCTTTCTTTCACTGTTCTCTTCAAGAAATTAGAACATAGCAGGGACTAGTCGGGGAATGAAGTGACGGTCCAGAGGATAGCGTTAGTAGTCCTCACTATTCTGTGAAATAGTGTGTTAATAATTGTAATGAGGACTCCTTTTGAGTTTGTATAATCTCTAGTAGACTATAATTGTATTCAAACTCACAGTTATGTTTTGTCGTATTGTACACGACAGTTGTATTAGTAAGTTATATTTGAATTTTGTACCATGTAACTGACGACCCAAGATTAGTGATGTATACCTAATTTTGGGGGCGTCACAATTGGTATCAAAGCTTAGGGATATGATCCTTGGCTAAGATGTGAGAATAGTACTAGGAGGGGAGAGACGGGGAATTCCTTCCCTAGTATGACCTACCTAAGTTAATGTGGTATTTAATTGGTCGGTCAGAATTTAGGGATAATATGTTACATGTCAATTAACCTTTGTTTTGTGGCAGTATCTGAAAATGACATCCGAGAATGTTGAGAATAGCAATGGAGCACAGGCGACCGTTGATTCACCACATATCAATAATTAGGATAATGCGCATTAGGAAGACGACAATCCTCATGCAAACAACAACACTAACCAAATGATGAATGATCAAAAGTTCAGGGCTTTATGCAATTCATGCAACAGCAGGTGAGAGCGGCTTCTGTCCAAAATGTAGGTGGAAACACTGGAAACTCTTGGGCGGTCACCGCTAAACAGTTCAAGGAGCTGGGACCACCGGAGTTTAAGGGAGAGCCAAAACCACTTATGGCGGAAGCATGGATAAAGCAGATCACCAAGATATTTGATGTCTTGGGATGCTCCCAAGACATCAAATATGGCGGAAGCAAATATGCTCCCAATGTTAGGTTTGTAACATTCTTGAGCACAATCAAATTGCATAAATAAGCGGAAACGTGTAAAAATCAGAGTTTAAAATTTTACAAACCATAAACCCAGATCACCCTTTATGCACAATTATTAATTAAACGAAATAGAAAAAACAAGAATCATACCCTTGAAGATCCGAGCTTCCTCAGGTACAAGTTCACCTCCAATCCTTTTCGCGTTCAACTTGAATCCACCGGGTTTGGTTCCTTCCTTTGATCAACGTTAGCCACCCAAGTGTTTGGCCTCTAGAGGTGATCCACCAAGGAAGAAGAAGAATTCAAGAAGATGGGTATTTGGCAAAACCCTAGTTTTATATCTCTATAGAAAAAGGTGTACTCTCCCAACAATTGAAATTACGTGTGTTGTAAAAGTTAACAACCCTCTCACCCATAATAAGACTCCTCTTATTTATAGATGTAGGCAACCCTCCTTAACAATTAAGGAATTGGGTTTTATTTAATTAATTAAATTCTTTAAATTAATTAAGCTCCCTAATCTTATTAGGGATAATTAATTAAACTCTTTTAATTAATTTGTCTCCTAATCCTATTAGGATATTTGAGAGTACTTTTATTAATTAATTCCCAAACTCCTTTAAGAATTAAATAATAATAATAGTAATAATAATAATAAGACTCTCTTATTAATTTATATTTAATATTTCCAAAATATTAAATAATAAATATTAAGCTATTTAATTTATTCTATCACCATAGATTAAATTAAATATACTTAACTTATTATTACGATTATGCCATTAACTTCTTAAATAATTATTCTTCCTTTTATGGTGTGTGACCTTTAGGTTCTCCATATTAAACCTATTGTGAATAAATCAATTAGAACAATTCTAATCTTATTTAAATAAATAAATTAAACTAATAATTTATTTAAATAAATAATATTTATTCTACAATAGGGATAAGCCTCCCTAGCGATCAACGACTTTCCGGATAATATAGATTTCAACATTAATCATAAAAGAACCTTTGAGTAAATAGTTACCGACAATTCAATCCTTCCACCATACAATGTCCTCAATTAAATATAAGACATGGATTTACCGTCAAGTCTTATTTTATTTAATTATATGTATTTCGACTCTTAAATGCACAACTCAAATAATGCAAATTAGAAACTCCTTTCTAATTTCATTACGCCTTAAACCAAGGACTCTTTGGGTTGTCATTTATCAAATCACATAGGACATTTCTCTTCTTTTACTAGAAGTGGTAGATTCATTATTAATCATACATTATCTCCATGTACAACTTATTATACCCAAGCATACCCTTTGATATACCCTAAGGGTCTTAAGGAATAAGTCAAAGTATAACTCATCATACACAAGATACTATGATGATCTCAAGTCCAAGGATCACTTGTACTACTTTCACTACAGGAATTCCTATTGACAGGCAAGTAAAACTCCATTAGGTATTCCTTAGCGAGCCACGTTCAGTGAACTTATTCTCTAATAAGCACCTACATTCTTGCTTTAGTGTCTCCACACAAATAATCATGAGATCAATCATCCTCATCTAATGAGCAAGCAACGTATGTACCAATCTATCCGGATTCACTAATCCCCAATTTAGTAATCTAACGATTGGGAACTATTTTAGTTTTAAGCTTTCTAAGAATTTAGATCTCATTAGAATGATCATCATCATTATTCTAAAAGCATTGCTTAAAACTATGGGTTTATCACATATTATAAAACAGCATCATGTAGATAATTAAAAGCCTTTAATAAATTAATACTTTTTATTAATAAATGAATAAGATTGTTACAAAGTATATGCTTTATCATCAAACATGATTGGCTTGTATGCATACTACTTTCTTTCAATCTCCCACTTGCACTAAAAGCCAATCGTCATGGTATCTCATACTCTTCTTCTCTAAGTGACGATTATCCTGCTGTTGGATAAACTTTAGTTAATGGATATGTAATGTTGTTCTTGAGAGTCCACTATCTCTATAGTGATTTCCCATCTTTCAATGATTCCATAATCAAATGAAAGTGCCACAACACATGTTTAGATCCAAGATGAGACTTAGGAACTATTCCTAGTTCTGTAATGAACTTTTCATCCAAACAATCAACTTGCAGCTTCATTTATAGCTATATACTTTGTCTTTATCACTAAATCAGCAACCTTTTGCTATTTGGAACCTTTCCAATTCAGTGCACCACCGTTCAAGGTAACCCTTTACCTTAAAGTGGATTTTCTGTTGTCTTGGTCTGTTTGAAAAACTTGAGTCTGTAAAGCCTTTTAGTTTTAATTCAGACCCACCATGTATGATCACATTCTTAGTGTCGGTTAAGTACTTTAAGATATTTTTCACTGACTCATAGTGAACTTCTCCAGAATATGACTGATCAACATCAGGTCTCGTACATTTCATTGCATACATGATAGTTACTCATGTGATCTCTCTTTTTGGAGTCTTTGGGGACTATTAAGAGAAATACACTCCATGGCTCATCAACATGAGACATCTCTTGGAGTTTTCCATGCTAAACGACTTTAGCATCAAACGAATATATGTTCCTTGGGTTAAGTCGAGCATCCTATTAAATCTATCTATATAGATTTGTATCCCAATTAAGATACTCATCCCAAATCATTCATGGAGGAATGTTTAGACAACTTTATCTTTACTGATTCTAGCATTAGTATGTCATTCCTTATCCATAGTATATCAATATATAATATTAGGAATGTCACGGCGCTCCCACTGACCCTTTTGTACACAATAGAACTCTTACCTTATCGTATGTAACTGGATCATCATCTTCTATGATGTGTACCTCATCATCATCATCTATGATGAATCCATACCTCCCGTGGTATCTTCTTGGTGATTCTGATTCCATTTTATCTTCTACTATTCTGGATTCGGTTTGTACAATAGGTCCATCTACTGAGTTCCTCTTATTTGACTTATAGTGTTTTTATGGTTCTTGAACTCTTCAAGATCTATTATCCTCCCACTAGCCCCTTCAATGATAAACATCTTTATCTTAGAAGCGACATGTTCTCAACAAACACCTTTTGCTAAGTAGGATTATAGAACATATGCCCTAAACTTACTTTTTAATGTCCCACAAATCTGTACATGTCAAATCGTGTCCCAAGCTTATCCTTTGAAATCGTTTCACATAAGTTGGACAACCCCTTATCTTAACATACTTAATATTAGAAATCCTCCTTGTCCATAACTTTTATGGAGTCTTGGGGCGGATTTTGAGGTTACCTTTTAAAGTAGATATGCGCCATTTCTTGGACATTATCCCGTAAAAGAATCTTTGGAATGTCGATAAAATCATTATAGACAACACCATGTCCAACAAGGTACGATTTTTCCTTTCGGATACATCAATCAATTATTATGTATGTATCGGGAGGCATCCATTGTGAGAAAACCATTTGAGATGATCTAAAACTTATTGTACAAGTATTTATTCCTTGATCTAATCAAAGAATCTTAATACTTTGTCAATTTGTTTCACTTCTGAATTCTTTGAACCTTTCAAATAATTCACACTTGTATTTCAACAAATACATACATTCAACTCTTTGAATGATCATCTCCTTTTCTTATATTAGTTTGTTCAATTTATAAAATAATTTTCCACGTAAGTCAAGTATACAAAATCTATTAAGTAATATTTCAGTTCTATACAAAACATTATTATTATAAATAGAAAAATAATTGTTCTTAAATATAATACCAAAGATTTCATTGTCCAACAATAAAATGGAAATAATGTTTTCAACGAGAACTGGAATACAATAACAACTTATTAACTTAATAGATTTGCCCGTAGGCAGTGCTAAACTATAAGTTTCTATGGCTAATGTTGTAACCTTTGCTTCATTTCCCACACATAGGATTACTTATATTTGTTTAGCTTTCTACTTCTGTTTGGTCCTTTCATAAATCTATATTTATGATAACCAAAGTTGGTATCCAATACCCAAGTAGAACATTGACTTAAAGAAAAATTTATTTCAAATCATGAACAAATTTGTATTTGTAACCGAAACTTCACTAAGCTTCTTTGGTTAACCTCTGCAAGATGCTTCTCGCAGTTTCTTTCCAGTGTCCTGGCTTATTGTAGTGGAAGCAAACTCCTTTGCTATCCGTATCAGTTTTGTTCTTATTATCCTTTATTTTACCTTTCTATTTACCTTCTTTGAATCTTTCTTCTTTTCAGAAGATCCTTTAGCCCCTACCAGTAAGACTTGGTCTTTCTTGGTTGAAAAGTGACTCTCAATATTTTTCAACATGTTAAGAAAATCAGCGAGGCTGATATCTAGCTTGTTCATATGAAAAATTCACAACAATTGTGAAAGGAGTCTGAGAGTGAGTGCAAGATCAAATCTTGGCTCAACTCTCCATCCATGACAAAATCCGTTGTCCTAATTGATCAATCAAATTGATTATCATTAGGACATATGTCTGTACTATAGTGCCTTCGGTCATTCTAGATCGGAAGAGCTCCTTAGATATCTGATATCTATCAGTCCTACTTTCCTCGCCATCAACTACTTGATGTGCAGGATTATAGTAAGAGCATCCATAGTTTCATGCTGACGCTGAAGCTCGTTACTCATGGATGCGAGCATGATGCATTGAGCCAACTGTGCATCATTTTGCCACTTTCTAAAAGTGCAATCTCTTCCTCGGAGGCATTATGCTGCAACCATTGCGGGGATAGACGTATTAAGGACATAAGATAGCTTTTCAACCATGAGAACTATTCTCATATTCCTTAACCAATCCATTTAATACGATCCGGTTAAATAACATCTAATATACTTGCATTGATAGTAATTAAGACATTGTAAAATTTTGTAAATGAATTTGTATTTAACAACATTTTAACATACATTCTTTTATTAATTACCAAAATAAATTAGGTCTTGTTTTAAATTGGTATCTCCCACTATTTTCTTCAAACTATATTACCTCAATATATATAGTTCGTGAAAATCTAATTAAAGATTTTCTAGTGAGAATAAGGATCCCATTTCAAATGTATATAGCCTTGTGGTGACACAACAAACTATATATAAATAAATAAGTAGACAACTCTTGTCAATTACATCAACTATGCAACTCCTTGTATTTTGCCTCTTAGATTATTTTGATCAAGTGGTGGCACATCCGAATCAAAATTATCCAAGTTAAGTCCAACCTAGCACTCCATATATTCAAAAAAGAAAAATATCATCCTTGTGGTGACACAACAAAACAATATTGTTCAATTTTCTTTATAAGCATCAAATGTGATAAATTAACATCTTAAATACTTAATACTTGCCTTGTGGTGACACAACAAACTCATATTAAATATTTAATACTCTATTAATTTTATCATGCTGAAAGCGCTTACGTTCGATATTCCAAATATCTTTGAACGCTTAGGACTTAATATAAAAAAAAATTTGAGGGTTTGTTATTAATTTATCTCATCTTGTTTAGCACGCATGGACATATATATATAAAATACGCGTCATATTAATGAACATGCGAAGCATGTTTGCATAATATATAATATATATAGTATAAGCATGCACATATAGAATACTATATTCTACCTGGATTGATTATGGACTTTTATTCTAGTTTGGTTCACTAGAGCCACCAAGTGAACCAAAGGTCAAACCCTAGGGGTTCAAGAATTAATATTTAAATATAACTATTACATTTAAACCTGGGCTCCATTACAAACGGGTCTTCACGCTCTCCTTTCTCCTTTGATCTCCAATTTTCCAAAATTAATTCTAACTATTCCTATTACAAAAATATTTAAAATAAATAGAAACCTTGATCAGCAGTCAAGGGGAAGTACATAGGAAGGAGATAGAATTTACATTAAGAAAAATTAGAGAAGACGAGGTACGCATACCCCATTTAATAAAAACCATACATTCATGCAACCAACTAAAATAAAATCCAATCACATTGGTCAATAGTCCATAATCAATCCCATTTATTATCATACACATCACCATATGCATCAATAAATAATATTCATCTCATGAATAATAAACATTCAATATATATATTGATATCATTTAATGGGCAAATTTAGTTAGTATAAAATCTAATTTTGAATTAAAATAAACTCTTTTATTTTAATCCAAATTTAAATCAAAATAAAACTATTTTATTTTAATTTATCCAATTTTGAATAAAATAAACTATTTTATTTTAATCAAAATCATTAATCAAAATAAACTCCTTTATTTTAATTAATTATGAAATCCAATTCCATGTAAAAAAAAAACTCCTTTATTAAGGATAACACGGATTCTATTTCCTATTCATAAATATACTCCTTTATTTTGAATAATATGAAATCTTATTTCATATCTAAATAAACTCCTTTATTTAAGGAAACATGGATTCACTTTCCTATTCATAAACTCCTTTATTCTAAATAATATGAAATCTTATTTCAATCTAAATAAACTCCTTTATTTAAGGAAACATAAAATTCAATTTCAACTCCAATTAGTTATCATGGAATCCAATTCTAATTCTAATTAGTTAGCATAAAAATTTAATTTTAAAATTAAAATAAACTTTTTATTTTAATAATAAAATAAATTTTATTTTAAATATTATATATATATATATATATATAATATATATATATATATATATATATATATGTATATATTATATATCATATATATATATATATATATACTAACTTTAACATGTATATATAATATACTCCATTACTCCATTACTCAATCATTGTTGATTACGGCTTGCTATATATCGCTCATCATCTTTTTTTTTTTTTTCTTCTCATTTAACTATTAGTTGGGCCACGTGCTCACCCCTTGAAGAATCATACTCCATGATCCTGAAGCTTTCATCACGTGAACCAGGAGCGAGAAAACAAAAATGTTTTTCGCCATTTTTTTAAAAATAAATTTTATACAATAAAATTATGCCCAATTAAATTGTTCTAAACATATATCAATATATATATATATATTAAATTAAAATAATTAATAATTTTCATAAAGGTTTGGCTCGATGCCACCATTAGGTTTGTAACATTTAAGAACACAATCAAATTGCATAAATAAGTGAAACGTGTAAAAATCAGAGTTTAAAATTTTACAAACCATAAACCCGGATCACCCTTTATGCACAATTATTAATTAAACGAAAAAGAAAGAACAAGAATCATACCCTTGAAGATCCGAAGCTTCCTCAGTATAAGTTCACCTCCATCCTTTTCGTTCAACTTGAATCCACCGGGTTTGGTTCCTTCCTTTGATCAACGTTAGCCACCCAAGTGTTTGGCCTCTAGAGGTGATCCACCAAGGAAGAAGAAGAATTCAAGAAGATGGGTATTTGGCAAAACCCTAGTTTTATATCTCTATAGAAAAAAGTGTACTCTCCTAACAATTGAAATTACGTGTGTTGTAAAAGTCAACAACTCTCTCACCCATAATAAGACTCCTCTTATTTATAGATGTAGGCAACCCTCCTTAACAATTAAGGAATTGAGTTTTATTTAATTAATTAAATTCTTTAAATTAATTAAGCTCCCTAATCTTATTAGGGATAATTAATTAAACTCTTTTAATTAATTTGTCTCCTAATCCTATTAGGATATTTGAGAGTACTTTTATTAATTAATTATCAAACTCCTTTAAGAATTAAATAATAATAATAGTAATAATAATAATAAGACTCCTCTTATTAATTTATATTTAATATTTCCAAAATATTAAATAATAAATATTAAGCTATTTAATTTATTCTATCACCATAGATTAAATTAAATATACTTAACTTATTATTACGATTATGCCATTAACTTCTTAAATAATTATTCTTCCTTTTATGGTGTGACCCTTTAGGTTCTCCATATTAAACCTATTGTGAATAAATCAATTAGAACAATTTCTAATCTTATTTAAATAAATAAATTAAACTAATAATTTATTTAAATAAATAATATTTATTCTACAATAGGATAAGCCTCCCTAGCGATCAACAACTTTCCGGATAATATAGATTTCAACATTAATCATAAAAGAAACCTTTGAGTAAATAGTTACTGCATAATTCAATCCTTCCACCATACAATGTCTCAATTAAATATAAGACATGGATTTCTTTGTCAAGTCTTATTTTATTTAATTATATGTATTTCGACTCTTAAATGCACAACTCCAAATAATGCAAATTAGAAACTCCTTTCTAATTTCATTCTGCCTTGCCCAAGGACTACTGGGTTGTCATTTATCGAATCACATAGGACATTTCTCTTCTTTTACTAGAAGTGGTAGATTCTTTTATTGATCATACATTATCTCAATGTACAACTTATTATACCCAAGCATACCCTTTTATATACCCTAAGGGTCTTAAGGAATAAGTCAAAGTATAAATCATCATACATAAGATACTATGATGATCTCAAGTCCAAGGATCACTTGTCTTACTATCACTACAGAAATTCCTATTGACAGTAAGTAAAACTCCATTAGGTATTCCTTAGCGAGCCACGTTCAGTAAACTTATTCTCTAATAAGCACCTACATACTTGCTTTAATGTCTCCACACAAATAATCATGAGATCAATCATCCTCATCTAATGAGCAAGCAACGTATGTACCAATCTATCCGGATTCACTAATCCCCAATTTAGTAATCTAACGATTGGGAACTATTTTAGTTTTAAGCTTTCTAAGAATTTAGATCTCATTAGAATGATCATCATCATTATTCTAAAAGCATTGCTTAAAACTATGGGTTTATCACATATTATAAAACAACATCATGTAGATAATTAAAAGCCTTTAATAAATTAATACTTTTTATTAATAAATGAATAAGATTGTTACAAAGTATATGCTTTATCATCAAACATGATTGGCTTGTATGCATACTACTTTCACCCAAGACATGGCGGAAGCATGGATAAAGAAAAAGGTTCCCTTTGCCGCCTTTATGTTGCACGGAGAGGCTGATTACTGGTGGGAATCGGTAAAACGTACTCAACCTTCCGTACTGAAGATGTCTTGGGTGAAGTTCTAAGAGCTGTTCAACGACAAATACTTTCCCAAAAGTATTCGTCACATGAAGGAGGCGGAGTTTATCAAGTTGGAACAAAACAATATGACCGTGTAATAACAATACGAGGCTAAATTTGCGGAGTTATCCCATTTAATGTCCCACTTAGTGGATAATGAAGAGAATGACACCGATGTTTTTAAGAGGTTTGAAGCTGGAGATACATCAACATCTTATTTCTCATAAACTGTGTTTATATTCAGATGTTATAAATAGGGCTCAGTTAGTGGAGCGCGATAAAGAGTCAATGCAACTAAAAGAGAGCAGACGGCAAAATGATAATACCAGCGAGAGCAGTCATCGAAGCGGTGACAACAAGCGTGGAGAGAATCAACAGGCCAAAAATGGTAACCATTTCGGTGGTAATCAGGGCCAAAATAATAAGAATGGACATTTTAAGAAGAGGAGATTCAACAATGATGGAAAGACATCAGCACCAGCACCTGTCGTTAAGGAAGGAGAACGACCACCTATCATATGTTTCAAATGCGGAGGGGAGGGGCACATCAATCTAAACTGCGCGATGCCGTCCAAAACATGTTATAATTGTGGAAGAGAAGTTCACTTAGCCCAATTTTGTCGTTCACCGGAGACAAATTCAGCTAGGATGGACGCACCAAAGGCCGTCCCAGAAAAGTCAAAACCGGTAGTGCAAAGGAGAGCATTTGTTGTGACCTCCCAGAATGTAAGGAACCCGAATGAGGTCATCACGGGTAAGCTTATCATAAACTCTTGCGAAATCTATACTTTATTTGATACCGGTTCTACCCATTCTTTTATTTCTCCTACTTGCGCTCATCGATTAAATTTGACTCCGGAGAAATTAGACTTTGACTTATCTGTGGAAACTCCGTTGGGAGAAACCTTCATTACATCCACTGTTTATAAGTCTTGTTTGGTTCAAATTGGTACCCTCATATTACCTGTAGATCTTATTTCATTGAAAATACTTGCATTTGACGTGATTCTAGGGATTGATTGGTTAACTACTCATCATGCAAAAATTGATTGTTTCTATAAGGTTGTTAGCTTTCATATTCCTAATCAACCTATTATACGAATTCAAGCGACCAAACCATTAAAATCAATCACGGTCATCTCAAGCCATAAGGCTATTCGTTTATTGAAAAAGGATGTCAGGCTTTCTTAGCTCATGTCACAGATTTAAACAAAAATACGTCAGTTTTGAACGATATTTCTATTGTTAATAAATTTCCTGATGTATTCCCCGAAGAACTTCCTGGCCTACCCCCTGAGCGTGAAATTGAATTTTGTATCGACCTTGAACCCGTATAAAAAAACCCATTTCCAAAGCCCCATATCGAATGGCTCCTATTGAACTTCGTGAGTTAAAGACCCAACTACGAGAATTGTTAGACATTGGCTTTATTCGTCCCTAGTACTTCTCCTTGGGGTGCTCTGCTTTTATTCGTGAAGAAGAAAGATGGGAGTATCGACTTTGTATTGATTATCGGGAGTTGAATCATGTCACCATCAAAAATAGGTATCCATTGCCACGTATTGATGACCTGTTTGACCAGTTACAAGGAGCCAAATTCTTTTCAAAGATTGATTTTCGTTCCGGATATCACCAATTGAAGATTAGAACCGATGACATTCCAAAGATGACTTTCAGAACTCGGTACGGGCATTATGAATTCCTAGTCATGTCCATTGGATTGACTAATGCTCCTGCTGCCTTCATGGATATGATGAACCGAGTATTCAAGGAATATTTGGATCACTTTGTGGTCGTCTTTATTGATGACATCCTTATTTATTCCAAAATCCGTGAAGATCGTGAGCAACACTTGAGGCTAACACTCCAAAAGCTTCGTGAATACAAGCTTTATGCCAAGTTGAAGAAATGCAAATTTTGGCTCGAGGAAGTAGCATTCCTTGGGCACGTAGTATCAAGTCATGGAATATCTGTTGACCCAGCAAAGATTGAAGCAACTCAAAGCTGGGAGCAACCTAAATCAGTGACCGAAGTACATAGCTTTCCCGGTTTAGCTTGTTATTATCGGAGATTCATGGAAGGATTTTCTCGAATCGCTACTCCATTGACTCAGTTAACTCGGAAAGATACAAAGTTCGGTTGGAGCAAAGAATGTGAGAAGAGTTTTCAAGAACTCAGGAGGAGACTCATTTCGGCACTTGTTCTGACAATACCATCTGGCTCGGAGGGATTTGTCATCTATAGTGATGCTTCGGGCAAAGGGTTGGGATGTGTTCTCATGCAACATGGAAAAGTCATAGCCTATGCCTCAAGACAACTCAAAGAATATGAGAGGAATTATCCTACTCATGATCTAGAGTTGGCAGTTGTTGTCTTCGCACTAAAGATTTGGAGGCATTACTTGTATGGGGAGAAGGTGGATATCTTTACGGATCATAAAAGCCTCAAATATTTCTTTACTCAAAAGGAACTCAACATGCGACAACGACGTTGGCTTGAACTATTGAAAGATTATGATCATACCATCCAATACCATCCTGGAAAAGCAAACGTGGTAGCTGACGCATTGAGTAGAAAATCATATGCAAGTACGAGTGCGATATTGTCAATGCAAAGGCCCATTTTGTGTGACTTGCAAAGGATGGAGATAGAGTTAAAGACTCCAGGGACCCATGTGATGATGGCGAATATACGAGTAGAATCAACTTTGATCGATAAAGTTAAAGCTGCTCAAGTTACAGACTTGGAGTTGATGTGTATGAGGAAGAAAGTGCAAGAAGGTGCTATGTCGGAAGCAAGAATCGATGAAAAAGGAATACTTCGAGTCAACTCCAGACTTTGTGTTCCTAACGACCCTGATTTAAAGTATAAAATCATGATGGAGGCGCACAACACACCGTTTGTAATCCATCCTGGGAGTACCAAAATGTATCATGATATTCGTCATACATTTTGGTGAAGCAATATGAAGAGAGAGATAACGCTATTTATCTCGAGGTGTCTAACTTGTCAACGAGTTAAAACGGAGCAACAAGTACCAAAAGGTCCATTGCAACCACTTGAAATTCCAGAATGGAAGTGGGAGCACATTACCATGGATTTCTTTACCAGTCTTCCTAAGGTTTCTCAAGGCATAGATGCGATTTGGGTCATTGTTGATAGATTGACCAAGTCTGCTTATTTCTTCCGATATCGAGAAACTTATACACTTGAACATCTTGCTCAGTATGTACATAAACGAGATTGTAAGATCGCATGGTATGCTTAAGATCCATAGTTTCTAATCGAGACCCAAGATTCACTTCACGATTTTGGGTTAGTTTGCAAAAAGCTATGGGCACAGACTTACGATTTAGCTTCGGCATATCATCCTCGACGGACGGACGATCGGAGAGGACTATTCAAACTCTTGAAGATCTATTAAGACTACGTGTCTTGATTTCAAGGAAGTTGGGACAAGTTCTTACCATTGGTGGAGTTTTCCTCAACAACAGGTTATCAAGCAAGTATTGGCATGGCTCCATTCAAGCGTTGTATGAAAGCAAGTGTCGTTCTCTAGTATGCTGGGATGAGGTGGGTGAAGCAACATTGTTGGGACCGGAGTTGGTACGTATGACTACGAAAAAGATTCAAATGATCGGACAACGTATAAAACCCTCATAAGATCGACAAAAGAGTTATGACGATCTTTATCGAAAGGACGTGGAATTCGATATAGGAGATCATGTGTTGTTGCGTGTTGCTCCATGGAAAGAAGTTACGAGATTTAAAAAGATAGGAAAACTCAATCCTCAATTCATCGGCCCATTTTTAATCCTCGATCGAGTAGGAACTATGGCCTATAAACTCGCTTTACTGCCAAGTATGTCTCGTGTTCATAATGTTTTTCACATATCCATGTTACGTAAATATGTGAAAGACCCGAACCACATTATTTAGTTAGAACCGGAAGAAATAGCGGAAAATTTGACGTATGAAGAGGTTCCTGTTCAAATCTTGGATAAGAAGGAACATATTCTACGCTCCAAGGTTATACCTCAAGTCAAAGTTTTATGGAGAAACCACGATGTTGAGGAAATGAATTGGGAGTTAGAATCTGAAATGAAATCAAGGTATCCTTACCTCTTCAACATACCAGGTACATACCCTAATTTCGAGGGCAAAATTTCATAAGAAAGGGAGGTTGTAAGACCCCAACTTTTATAAATAAAGATGAATTTTCTATAAATATTATTTTTGAATATTATGGAGTAAATTTGATATAATGTTATAGTTGTGGGTAATATTTATAAATTTTGCAAAGTAAGCAAGTTGTTATAAAATATTTGTTTGGTCGGGGAATATTCTTTTTGTCGGGGAATATTCGTACGACGGCACAATCATTAGTGGACCCTGTGACACCCCCAAATCCTGGTACTACATTTCCACAGGATTCAGTGTTCACTTAATCAAAAAATTCATTGCTAACTACCCAATTATAATAAATTGAATAATAAAACCTGCCCATAAAGGATTAAATTTAAATAAAAATCTCCCAGGTTATCTAACCTTTAATTACAAACATTCAAATGTGGAAAATAAAATAAACTTCATTACAATCTTTAAACCAAAGTCTGATAATAAAACTATCAAATCTATTACAAGTCTTCAGTACTTGTTCATCTTTCCTTTTCCCTTATTGGTGCTAGGTACGTCACCGCTTTCAACTTTAGTCAGAAGAAATTTTACGAGCAAGAGTGAGCAAACAAGGTCCACTTGAAATAACAATAAATAAATCTTTAAACTTTTACATCAATTGCCAAAATTAGGCTCAATAGAACTGAACAATATATTCTATTAACTTTCTGAAAATTATAACATTCACTAAGGGTCTAATGACCATGAATCATGTCCACAGTTATAAGTAATCTTTCAACTTTAACTTTAATAGTCATAAGACTATAAGGACTCCACGTACTTAGGGGATCAACCCTTCGTACAATGTATTGTGCACAACCATTTCAACGTTAAGCATAAACCTCTATTAAAAGAGTTATTCATCTCAGTATTTAGAATACAAGTCCGCACCAAAGTAAGTTTTGTTTGGATAAGCTTTCAAGAAAATTTTGAATTTAACGAACATCAACTAAGGAGTAGTTGAATAAGACCAACAACATTATACTATAGAATAATAGTGATTAAATCAATCATAGTAACTAAAGTCATGCATTAGGAATAATCTAATAGCATACAATTTGAATAAATATAGCATACCTTGCTTGAACAATACTAAGCCAAGGTTAATTAGGATTGAATACTAAACATGCATGGCAATTCAGTTATGAATGTTAATCAATAATTGAAATATAAGAATAACTTGTTCAACATCAAACCAAAGTTTAGACCACTTACATCATTATAAGATAATCGAATTGAAAACAATAATTAGCTCAATAAGACAAAGGATTAGAAAACTTGCATTTCTCGTAGACTAAACCGAATCAATTTGAATCACAATATCCTATATACATATGTCATCGTGACATAGTTAGTCATTATCACATAACTAATACATTCATCACATAGGTTTGATTATTTAATCACATAATCAACTTATAACACAAGTTAATCCTTAATAACATAATTATTCATAGTATAGAAATACTAAAATCTATATTTTACAGTCCTACTATCATCACAAAAATTTTTCTTAAAATTTTTTGTAAAAAAGTACACTGTCAGACCATTCTGCTAACTCACGCGCCAGCTACACGCTTTACATTGTAGTTCGCTACTGTGGCGAGTTGAGTCTGCTGCTGCTCGTCATGAGGCCATTGTTTGGCGCCATGGCATGGCGCCGATGTTTGTGCGAGATTTGTACTTACAGGCACTGAGGCGCCAGACTCCAGAATCTGGCGACCAAGCTCAGCAACAGTATGAACAAAAGCCAAATTGGCCTAAAAGCTCGAATCTAATAGACTGATTAACATGTAATACACATATAGACTTCATATAAACATATTGTGAAGACTTCTAACATGTTTCTACTCATAAAATAACATAAACATCAAAGTTATAACACCCAATTTCAATGTTTTTGGGTAAAACTCCATTGTTGGCATTTTTATGAAAATCAACACTTTGTGATTTTGTTTTTCAATCAAAATGTAAATTTCAAAACATCATAGTTATGATTATACATACTCTATCAATTTCCATAATCAATTTATCAATTTAACAACTAATTAAACCTTAAATTTCTATTTTAAACTAAGCCATGTTCATATATATATTTTCATGTAAACACTGTAATATACTTTCTTCCACAAAACACATATATACGTGAATTACTTTATCTATAATCATATATAAACTCGTGGAATAACCTTATAATCAATAATCATACAACACTATATACATAACAATAATTTATCCTTTATAAAAATTTCACAGAGAACTTTTTGGAAGAAGAAGAAAACTAATTTTTTTTAAAGAAAAGATTAAGCTCCTACATTTGATTAAGAAGATGATGGTTATTCTCAAGCTTCTTCTCTCCAATTCCTTTCTCAAAAACCTGTTAGAATCACTCACTTTCTCTCTAGAGTTTTCTCAAAATTTTCTCTGTGTTCTTCTTCTTCTTATCTCTTCTCCCAACTCTAGTTTACGTAATAAAAATATAACGTATATGGATATAATGTATATATTAAATATATAATATAACTCTAACTTAACTGACATCAGTTATTTTTATTTTGAAAATCAAAAGCCATAAGGCTTGTTTAGCTAACCACTAAAAATAATCAATTAATCCTTATGCCTTGTTTGGTAAAACACAATTATATAAAAGACTTAATAGGCATTAGGCCTTGTTTGGCAAAACTGAATTAAACTCCCTTAATTTATTTTAATAACTCCTTTATAGCAAGGTTATTTGTCACACTTCTATTAAATTAAATAATCAATTTAATTAATTCAAATACTAATCTATTAAATTACTTTCACACATAAATCATTATCTTATAATTATAATTTCCTTTATAATTATAATTTTATTCAACCAACTATCATTTTAAATTACAATTTCCCATTTAAAATATTATAATTTATTTAAATCACTATAAGCTCTTTAGCTTACTTATTAAATTACATTGGTATATAATCTCATAACAATTAATTTACTTAGCTCCTTAATTATTTATTCAACAAATAATTAACAAAACCATACCAACTCAAATTGCCATTAAATACTTATATAATTCAATAAATATTTAATATTGTAAATAAATATTTAATTATTTATTCAACAAATAATTAACTAATTCACATCAACTCAAATTAAATAATTATTTATTCAACAATAAACATATCAATTAAATACTTATATAAATCAATAAATATTTAATATAACACTTTAAATTCTGGAATGTTACATCATTCCTCCTTACAAGGATTCTGTCCTCAGAATCACAACTCAAACAAATCATTCGTTACAGACCCCACAACGGAATTATTATCGAATTGAGAAAACGACAAAAATACTTTATGAAAATAACGGCGGAGGTGTTACCGTTAAAATTGTTGAACTACCCTAGTAAAAAGTATAGTAATACATGTGGGTTGCATAATAACACTAAGTATTGATTATTGATGCTTACGTGAGAAGTCACTTAGCTATACTCAATTATTGCTACAATAATTGCTTTCGATCATATCTCTTATATTATTGATTCAATTATTGTCACAAAGATCATCTCAGATAATATGTTATATTATTAAATCAATAATTGAGACGACAAGTTATAAATGATTAATAATTGTTGAAAGATTAAATATGTGTTGATTAAAAATAAAATGATTTGTGATAATATTTATTCAATCCCTGATGTATATAAAGAGTCTATTATGAGACGTTTATGGTAAGTTTGGTTATTTTATGGGGGGGCCATATGTCATCATCTAAGAGTCTCTTTGTCAATAGTAATTACCTTCGTTAATAGTAATTACCTTCGTCAATACTAATTACCTTCGTTAATAGTAATTACCTTCGTCAATAGTAATTACCTTCATCAATAGTAATTACCTTCGTCAATAGTAACTACCTTTACCAGACGTCAAACCACTTGCCGTTTCATATTACAGGCGTCGAACCAATTGTCGTTTCACATTACAAAGCGCCAAACCACTTTTTTTTCACATCACCATCGCCAAGCCACTTTTGCTTTTTCATATTTCAAGTGCTAAGCTAGAAATCTTCTATAAATAGAGGCCTAGTGCTTCATTATTTTTCACGAATTCATTCAAGCTATAGAGAGAGAAAGTATAGAGAATAAGAGAGAAAGAAGAAGAGTATTCTATTACTACACTACTGCATTATTCAATCTACTACTAATGTAAGGGGTTTTATTCTTTCTTATTCATGAAGAGAACTGTTGTTATTCCATTGCTTATTATTCTGTTGGAATAACCTGTATACGCGGTTTACCCTATACTTGGTGACATTCTTCTATTATTCTGTTGGAACATCCTGCTCGTGCGTTTTACGCCGCACTGGTTCCGCTTTTATTATTATTCTCATTGGAACATCCTGCGTGTGTTTTACAATTTACTGGTTCCATCTTTATTATTATTCTTTGGAACATCATGTACATGTGTTTTTTACACCGGACTGGTTCCGCTTTTATTATTCTGTTGGAACATCCCGCTTGGTGCAAATTTTGCGACCGTTCCGTTATTATTATTCATTGGAATAACTCGTCTGGCGCGGTACCGCATGCATGGTGATTTCTTTTGTTATTCCATTATTTATTATACTCGGTTGGTTAAAGTTTTGACTTCTATACTCCATGAAATTAGTAGAATATCCTTGATATTTGCGCTTCATCCAAAGATCTTTTCATGGAAATATTCTTCCGATCATTCTTAAATTTTACTCTACAAAGCAAGTATTATCTTGATAATTTGGACATTATTAGTTCTGGATAAATTAATTATTGAACTTGTTTTATTGAATTCTTATATCATTGTCATCATCCTCATGTTTATATTATGTTGAAAGTCATCTACGTGGTCCGTAGTGCATAGATGGACTTGGTATGATTATGACCGTGGATTATTCAAAGGTAATCATGACCGTAATGTTACAAATGGTGTGGTAAAGTTATATCGTTTGTAGTAGTGCATTGATGGACGATTGTTGGCATGATCATGACCATTAATGAATACACGAATGTGCTTGGGCATCAGTGCATGGATAATTTGTGGTCGTGATACTAAAGAATATCCTCGTCGTAGTGTGGGGGATTCGATGATGTGGATTATTTATTGTCGAGTCCCAAATGATAAAAGTCATGAAAAACCTTTTAAATCATAAAAGATAGTAGATTTTATTCTCTACTCGACTCTTTTAATGGATTGCTTGTTCCGCTGCGCTTAAACTTGATGTTGTTATATTTTATCGGTTTAACACTTTGTTGAAGGCTAACGATAATTTATTCTCGCATTATCTTAGTCATAATATTTCTTCGGGCTAGCCGAGCTCACCTTTTCTTTCACCGTTTCTCTTTAGGAAATGAGAACATAAGAGGACTAGTCGGGAACTGAGCGACTGCGGTCGAGAGGATAACATTAGTAGTCCTCACTATTCTGTGAAATAGTGTGTTAATAATTGTAATAAGGACTCCTTTTGAGTTTGTATAATCTCTAGTAGACTATAATTGTATTCAAACTCGCAGTTATGTTTTGTCGAATTGTACACAACAGTTGTATTAGTAAGTTGTATTTGAATTTTGTACCATGTAACTGACGACCCAAGATGGGTGATGTATACCTAATTTTGGGGGCGTCACATGACTGAACTTTGAATATAAAATATAGTGAGCTATAAGTCGAAAGTTAACACAGTAAAATTGAACATTGTGTATTGACAATAGGAAGGGTTATGAGACGTAAATTAAAGTTTACATTACAATTACAATGTGTTGTTATGTGACTAATAATTGATGTGTATGATTATATAATTGTGTAGGGCACGTGAAGTGTAGATAACTATAAGCTGTTAAACATTTATTGGTAATCAACGATCAAGGCAAGTCTTTCAGTTCCTATTTGTTATGTGAATTGGTGATTAACTGTTCTACATCTTTATAGCAAAGAGCATGATCTGTTATATATATGTTGAATGTATGAAATGTTAAAGTCAACTTATGACTACGTTGATTGAGTAAAGCATGCTGATTGAGTAAGGAACTCAATCTTTATACTTGATTATATGAACTGTAACATGTATGTTATGTTAGTCTAATATTTATGAGATATATGTTGAGCATGTTATTATGTGCTACGTGATGCATGAAAACTGTTAGATTTTGCTAGGTTGTCGAGCTCAACCTTGCAAATAACCATTTTTACAGGATAAGGATTAAAGGTAACACTATGTGGTACTTGAAAGATATGAATCAAATGTAATACACGAAGACTATTATTTTAGCTAAAGTTGTTATTCCTTTAAACCATGATTAAGGTTCATGAGATGTACTCAATGTTTTATGGTGTATACTTTATGTTGAGTTATAAAGTTAAAGTTTGAGCTGGCCAATATATAAAGGATATCGATTTGTTATGTAAGTATATATATACATTAACTCCGATAAAGTGAATCATGGATTATATATGATTCAAAGACATGTAGATGATAAAGGTTTTGATTCAGGGAATTAAAGTAAGAAGATAGAAAACTTTAAATTATTCCGCATTTTTATTAAGTTTAATATTGAATATTGATGTAAAAATCAGAAGTTAGTTGTGTTATTAGCGACCAAAGTCGAGAATTAAATTGTATGAATTTTGGGGTAGTTACACTGTTGATTGGTATGATTATGACCAGGGATTATTCGGTATAATCATGACCTGTAATGTTACAAATGATGTTGTAAAAGTCCTCATTGGTCCGTAGTGCATTAATGGACAGTTGTTGGCATGATCATGACCATTGGTGATAACATGAATATCCTTGGCCCGTAGTGCATGGATAATTCGTGGGTGTGATATTAATGAATATCCTTGGCCCGTAGTGCATGGATACTTCAGTGACGTGGAATATTTATTGAGCTGAGTCTCAGCGATAAAATTGATGATAAACTTTTTAAATCATAGAAGATAGTAGATATCATGCTCTACTTGAGGCTTCTAATGGATTGTTTGTTCCGATGTAGATAAACTTGTTGTTTATTGTATTCTATCAGTTTAACACTATTGAAGGCTAACGATAATTTATTCTGCATTATCTTAGTCATAATATTTCTTATTGGGCTAGTTAAGCTCACCCTTTTACTTTTACTGTTCTCTTCAGGAAATGAGAACGTAGCCGGGTCTAGTCGGGGAATGGAGTGACGGTCCAAGATGGTGGTTGTAGTAGTCCTCACTATTTTATAAAATAATGTGATAATAATTATAATGAGGACTCCATTTGAGTTTGGATATTGTTTAGAAGACAATATTCGTGTTAAAACTCTCAGCTCATGTTGTATAATTAAGTTTGTATTTAAATTATGTACCATGTATTTGGCGACTCATAATGGATGATGTTTACCTATTTTGGGGGCGTTACAGTTGGTATCAAAGCTTAGGCATATGATCCCTGACTGAGATGTGAGACTAGAACTAGGAGGGGAGAGACGGGTAATTCCTTCGCTAGTATGACCTACCTAAGTTTATTTGTTATTTAAGTGGTCGGACAGAATATAGGGATAATATGTGGCATGTCAATTAACCCTTGTTTTGTGGCAGTGTTTGAAAATGACATCTGAAAATGTTGAGATAAGCAATGGAGCACATGAGACCGTTGAGTCACCGATGATCAATAACCAGGATAATGCACATCAAGAAGACAATAATCCTCAGGTAAACAACAACTTTAACCAAATGATGAACGATGACATGTTTAGAGGCTTTCTGCAATTCATGCAACATCAGGCGAGAGAGACTCTTTTTAAAAATACAGGTAGAAACACTGGCAACTCACGGATGGTCACTGCTAAGCAGTTCAAGGAGCTGGGACCAACGGAGTTTTTGGGAAAGCTAGAACCACTTAAGGCAAAGACGTGGATAAAGCAGATCACCAAGATATTTGATATATTGGGATGCTCCAAGGAGCAAAAGGTTCCTTTTGCCACCTTCATGCTGCGAGGAGAGATAAATTATTGGTGGGAATCTGTAAAACGTACTCAGCCTGCCGCACTCAAGATGTCTCGGGAGAAGTTCCAAGAATTGTTCAACGAAAAGTACTTTCCTGAAAGTATTCGTCACATGAAGGAGGTAGAGTTAATCAAGCTGGAGCAAAATAATATGACTGTATCGCAGTACGAGGTTAAGTTTGCTGAGTTGTCCCGGTTTGCATCCCATTTGGTAGATAATGATGAAAGAATGACATAAATGTTTCTGCGAGGTTTGAAACCCGAAATACGTCAATACCTCATTTCTCAGAAACTTTGCTTGTATTCAGATGTTGTGAATATGGCTCAGTTATTGGAGCGCGATAATGAGTCAACCCAACCAAGAGAGAGCAGCCGAAAAATCTATAATACCAGTGGTAGTAGTCATCGAAGCGGTGATAACAAACGTGGAGGGAATCAACATGCCAGAAATGGTAACCACTTCGGTGGTAATCATGGCCAAGACAATAGAAGTGGAAATTTCAAGAAGAGAAGGTTCAACAATGATAGAAAGATAGCAACACCAACACCTGTTTTCAAGGAAGGAGAACGACCACCGATCGTATTCTTCAAATGTGGAGGGGAGGGACACATCAGTCCAAACTGCACGATGCAGTCCAAAGCATGTTATAATTGGGAAAGAGAAGGTCACCTAGCCCGATTTTGTCGTATAGTGAAGTCAATTCCAGCTGGGATGGAGAAACCAAAGGCCATCCCAGACAAGTCAAATCCGGTAGTTCAAGGGAGAGCGTTTGTTGTGACCTCCAAAAAAGTAAGGAACCCGAACGAAGTTATCACGGGTAAGCTAATCATAAACTCTTGCGAAGTCTATACCTTATTTGATACCGGTTCTACCCATTCTTTTATTTCTCCTACTTGCGCTCAATGTTTAAATTTAACTCCAGAGAAATTAGACTTTGACTTATCTGTTGAAACTCTATTGGGAGAAACCTTCATTACATCCACTGTTTAAAAATCTTATTTTATTCAAATCGGCACCCTCAAATTACCTGTCGATCTTATCTCTTTGAAAATACTTGTATTTGATGTGATTTTAGGGATTGATTGGTTAACTACTTATCATGCTAAAATTGATTGTTTTAGTAAGGTTGTTAGCTTTCATATTCCTAACCAACCAATAATGTGAATTCAAGCAACCACACCACTAGAGTCAATCACGGTCATATCAAGCCATAAAGCCATTCGTTTATTGAAAAACAGATGTCAAGTTTTCTTAGCCCATGTCACGGATTTAAACAAAAATATGTCAGATTTGAATGATATTTCTATTGTTAATAAATTTCCTGACGAATTCCCTAAAAAACTTCCTGGCCTACCCCTAGAGCGTGAAATAAAATTTTTTATCGACCTTGAACCCGGTACAAAACACATTTCCAAAGCCCCATATTGAATGGCTCCTATTGAACATCAGGAGTTAAAAACCCAACTATAGGAATTGTTAAACATTGGTTTCATTCGTCTTAGTATGTCTCCTTGGGGTGCTTCTATTCTATTCATAAAGAAGAAAGATGGAGGTATGCGACTTTGTATTGATTATCAGGAGTTGAATCATGTCACCATCAAAAATAGGTACCTGTTACCTCGTATTGATGACCTGTTTGACCTGTTGCAAGGCACCCAATTCTTTTCAAAGATCGATCTCCATTCCAGATATTATCAGTTAAAGATTAAAACTGATGACATTCCAAGGACTGCTTTCAGAACTCGGTACGGGCATTACGAATTCCTAGTAATGTCTTTTGGATTGACTAATGCTCCTGCTGCCTTCATGGATATGATGAATTGAGTATTCAAAGAATATTTGGATCATTTTGTGGTTGTCTTGTTGACGACATCCATATATACTCCAAAATCTGTGAAGATCATGAGAAACACTTGAGGCTGATACTCCAAAATCTTCGTGAAAACAAGCTATATGCCAAGTTGAAGAAATGCGAGTTCTGGCTTGAGGAAGTAGCATTCCTTGGGCACGTGATATCAAATCACGGGATGTCTATTGACCCAATGAAGATTTAAGCAATACAAAGCTGGGAGCAACCTAAGTCAGTAACCGAAGTACGTAGCTTTCTGGGCTTAGCTGGGTTTTATCGGAGATTCGTGGAAGAGTTTTCTCGAATCTCCACTCCGTTAACACTGCTGACTCGAAAAGATACAAAATTCAGTTGGAGCGAGGAATGTGAGAAGAGTTTTCAAGAACTCAAGAGGAGACTCATTTTAGCATCTCTTCTGACAATACCATCTGGTTCAGAGGGATTTGTTATCTACATCGATGCTTCAGGAAGATGGTTAGGATGTGTTCTCATGCAACATGGGAAAGTTATAGCATATGCCTCACGACAACTCAAAGAATATGAGAGGAATTATCCTACTCATGATCTAGAGTTGGCAGCAGTCGATTTTGCGCTTAAAATTTGTAGGCATTACCTGTATGGGGAGAAAGTGGAGAGCTATATGGATCATAAAAGCCTCAAATATTTCTTCACCCAAAAGGAACTCAATATGCGACAACGAAGTTGGCTCGAGCTGTTGAAAGACTTCGATCATACATGTGACACCCCCAAATCCGGGTACTTCAATTCCACGAGATTTGGTGTTCACTGTACAAATATCATCTATCTATTTACCCATAATAAATGCAAACCATGCAATAGATAGAAATAAAATTTTCCCCTTAAGGGTTACAACATTCGAATAATAATACAATCCCAGGTTAAACTAACCTTAAACATCTGTGCGAAAATATAAACAATAAGTCTTAAGTAACATCAATTCTAATTACATCACATAAATAATCAGTCTTCATTACTTGCTAAGCTTGCCCTTGCCTTTACTAGTGGAAGGTACGTCTGCCCCTTCGTTCTTAACTGCAATGTTATTATTACGTAAGAGTGAGCACGATTGCCCACAAGTATAACAATATAACAATGAATAATAACATGCGAGAGAAATAATAACTTCTGAAATAAAAGCTCAACTTTTGAATCAAGAATGAATAACAAGAATCAAAAGATTTCTTAGGGTCATAAGACCTTGAACTATGTCCTAGGTTATCAAGGGTTATACTTAAAGCCTTTAACAGTCATAAGACTATGGACCTTTCTACTCGTACTTAGGGGGATCAAACCTTAGTACCATACTGTGCACAATATCTTAACGATAACGCATAAGTAAATCCCTTTGCAGGGTTGTTCATCTCAGTTTGACATTCGAGTCCACACCAAAGGAAGTTTGGTTTGGATAATTTAATAAGGTTTCTGAAATTTAGAACGTTCATCAACTATGGACTAGTCGAATCAATAAGGTTCACTAGTCTAACAAGGTTCAACAATAATGATATTCAAATTGAATAATAATCTCAAGAAGTATACAATAGAATAAATATTGTATAACAATTTCATATTCTGAAAAGGATAATAAATCTTTAATATAACAATTCGAACTTGAATAATAGTAATGAGGATTTACTCAAGGTAAATATTAAACTTGAACAATGATAACAAGTAGGGTAGGAAACTTGCCTTGTAAAAGCGATTACACTTTAATTAAACTCGTTCTTTGATTTAAATCCTACATATCATTTACATTCACAACTCTAGTTAATTATAATATAATTAACCATCATAAATTCATTCTTTTATCTAAACTTTGGTTATGACTATACTTAGTCAAATATAACACTTATTGCCACATAATAACACTTCATGAATAATAAGCTACTTATGTATTTCATAATTCAATCCACATGCAATTATGTTATTTACATGTTAAGTATCTATTTTAATATCTCATTATACTTCTAACATATTTTTATGTTCATTACATTAAGTTACTAACATATTGCTAGGCTTAACATTTAAAAATAATTCATTTCTGGACATTCTGCAGAGTGGCATTCAAGGCATGACTTTGTACTTGGTCTTGGCGTTTAAACACCGCGGTATGCTGCGACTTGAGACTGGCTGACTGCATGGCGCGTGAGACATAAGGCATGAGATTGGTGCCGCGGCACGGCGAACCAGAAATTGTTCTGCAATTCGCGAAAATTGCAGAACCCAGCAAAAAAAACTCCAATTAAATTTTACTACACGAATTTAATCATACCCACATGTTAGAATTCGTATATAAACATTACTCAACATCTATAGAATGATTTTAACCTATTAAAACACATAATTACAGAATTAAAATGTATAAATTTCACTGTTCTTTGTGTTCTTGAAGATTTTGAACAAAAACATAAAATTTTAACACTACGGATTCGTTATAACACCGAATTCGTTCATTTAAGGTTTGGTCTCTTCGTAACAACATGCATAATCAAATAAGAGTGGGAGTTTTATAAAAACATTTATGTTTGACACATTAAATTTACGTATAAGGGCCATATGGCCATAACCCAAACTCTGTAATTTTGAAACAATCATATACGGTGTAATATAATGAAACTGATGATAGGGAATCATGCAATATATATATAAAACATGATATACTACTCGAATTAGCACATATATCCATATAACAACACAATTTCCCAATTACAGAGACTTTACAGGATGAATAAAAGCCATTTTTATAAAAACTTTAATACGTAATTTAAAATTTGGGAAGGAGGAGATTACTCACAACTTAGTGTAGATAGAAGAGATGAACTTTCTCAATTAATCAAACAAATAACAATTCTCTCAAATTCTTAATTCTCTCTCTCTGTGATTTCCTTGTAGAACTTAGAAAATGAAGAGAAGAAGAATACGTATAATAATAATAAGGGAAGGAACTGACGCGTTGTGGTCAGTTACCTAGTCAAGGGTAACTTCCCTCAACTCCCACTAAGGCCATGTTTGGCTATCATTTTAAAAGCTTATACCCCATTAATTTAATAAAACCTCTTATACTATAGTTAAATAATGTCACACTCCTTTATAAAATAAATCAATATCTTATTTAATTAATTTAAATAAAATATAATAAATTCTCATAAATTTACATAATCAAGCATAATTAAATTTCTCATTAATAAATAATGTCAAATTATTAACTCTCTAATTAATAATTAAATTAATTAAAATAACATTAGGCTTATTAAATATTTTTTTTAATACAATAAGCTCACATAATGACATACTTCGATAATAAAATTCTTCACATTAATTTAATAAATGTAACACATATAATTAAATTAATCTACCACAACTGCATCAATTAATTATTTAATCTAATAATTAAATCATCAAAAATATTTATCTACTTCAATAAATATTAAGAATTAAATTACAAAAATCTCGTTCGTCACAATACCATTCAATACCATCCTGGAAAAACGAACGTGGTAGCTGACGCATTAAGTAGAAAATCATATGCGGGTACGAGTACAATATTGTCAACGCAAAGGCCCATTTTGTATGACTTACAATGTAACAATCTAGAATTTTATTTATAATTTCAAATATTTATTGAATTAAATAAATATTTTTAATTGATGTTTTTGTTGTTTAGTAGATATCTGTTGGATTATTTATTAGTAAGTAAATAATTCGTGAGTTTTAGAAATTAACTTAATTAAGATAAAAGAGTAATGAATTAAATTAATGAGATAATACTCTAATTTAACTTAATAACTAAATTAGAGAGTTATTAAGGATTATATGATTTGTTAGAGTGTTGTTTTAATTTAATTTAGTAATTAAAGTGATATTTTAATTTATTAAGTAAAATTATAATAAAAATTATAATTTTATGGTAATTAGTTTTGTTTATTCAATTAAGATTGGATATGAAAATCCAAGTAAATAAGTGGGACTATAAACTATAGTATAAATGATTTATTGAAATAAATTAAAGTAGTTTTAAATGGATTTACCAAACAAGGCTTAAAGAAATTTAGTCTTTATTTTAAAAAGTGTTTTGCCAAATAAAACTTTATGGCTTTTGAATTTGAATTAAAAATTAAATATTTTATAACTGATAATTAATATTATAATTATTAAAGCATCGGTTTTTAAACGTTTGGGTTTTGGAGCGTTGGTTTGATGTTACGTAAAAGGTTTGGCCAAACAGGGAAGGGAGTGTTTACAGAGAAAGTTTGAGAGAGAGAGAGAGAGCTTGAGAAAGGAGAGAAAGAGTTTTGTGATTTCAAAGGAAATCTTCATCTTCTATCAAGGATTATCTCCAAGCAATTAAAGGTATAACCTCTCAATCTTGAGTTTTTCGTTCATAAAAAGAGTTCATGTTCATGAGTTTCAAAAGTTTCAATAATTGCATGTTTGATGAGTTGTTGTTATATAAACTGATTAATTATGTTTATTAGTAAATTTGTGATGTTAGAATTAGCATCTAGACAAGAGATTAGTGTGTTAATTATGTTCAAAAAGAAAGAAAATCGTTTACAGTGTATTTGGTTATGTATATAGCTTGTGAAAGTACACAAATTTGTAGTTTGTTTGTAAACTAAACTATAAATTAAGTCTAGAATATGTTAATACGATAAGAAACGAAAAGAACGCAAGTTGAATGAATCAATTTGGTTAAGAAACGAATCCAAAGTGAGGAATTTCGCTATAAATGTCAAAAGAAGAAGAAATAATAGAAACAGTAAAATTAAATGTTGTAATTTTGATTTTTATGTTGTTTATGTGGTTAGAAACGTGTTAGAAACATTAGTTTATATTTTTGTAAACATATTACATATTGGGTAGGTTGGTATGGTTGTTAGAAAGGATTTTTTAGGCCTAAGTTAGCTTTCTATAGTGTTCGTGATGTTCATTCGCAAATATCAGAAAGGACCCCTGCTCCGGCTGACTATTGTAGTAAAAAAAAAACCCTGCCCCAGTGGGGGGAGGGGTAGTCTGACTTGACAAATTTTGAAAATAAAAAAAATCTGACTGGATATGTTTTACTAAAATGAGCATAATTATTTCATACGAACTCTGATTGATGCGATTAAAGATGATCTGGAATGAGAACGAATGGAGCTACAACTTTTATTCTTTAAGGTTTTTAATTTGAGGTCAGGAACAGAGATCAAAATGGTTATCTTTAGGACTGTTATGTTTTCGGGGACAATTAGAGGGCGTCGGGCATGCATGTATGCAAGTGTAGTGGTTCTGACGATAAAAGATGTTGTTCTAAGTCATAAAACATGAATGTTAGTAAATATAATGATGCTTAACATTAATATGATGTATTAGATAAGTTGTATAAGCATACTAAGCACACACAAGAGAGACAAATCAGGCGTGTGACGAATGAACGTCGAAACGCCGTGTCAAGTGTTAATGAAGGTAATTAATGTTTTAAGTCAAATGAAACGAATATTAGAAGATATTAAATGAGTTTAATATAAAACCAATAAGTAGTCCTAGCAAGACTTAAACACTTGAATGAACTTCGAGTATGACCTAAGAAGTAATAAAGTGAGATGTAAGTCAAAAGTTAACACAATCAAATTGAACATTGTGTATTTATAATAAGAAGGATTATCAGATGTAGAGTAAAGTTTACATTACAACTACTATGTGTTGCTATTTGACTAATAGTTGATGTGTATGATTATATAATTGTGTAGGGCACGTGAAGTGTAGATAACTGTAAGATGTTAAACTGTTATTGGTAAACAACGATCAAGACAAGTCTTCCAGTTCCTATTTGCTATGTGAACTTGATGATGAACTGTTTTTAAATCTTTATTGCAAGTAGCATGATGTGCTATATATATGTTGAAAGTATGAAACGTTAAAGTCAATTTATGACTATGTTGATTGAGTAATGAATGTCGATTGAGTAAGGAACTCAATCTCTATATTTATTATATGAACTAAAGCATGTATGTTATATTAGTCCAATGTTTATGAGATGTGTGATAAGCATGTTATTATGTGCTACGTGATGCATGAAAACTGGTAGATTTGTTGGGCTGTCGAGCTCAACCTTACAAATAACCATTTTTGCAGGTTAAGGATTGAAGGTAACACTATGTGGTACTTGAAAGACATGAATCAGATGTAATACACGAAGATTATTATTTTAGCTAGAGTTTTTATTTCTTTAAACCATGATTAAGGTTCATGAGATGTACTCAATGTTTTATGATGTATATTTTATGTTGAGTTGTAAAGTTAAAGTTTGAGTTGTCCGATGCATAAAGGATATCAATTTGATATATAAGTAATATATATTAACTTTGATAAAGTGAATCATGGAGTATATATGATTCAAAGACATGTAGATGATAAAGGTTTTGATTCAGCGAATTAAAGTAAGAAGATATAAAAGTTTAAATTATTCTGCATTTTATTAAGTTTAACATTGAATAATGATGTAAAATCAAAAGTTAGACGTGTTATTAACTACCAAAGTCGATAATTGAATTGTATGAATTTAGGGGTCATTACAGTTGGTATCAAAGCTGTAGGTTATAAACCTTAGGTAGGAGTACATTAGGCTATAACCTTAGAGAAGAGATGTGAAGATGATAAAGAATAAGCTCAGATAGAGTTTGAACAATAAGAAGTAATTTAATAAATTTATAAAGAATGGATTAAAGCATGCGTGAGAGGATTAAAAGAAGAATCTCGCTGAGTTATAAAGAATATGAATGTGGGGTTACCCAACTCCAATAATAAGGATGTAAGGTGATAATAATTAGACAATGTCTATAAGAAGAGAATGATAAAGAAGTGAAGAATAAAAATTTATATTTAAGTATGGTACAATCGTAATCTTTAATAGTTGGTGTATGATATCTGGTGTAAGACCCCGAATTTTATGAAATAAAAGTATTTAATTTTTCTATTTAGTAAATAGTTAAATTGATAAAAAGTTAAAGTTAAGGGTGATATGTGATTTTTTTTTTCAAAATAAGCAAGTGGCTATAAAATTTGGCCGTGAAATATTCTTGTTGTCGGGGAATATTCGTACGACGGTGCAACCATTTGTGGGCCCCATAACAGAATAACCATCGGATGAAGAAAATAACAATTTTGAGTAAATAACGGCATAGTTGTTACCGTTAATACTGTTGGAATACCCGGTGGTTAAAATACAGTAATACACGTCGTTGCACAGTAGCACACGGTATTGCACAGTATTTTTGAATTATTAATTCTTACGTAAGAGAGCACTACTCAATAATTGTTACAATAATTACTGTTCAATATTTTATTTTATTGATTCAATAATTACTGCGTTGGTATTTTATATTATTGTTGTTTCAATAATTTTCACGGCACAGTATTTCCCATTATCGGATCAATAATTCATATTATTTGGATAATATTATTAGATAGCATTATTGGCAATGTCTAGAAAGTTCTCATCAAGGAGAGGTTTGGTCACCTAATTGCGGCGCCAAGAAAGGAAAATCCTTATTAGAAAGCCCCTCTTTCCCGGAACTATGCGTTGTCATAATTGTGATTCTGTAATATTATTTGTGAATAATTAAGTAATGATTTATATGATAAGAAAATATTTATTTGATGTGGATATAAATGATGGATTTATTTATGTGGTTATAAATGAAGGAATTAATGTTGAGGTATTTTATCAGTATTTTGTCAGATTGGAGGTATTAAAATTCAAATTGGTGTTCTTAAAGCTCTATTGCGTGAGTTATAATTTTGATCCGACCGTTGGATCGTTATGATTTTTTGATATGTTATACATATATAAGTTGAGTATATATCCACAAATTTTGAACCGTTAAAAATAAACGCATGATTTGTTATGAATTTTAAGATGTGACTGATTCAGAATTTTTTTTATAAATGAGTTTGGTGGAAAATTCTAGAAGGTGGGCCCCACTTTTGTTGTTATTTGAAAGCATGTGCTGAATTAAAGCTTCAAGTATGGTGGGCTGGAATTTTCAACTTGCCATGCGTAGGAATAAAATAAATATATTATTTTATTAATTTAGTCTCCTTTGGCGTTCTAGCATTTTTCTATAAATATGTGTTTATCTTAGAATTGAAAATCACACCAGAAACATAAGTTTTCTCTCTCTATATTGTCGAGCGTATTTTTGTGAGTATTTAGATACTTTGAGAGTTGATTTTTAGTGCAAGTTTCGTACGGCTTTACATCCGATGTTCCAGCCAGAAATACTGCTCTTTTGAGGTAAGGGATTGTAAGGGTTATTATGTTTTCCTATTTCGTAACTTTTCTGACCCTCAAAAATTCTTGAAAAATTTGAAATAATAATTTGATGAGTTTTCTAGATTGTGTCCAAAAATGGCAATTTTTTGATGTATAGATTAAGAGTTATGAATTTAATGGGAACGGTCTATTTTAAAAATAAACCCTTATAACTCCTTGTGATTATCTCCAAAATTGGTAAAATTTTTATTGGGAGTACATGTATATGATAGACGTATACTCTGTAAATTTCGAAATTTTTGGATAAAAGTACAATTTTTGATAAATGTCTAAATATTCGGCTATTTTGGCCACATGAAAAATAATAAATGAATTTTAAAAATTTCGGGAAAATATATGTTCAATATGGGACTATATTATGCTAAATCCCAGAAAAGAAATATTTTTGGGACTGATTTGGTATTTTTCATGAAAATTGACTAGTTATGAGTAAATGAATTAAATATGTTATGTGAAATAAGAAAATTAGAAAATAGGATTTTATGGCTCGAGAATCCTATATGAGGTATATGCAGATTTTTGATGAGGGTTTTGGTTATTGGTGATGAAATCTTATGAGTTTGGCATTATAGGATGATTAAATGCATTATTTAGTAAAGTGTACACAATTAAAATAAATTATTTATAAGTTTAAGAAATGTTATTCTTTCAATATCATTATACCGAAATATTGGTATGAATTTTATTATGGAATTTCTACCTTTTTCATGTCGGGGTTACTATTCATGAATTACTATTCATAAATTACTATTCACGAGTTACTATTCACGACAAAATTAATTTATTTTTTCTGACCAAATTATCGTTGATTCATGAATCTTACTCTTGAAATTAAATCCATGTTTTGATGATATTGTTTTTATTATCATATATAACATTTTTATAATCCCGGTGAAGAAATTTCTCTTTGACTTGAGTGTAAAGATGGGTAGATTATTGGTATGATCATGACTATGGGTTCTCTTTGGCCAGTAGTGCAAAGTTGAATCGTTGACTGGTATGATCATGACCATTGAATTTACAATTGAATATGTTTAGCTTAAGTGCAAAGGTGAATTGATCAACATGATTATAATTATTGGTTATATAAAATCTGAAATGATTATATATTTCTTTGGGATATTAATATCTTTTGCCTGTAGTACAAAGATGATATGTTGTTGAATATGTTTGGCCTGTAGTGCAAAAATGACCTGTTATTGAATATCTTTGGCCTGTAGTGCAAAGATGACCTGTGTTGAATATCTTTGGCCTGTAGCGCAAAGATGAACTGCTAATAAATATCTTTGGCCCGTAGTGCAAAGATGAATTTATTAGTATGATTATGAACAGGAACTGTGATTTGGTATAACCATGATCTTTGATGTTTCAGGTAAAGACATGTGATGAAAATTATCTTCGTCTTGGATGAGAAGAGGAATTTAGAACTACAATTATGATTATTATTTATTCACATGATTGTGGACAGGAACTGTTGATTGATTTAACAGGGATAAAATATTGATGGTGGACTTTTAAATTGGAGAAAATAATAGACTTTATGGTCTACTTGACTCTTCTAATGGATTGCTCGTTCCGCTGCAACTATGGTTGAAATTTTTTATCATCTACCATATGTTCTAAATCTCTGATTTATTACTAATGAAGGCTATTGATAATTTATTTATCTTTAGTCATGATATTCTTTACTAGGCTAGTTGAGCTAACTCTTTTGCTTCACAATTCCTTTAAGGTAATAAGAGTGTGGCTGGGTTGAGCGGGGGTAACAGGGGAATAGAACGATGGTCTCTAGCGGTGGAAGTTCTCCCTAAATAGTATAGAAAAGTGTGTTGTATTTTATACATCATTTAGTAGTTATATTTGGTGAATTAAATAGGGTGAGGCGAACCCAACGTTGGAAGGGTGTTTTGCCACTATCATACAAGATGCCTAGTGACATACAACCTCGTGTTATCATAAGACAGGGTTGTGCACATCCACTTGTTGAGTATATATCTACAAGCACTACCTGTATAATCTTGGTGTTTGGTTAAAGTATAATTCTCAATTAGAGACAGTGGTGATAATGATATGTCAAGAGAAAACTCACCATTGGAAAGAATATGATAGTAATCTTCTCATTTTTCTTTGGGGTCTATTGGGTCAATCAAGAATAATTCTGTGGGCATATGATATCTATAATAACCTAGACGCATGGCCTCCCATGTACGAAGGTTTCCTTGAGCACTTCCTAAAGGTTTTAATTTCTAAAATAGTTTTTGACTATACCTTTATGTAAGGTTCCATTGTGACATGCTATCCAAGGTTGGGATGATAGTCACATTTGGTATATATTTGTATAAAAACTCACAATATATGTGTTGTTGTATTTGGCACGATAATTGTTGTAATAAAGTTGTAGTTGTTTTATGTACCATGTATTTGGCGACTCAGGATAAGTTGGATGGAATGGACCTATTTTGGGGTTGTCACAGTTGGTATCAGAGCTTAGGGATATGATCTTTGGCGGAGCTCCGGGATTAGAACTACGAAGGGAGAGACGAGTAATATCCTTCCCTAGTGTGTGTCCTACCTAAGCTGAATTTTCTTACTTAAGGTGACAAATTGTGATATGTCAATTAACCTTTGTTTTGAAGCTGTATTCTAGAATGATATCTGAAATACAGGAGATGAGCAATGGAGAAATCATGATGACAGGGAAGATGGAATCTGAAATGAAAGCAAGGTATTCTCAACTCTTTGAAATACCAGGTACGTAAATTTCGAGGATAAAATTTCATAAGGAGAGGAGATTGTAAGACCCCGAATTTTATGAAATAAAAGTATTCAATTTTTCTATTTAGTAAATAGTTAAATTGATAAAAAGTTAAAGTTAAGGATGATATGTGAATTTTTTTTTCAAAATAAGCAAGTGGCTATAAAATACTTATTGTTGTCGGGGAATATTCGTTTGGTCGTGAAATATTCTTGTTGTCGTGGAATATTCGTACGACGGCGCAACCATTTATGGGCCCCATAATAGAATAACTATCGGATGAAGAAAATGACAAGTTTGAGTAAATAATGGCGTAGTTGTTACCGTTAACACTGTTGGAATACCCGGTGGTTAAAATACAAGATATGCGTTGTTGCACAATAGCACTACTTCAGACATTAAGATTTTTGTGGCGCCCCAAAATTAGGTATCGTCACCCATCTTGGGTCGCCACTTACATGGTATGTAATTTAAATACAACTTACTAATATAACTGTAGTATACAATACGACATAAACCGTGAGTTTGAATACAAATATTGTCTACTAGATATTATACAAACTCAAAAGGAGTCCTCATTACAATTATTATCACACTATTTCACGTAATAGTGAGGACTACTAATGCTATCCTCTGGACCATTACTCCGCTCCCCAACTCGTCCCCAAATATATTCTCATTTCACGAAGAGAACAGTGAAAGAAAGGGTGAGCTCAACTAGCCCAGTAAGAAATATTATAACTAAGATAATGCAGAATAAATTATCAATAGTCTTCAACAATGTTAAACTGATAAAATACAATAGACAACCAGTTTAACTGCTGCGGAATATGCAATCCATTAAAAGAGTCAAGTAGAAAATAAAGTCTACTATCTTTTAGGTTTTAAAAGGTTTTCATCAATTTTTATCACTAAGACTCAGTTTAATGAATAAACCACAATATCTAATCATCCTCGTACCACGGTCCAAGGATTTTCATTAAATTATCAATGGTCATGACTATACCGAATCACCCACGGTCATAATCATACCAAAAACTATCCATCATTGCATTACAAAGCCATCGAGGACTTTTGTCACATCATTTATATCAAGCCATGATTATACCGAATGATCCTCGGTCATAATCATACTAAGTTCATCTATGCACGTAAGCCAAAGATAACTTTCAACATAATATAAACATGAGGATGATGACAATGATATAAGAATTCAATAAAACAAGTTCAAGAATTAATTTATCTAGGAATTATTAACGTCCAAATTGTCAACAAGATACTTGTTTTGTAGAGTAAAAATTCAAGAATGATCGGAAGAATATTTCCATGAAAAGATCTTTGGATGAAACGCAAATATCAAGGATATTCTACTAATTTCATGGAGTATAGAAGTCAAAGTTTTAAACAACTTTGGGTATAATAAAGAATAGAATAACAAAAGAAATCACCATGCATGCGATGCGATAGGCCCAAAAAAGTTATTCCAATGTAATAATAATAACGGAACCGTGTCGGGTGAAATTCACACAAGCGGGATGTTCCAACAGTAATAATAAATGCGGAATAATAAATGATGGAACCAGTCCGGCAGATAGCATACGATGGAGGATATTCGGCGAATAATAAAGACGGAATAATAAAAATGGAACCGTGTGCCGTGTAAAACACATAGATAGGATATTCCAATGTATAATAATAAAAAGCGGAACCAGTGCCGTGTAAAACACATGATGTGGATGTTCCAACAGAATAATAGAAGAATGTCACCAAGTATAGAGTAAACCGCATATACAGGTTATTCCAATAGAATAATAAGAATGGAATAACATAAGGATTTCACCAAGTATAGGGTATGGCGCGTATACAGGTTATTCCAACCGAATAATAAAGAATGGAATAACAGAAGTTCTCTTCGTGAATAAGAAAGAATAACACCCCTTATGGGTACAACAAATAATATCCCTCACCTAGTAAAAGACATTTGGATATCAAAGCATCTTTGAAGTACCGAATACTCTTCTTCTTTCTCTTTATAGAATTTCTCTCTCACGACTTCTCTCTATAATTTCTCTCTAGAGTTTTTGGTGAATTAAATAAGAAAATAATGAAGGAATGAGCTTCTATTTATAGGAAAATAGAATGCATAGTAATCATATATTCTATTTATATAAAAACATTTTACTATGCAAACACTATGCAACACTATGCAAAAAAACACTATGCAAAAACACTATGCAACACTATGCATAATAAAATATAATATATTCTATTTATAGAATAACTTTAATAAAGTATTACATTTTATATAAAAGATGTTTCGCTTTTTTATTACGTTAATAATCTGAATAAAACAAAACGTCATTATCGCTATAATAATTCATATTATTAATCGTGATAATAATGGAATCAAACCGAGTGACTTTTCACATAAGCATCGATAATCAATACTATGCTTTCTTGTCACCACCACGTATTCTTCGTACTTTTACTACTGAAAGTAGTTCAACAATGATCAACGGTAAAACTTCCGCCGTTATTTCAATAAAATATTTTTGTCGTTTTCTCAATCCGACAATAATTACATTATTAGGGTCCACTGATGATTGAGTAGTTATGCGAATATTCCCTGCTAAATCGAATATTCCCCAACCAATTGAATATAATATAACCACTTGCATACTTTGCAAAATTTATAAATACTACCCACAACTATAATATTATCTCAAATTCACACCATAATATTAAAAATTATTTCGACAAAATTTAAATCTTTATTGATAAAATCTGGGGTCTCACAATCTCCCTCCTTATGGAATTTAGCCCTCGAAATTAGGGTACGATACTGGTATGATAAAGAGGTGAGGATACCTTGAATACCTTTATCGTTGAAAATATTAAATTCATCTTTGTAATCCTACCAAAGATATTCATTAACAATTCATCTTTGCATTTCTGGGCCAAAGATATACAATTGTAAAACCAATAATCTTTGAGACTCGACAATAGTATCACGACCACGAATTATCCATGCACTCTTGGCGTGGATATTCGTGTTTTTAATCTGGTCATGATTATACCGAATAATCCTCGGTCATAATCATACCAAGTCCATCAATGTACTACTACCAAAGATGACTTTTACCACATCCATGAATTAATATTTCATTCTCGAGACTCACCAATAATTAATCCACATCATCGAATCATCCACGCACTACGGGCCAAGGATATTCTTTATTATCACGACCACGAATTATCCATGCACTACATGCCAAAGATAATCGTGTATTCATTAAGATATCATGACCACAAATTATCCATGCACTACTACCGAAGATAATCGTGTATTCATTAGTATCACGACCACAAATTATCCATGCACTACTGGCCAAAGATAATCGTGTATTCATTAGTATCACGACCACAAATTATTCATGCACTACTACCAAAGATAATCTTGTATTCATTAGTATCACGACCACAAATTATCCATGCACTACTACCGAAAGATAATCGTTTATTCATTAGTATCACGACCACAAATTATCCATACACTACTACCAAAGATAATCGTGTATTCATTAGTATCATGACCACAAATTATCCATGCACTACGTGCAAAGATAATCGTGTTTTCAATTACGGTTATGATTATCTTAGAACAATCCTGGTCATAATCATACCAAGTCCATCTATGCACGTAAGCCACGATGACTTTCAACACAATATAAGCATGAGGATAATGATATAAAGAATCAATCAAATGAGATAAAGGATAAATATTAAACATTTATAATATAATTTATCCGAAATTCAAGAATATCCCCATGTTTTCAATCACTTAATAATCTCATAATCTAATATCATTAATATTATAACAATATTTTAATCACTTCTTAAATTTATAAACAATTTATTTCAATTGTTTACGCTTTACCATATAATGCATTTAATCATTCAAAATGTCATACTCATAAGATATCATCACCAATGATCAAATCCTCATAAAAAAAAATATGCATATACTCTATATAGGATTCTCTAGCCATAAAATCCTATTTTCAACTTTGTTACTTCACATAACATATTTAACTCATATGTTCAGTAATTAAACTATTTTCATGAAAATACCAAATCAGTCCCAAAATATTTCTTTTACGGGATTTAGCATAATATAGTCCCATAATGAAAATATATTTTTCTCGGAATTTTTAAAATTCATTTACTATTTTTCAAAAATCAATTTCTAATTAATTCCTTAAGAAATTAGCTACCTCAAGGTTAACTCCATAAATTCCCAAATCTTGGCAGGACCTTACACATGTTAATGTGAGCCTCCAGTTTAAATTTCATGGTCATCGGAGTTGTAGAACTCCGGTTATATCATTTTTCGTCGGAAAAACCTAAATATTGAAATGGTCATAACTTGCTCATTTTTGGACAGGAGTTACCTTATACCATATACTTTCATTTCCCAAAAGGCTAGAATTTTTCTCATAATTTAAGTGGCCAAAAATGCCCTTTTAAAAAATAAAATCAGTAGCTTTTTGAAATTTCCAACTTTTTCATTCTTTATTAAAATCACCACACACGTAAATCTACAACACCTTTTCGGTGATTCCACTTGGAGATGTTACAAAACTCATAGATCTAACTCTAGAACTTGACCACACTTGAAAAATTCAAAATATATTAGGAGATATGGTCAATTGAATTTTATGTTACGTTTTTCACAAAATCTGATTTTCAACTCTTTGTGATTTCTAAGAAACTTTCATGTTTTCTCATAATAACCAACATAACTCATTATAACACTTACTAATACCACGTATACCCATGATTTTCATTAGTCTAATGCTTTTATTATGACTTTCATCATAATCCACGTAAATGAGATCCTTTTAGTTGAAGAAATATTTGAGGGTTTAAGAAATGGGTTTTTGTACTGGGGTCAATACAAAATTCGATTTCACGCTCTAGGGTAGGCTTGAAAGTCTTCAAGAATACGTCAAGAAATTTATTAATGATAGAAATATCATTCAAAATCGTGACTCTCATCCAAAACATGGATAATACGTCACATTGATACCAACCGCGACTTCTATCCTTTAACCTTAGATAGCACCTCATAATGATGCCTATCAACTCGCCATCTTCTTTCATGATGTCGCCTTAGAGAAAGTCCGCTTGGTGCATTCCACACAAGGAAGTCAACAACGAAAGGTTCAGTGGATCTTTACTTATGGCTTGATATGACAATGATTGACTTTAATGGTTTGGTTACTTGAATTACGCATACAACAGTTGGTTATGAATATAAAAGCTAACAACCTTACGAAAAGCATGATGATTAGTTAACCAATTGATTCCTAAAATCACATCAATGGCCAGTATTTTTACAAAAATAAGATCGACAAGTAACGTGAAAGTGTTTATTTGAATCAAACAAGATTTAAAAATAGTAGAGGTAACAAAGGCTCCTACTAACAAAGTTTCAACCAATAAGTCAAAGTCTAACTTCTCCTGAGTCAAATTTAAGCGCAACGCATAGCAAGAGAGATAAAATAATGGGTAGAACCGGTATCTTATAAGGTATAGACTTCGTAATTTATAATTAACTAACTCGTGCTAACTTCGTTCGGGTTACTCGCTTTTTGAGAAGTCATGAAAAATGCTCTCCCTTACACTACCGATTTTGATTTTTCTGGAATGGTCTTTGGTGCCTCCATCCTAGCTGAACTTATCTTCTTGAACGACAAAATCGGGCTAAGTGACCTTCTTTCCACAATTATAACATGCTTTAGATGACATCGTGCGCTTTGGTGATATGTCCCTCCCCTCCGCATTTGAAACATATGATAGGTAGTCGTTCTCCTTCCTTAACAACGGGTGTTGGTGCTGACGTCTTTCCATCATTGTTAAATTTCCTCTTTTTGAAATTTCCATTCCTATTATCTTGGCCATGGTTACCAATTAAATGATAATTTCCCCCACGATGGTTATCATTGTTCCGATGGCCGTTGCCACCGGTACGATTATTATTGTGTTGTTGTTCGTTACCTTTTGGTTGTGCTGACTCATTATCGCGCTCCAATAACTGAGCC
This sequence comes from Panax quinquefolius, assembly GCA_020205615.1. Taxonomy (NCBI): domain Eukaryota; kingdom Viridiplantae; phylum Streptophyta; class Magnoliopsida; order Apiales; family Araliaceae; genus Panax; species Panax quinquefolius. The sequence continues at coordinate 348,187 of JAINUW010000126.1, read as the reverse complement.
CTATTCACAATATCTGAATACAAACAAAGTTTATGAGAAATTAGGTATTGACGTATATCGGGTTTCAAACCTCTTAAAAATATTCACGTCATTCGCTCCTCATTATCGACCAAATGGGATGCAAACCGAGATAACTCGGCAAACTTAGCCTCATACTGTGACACGGTCATATTATTTTGCTCCAGCTTGATAAACTCCACCTCCTTCATGTGACGAATACTTTCGGGAAAGTACTTGTCGTTGAACAACTCTTGGAACTTCTCCCAAGACATCTTGAGTATGTCAGTCTGGGTACGTTTTACAGATTCCCACCAGTAATCTGCCTCTTCACGCAACATAAAGGTGGCAAATGGAACCTTTTGCTCCTCTGAGCATCCCAAGACATCAAATATCTTGGTGATCTGCTTTAACCACGTCTCCGCCTTAAGTGGTTCTGGTTTTCCCAAAAACTCCGGTGGTCCCAGCTCCTTGAACTGCTTAGCGGTGACCGACCGTGGGTTGCCATTATTTTCACCTGCTTTATGAACAGGAGCCGCCTTCGTCTGATGTTGCATGAATTCTAAAAAACTCCTAAACGTACCGTCGTTCGTCATTTGATCAGTGTTGTTGTTTACATGAGGATTATCGCCATCCTGTCGCACATTATCCTGATTATTGATCTGTGGAGACTCAACGGTCTCCTGTGCTCCATTTCTTATCTCGACATTTTCGGATGCCATTTTCAAATACTGCCACAAAACAAGGGTTAATTAACATGTCACATATTATCCCTATACACCGACCAATTAAATACCAAATAAACTTAGGTAGGTCATACTAGCGAAGGAATTTTCCGTCTCTCCCCTCCTAGTTCTTATCTCACATCTTAGCCAGGGATCATATCCCTAAGCTCTGATACCAATTTTGACGCCCCCAAAATTAGGTATACGTCACCCATCTTAGGTCGCCACTTACATGGTACAGAATATAAATACAACTTACTAATATAACTATCGTGTACAATACGACATAAACTGTGAGTTTGAATACAAATATTGTCCACTAGATATTATTCAAACTCAAAAGGAGTCCTCATTACAATTATTATCACACTATTTCACAGAATAGTGAGGACTACTAATGCTATCCTCTGGACCATTACTCCGTTCCACGACTCGTCCCAGCTATATTCTCATTTCCTGAAGAGAAAAGTGAAAGAAAGGGTGAGCTCAACTAGCCCAGTAAGAAATATTATAACTAAGATAATGCAGAATAAATTATCAATAGTCTTCAACAATGTTAAACTGATAAAATACAATAGACAACCAGTTTTAATGCAATGAATATCAATCCATTAAAAGAGTCAAGTAGAAAATAAAGTCTACTATCTTTTAGGTTTTAAAAGTTTTCATCAATTTTTATCACTAAGACTCGGTTTAATGAATAAACCACAATATCTAATCATCCTGTACCACCGGTTAAGGATTTTCATTAAATTATCAATGGTCATGACTATACCGAATCACCCTCGGTCATAATCATACCAAAAACAATCCATCATCGCATTACAAAAGCCATGAGAGGACTTTTGTCACATCATTTATATCAAGCCATGATTATACCGAATGATCCTCGGTCATAATCATACTAAGTTCATCTATGCACATAAGCCAAAGATAACTTTCAACATAATATAAACATGAGGATGATGACAATGATATAAGAATTCAATAAAACAAGTTCAAGAATTAATTTATCTAGGAATTATTAACGTCCCAAATTGTCAACAAGATCTTTGTTTTGTAGAGTAAAATTCAAGAATGATCGGAAGAATATTTCAATGAAAAGATATCTTTGGATGAAACGCAAATATCAAGGATATTCTACTAATTTCATGGAGTATAGAAGTCAAAGTTTTAACCAACCGGGTATAATAAAGAATGGAATAACAAAAGAAATCACCATGCATGCGATACACTCAAGACAGTGGGTTATTCCAATGAATAATAATAACGGAACCGTGTCGGGTGAAATTCACAAGCGAGGATGTTCCAACGGAATAATAAATGCGGAATAATAAATGATGGAACCAGTCCGGCAGTATAAGCACAGATGTGATATTCCGGATGAGAATAATAAAGACGGAATAATAAAAATGGAACCAGTGTCCGTGTAAAACACACGACGTGATATTCCAACGTAATAATAATAAAGATTTTAACCGAATCCGGTGTAAAACACACAGACAAGATGTTCCAATAGAATAATAGAAGAATGTCACCAAGTATAGGGTAAACCGCGTATACAGGTTATTCCAATAGAATAATAAGAATGGAATAACATAAGGATTTCACCAAGTATAGGGTATGCCACGTATACAGCTTATTCCAACCGAATAATAAAGAATGGAATAACAGAAGTTCTCTTCGTGAAAAAGAAAGAATAACACGCCTTACGGGTACAACAAATAATATCCCTTACCGTAAAAGACACTGGATATCAAAGTAGTGAAGTACCAGAATACTCTTCTTCTTTCTCTCTATAGATTTTCTCTCTATAGCTTCTCTCTATAATTTCTCTCTGTAGTTTTAGGTGAATTATAAAGAAAATAATGAAGGAATGAGCTTATTTATAGGAAAATAGAATGCATAGTAATTAATCCATGAGCGATCCAGTTTGATTTACTTTAATCTGACGGTCCATATTTAAAGCAAAATCTTTTAAATAAAATATCATATATTCTATTTATATAAAACATTTTACTATACAAACACTATGCAACACTATGCATAATAAAATATAATATATTCTATTTATAGAATAACTTTAATAAAGTATTTTTTTATATAAAAGATGTTTTTGTTTTATTATGTTAATAATACTGAATAAAACAAAATGTCATTATCGCTATAATAATTCATATTATTAATCGACAATAATGGAATCAAACCGAGTGACTTCTCACATAAGCATCAATAATCAATCCAGGTGTACTACTTGTGCAACCACACGTATAATTGTTTCTTTTACTACTGAGTAGTTCAACAAGATCAATGGTAAAACTTCATGTTATTTCAATAAAATATTTTTGTCGTTTTCTCAATCCGACAATAATTCTGTTGTGGGGTCCACCAATGATTGAGCTATTGTATGAATATTCCCTGCTAAACCGAATATTCCCCGACCAATCGAATATAATATAACAACTTGCATACTTTGCAAAATTTATAAATACTACCCACAACTATAATATTATCTCAAATTCACAGCATAATATTAAAAATTATTTTAACAAAAATTTAAATCTTTATTGATAAAATCTGGGGTCACACAGTATATTTGAATTATTGATTCTTATGTAAGAAGGCACTAGTCAATAATTGTTATAGTAATTACTATTCAATATTTTATTTTATTGATTCAATAATTGATGCGTTGATATTTTATATTATTGTTGTTTCAATAATTGTCACGACACAGTATTTCCCATTATTGGATCAATAATTCATATTATTTGGATAATATTATTAGATAGCATTATTGGAAATGTCTAAAAAGTTCTATCAAGGAGAGGTTTTGTAAGACCCCAACTTATTAAAAATAAAATCGAATTTCCTCTAATTATTATTGTGAATAATAAGGTGTGGAATTGATATAATATTTTGGTTATGGGTGAAATGTGCAAATTTTTCAAAATAAGCAAGTGGTTATAAAATATTCATTGTTGTCGGGGAATATTCGTTTAGTCGTGGAATATTCTTTCTGTTGGAGAATATTCATACGACGGCGAAGCCATTTGTGGGCCCATAATGTAATAACCGCTTGGATGAAAAAAATGACAAATTTGAGTTTTTATAAATAACAGCGTAGTTATTCTGCAATTAACACCGTTGTTGGAATACACGGTGATTAAAATACGATGTCTACGCGAATTGCATAAAGAAGACACCAGTATTGCAAGATATTTTTTCAATTATTGATTCTTATGTAAGAAGGCACTACTCAATAATTGTTACGATAATTATTGCTTCAATATTTTATTTTATTGATTCAATAATTCTTTGCATTGATATTTTATATTATTGTTGTTTCAATAATTATCAACATTGCACAAGATTTTTCATTATCGAATCAATAATTCATATTATTTGAATAATATTATTAGATAGCATTATTGGCAATGTCTAGAAAGTTACATCGAGAGAGGTTTGGTCACCTAGTTGCGCGCCGATGAAGGAGAAATTCTTATTGAAAAGCCCCTCTTTCTTGGGAACTATTTGGTTGTCATTATTGTGATTCGTAATATTATTTGTGAATAATTAATTATTAATTTATATGATAAGGAAATATTTATTTGATGTGGATATAAATTATGGATTTATTTATGTGGTTATAAATGAAGGAATTAATGTTGAGGTATTTTATCGAGATTTTGTCCTGATTGGAGGTATTAAAAGATCAAATCGGTTGTTCTTACGACTTTTATTAAGTGAGTTATAATATTTAATCCGACAGTTGGATCGTTGTAATTTTTGGATATGTTATACATATATAAGTTGAGTATATGTCCACAAATTTTGAACCGTTAAAAATGAGCTTATAATTTGTTATGAATTTTAAGAGGTAACTGATTCGGAAATTAGGTTTTGGTGGAAAATTCTAGAATTGAGTGGACCCCACTCTTGGTTGTTGGGGGAGATTGCTGATTTTTGGTGGGTGAAATAGTAGCAGGTAAAGCCATCAGGTAGCAGGTCAAGTCTGCTTCGGCGTGTTAACATTTTCCTATAAATAGAGGGCTAAGTTAGAATTGAAAATCACACCAAAATTCATAAGTTTTCTCTCTTTTTCTCTCCGGATTATCGAGTGTATTTTGTGAGTATTTAGATACTTGGTGAGTTGCTATCATCAGTGCAAGTTTCTTTCAGCGTCATATCCGATATGCAGTCAAAAGTGCTGCTCTTTTGAGGTAAGGGATAGCAAGGGATAGTAAGGGAGGTTATTTTCTGCATAATGATGTTATTCTTTCAATATAATTATACCGAAATATTGGTATGGATTTTATTGTGGAATTTCTACCTTTTTGAGTCGGGGTTACTATTCACGTATACGACACTATTCATGTATATAGCACTATTTATGTATATGACATTATTTACGTGTACGGTACTATGTACGAATACGGAGTACTATTCACGAGTTACTATTCATGAGTTACTATTCATGTGTTACTATTCATGAGTTACTATTCATGAGTTACTATTCACGAGTTACTATTCACGAGTTACTATTCATGAGTTACTATTCACGAGTTACAATTCACGGGTACTATTCACAAAAAAAAAATTAGTTTTTTTTTCTGACCTAATTATCGTTGATTTAAGATTGTTGCTCTTGAAAATAAATACAGTTGTTGATCATATTGTTTTTATTATCATATATAACATTTTTATAACCCTGATGTTGAATTTCTCTTTCACTTGAGTGTAAAGATGGGTAGATTATTGGTATGATCGTGACTATAAGTTCTCTTTGTCCAGTAGTGAAAAGTTGAATTGTGATTGTTATGATCATGACCATTGAATTTATAATTGAATATTTTTAGCTTAAGTGCAAAGGTGAAATAATCAACATGGTTATAATTATTGTTTATATAAATTCTGAAATGATTATATATTTCTTTGAGATATTAATATATTTGGCCTGTAGTGCAAATATGAACTGTTGATGAATATATTTGGCCTGTAGTGCAAATATAAACTGTTGATGAATATATTTGGCCTGTAGTGCAAAGATGGTTTGTTGATGAATATCTTTGGCCCGTAGTACAAAGGTGACATGTTGTTGAATATCTTTGGCCGTAGTGTAAAGATGGTCTGTTGACGAATATCTTTGGCCCGTAGTGCAAAGATGAATTATGAACAGGAAATGTGTTTTGGTATAACCATGATCTTTGATATTTCAGGTGAAGATAGGTTGTGAAAATTATCTTCGTCCTGGATGAGAAGAGGAATTTAGAACCACAATTATGATTATAAGTTATTCATATGATTGTGGAAAGGAACGGTTGAGTGATGTTACAGGGATAAAACATTGTTGGTGGATTTTTAACGTGGAGAAGATAATAGACTTTATGGTCTATTTGACTCTTCTAATGGATTGCTCGTTCCGCTACAACTATGGTTGAAATTTTTTATCATCTACCATATGTTCTAAATCTCTGATTTATTACTGATGAAGGCTATTGATAATTTAATTATCTTTAGTCATGATATTCTTTACTGAGCTAGTTGTGCTCACCCTTTTGCTTCACAATTCTTTTCAGGTAATAAAAGTGTAACTGGGTCGAGTGGGGGATAACAGGGGAATAGAACGGCGGTCTATAGCTGTTGAGGGTGAGGCAAACCCAACGTTGGAAGGGTGCTTTGTCACTATCATACAAGATGTCTAATGACATACAACCTCGTATCATCATTAGACATGGATGTGCTCATCCACTTGCTGAGTATATATACGAGCACTACCTATATAATCTTGGTATTTATTTGAAGTATAATTCTCAATTAGAGACAGTGGAGATAATGATATGTCAAGAGAAGACTTACCATTGGGAAGAATATGATAGTAATCTTCTTGTTTTTCTTTGGGGTCTATTGGGTCAACCAAGAATAATTCTGTGGCCATATGATATCTATCATAACCTAGACGCATGGCCCCCCATGTACGAAGGTTTCCTTGAGCACTTCCCAAAGATTTTATTTTCTAAAATAGTTTTTCACTATACCTTTATGTAAGGTGTCACTGTGAGGTGTTGTCCACGGTTGGGACATGTGTCACATTTGGTATATATTTGTATCCAAACTCACAGCATATGTGTTGTTGTATTTTGTACGACAATTGTTGTAATAAAGTTGTAGTTATTTTTTGTACCATGTATTTGGCGACTCAGAATAGGTTGGATGGTATGGACCTATTTTGGGGTTGTCATGATTAGTATCGAGCTTAGGATATGGTCTCAGGCGGAGATCGGGGAATAGAACTAGGAGGGGAGAGATGAGTAAATCCTTCGCTAGTGTATCCTACCTAAGCTTATTTATTGGTCAGTCATAATATCGGGATATTATGTGATATGTTAATTTGTTCAATTAGCCCTTGTTTTGAAGCTGTATTCTAGAATGATATCTGAAATATAGGAGATGAGCAATGGAGAAATCATGAGGACATGGAAGATGGAAGCAAGGTATTCTCTACTCTTTGAAATACCAGGTACGTAAATTTTGGGGACGAAATTTCATAAGGAGGGGATTTTGTTAGACCCCAACTTATTTTAAATAAAATCGAATTTCCTCTAATTATTATTGTGAATAATAAGGTGTGGAATTGATATAATATTTTGGTTATGGGTGAAATGTGCAAATTTTTCAAAATAAGCAAGTGGTTATAAAATATTCATTGTTGTCGGGAATATTCGTTTAATCGTGGAATATTCTTTCTGTCGGGGAATATTCGTACGACGGCGCAGTCATTTGTGGGCCCCATAACAGAATAATTGTCGGATGAAGAAAATGACAAATTTATGTTTTTATAAATAACGGCGTAGTTGTTACCGTTAACACTGTTGGAATACCTGGTGGTTAAAATACGATGTCTGGCGTGGTTACGCATGTGCACCACGGTATTACACATATTTTTTCAATTATTGATTCTTACGTAAAAGGCACAACTCAATAATTGTTACGATAATTACTTGCTCAATATTTTATTTTATTGATTCAATAATTGCTTTGCATTGATATTTTATATTATTGTTGTTTCAATAATTATCAACTTTGCAAATATTTCCCATTATCGATTAATAATTCATATTATTTGAATAATATTATTAGATAGCATTATTGGCAATGTCTAGAAAGTTACATCGAGGAGAGGTTTGGTCACCTAATTGCGGCCCATGAGGAGAAATTCTTATTGGAAAGCCCCATCTTTCTGAGGAACTGCTGGTTGTCATTATTGTGATTACGTAATATTATTTGTGAATAATTAATTATTGATTTATATGATAAGGAAATATTTATTTGATGTGGATATAAATGATGGATTTATTTATGTGGTTATAAATGAAGGAATTAATGTTGAGGTATTTTATCAGTATTTTGTCGGATTGGAGGTATTAAAAGATCAAATCGGTGTTCTTACAGCTTTATTGTGTGAATATAATATTTAATCCGACCGTTGGATCGTTGTAATTTTTGGATATGTTATACATATATAAGTTGAGTATATGTCCACAAATTTTGAATCGTTAAAAATGAGCGTATAATTTGTTATGAATTTTAAGAGGTAACGATTTGAAAATTAGGTTTTGGTGGAAAATTCTAGAATTGAGTGGACCCCACTCTTGGTTTTTGGGAAAGATTGCTGATTTTGGTGGGTGAAATAGTAGCGGTAAAGCCACCGGTAGAAGGTCAAAGTATGATTCGACGTCTTAACATTTTCCTATAAATAGAGGGCTATGTTAGAATTGAAAATCACACCGTAATTCATAAGTTTTCTCTTTTTTCTCTCTAGATTATCGAGTGTATTTTGTGAGTATTTAGATACTTGGTGAGTTGCTATTTCATCGATGCAGAAGTTTCCTTCAAATGTCGTATTCGATATCCAATCCGAAATCTTTGCTTTTTTGAGGTAAGGGATTGTAAGGGAGGTTATTTTCTGCATAATGATGTTATTCTTTCAATATCATTATAGCGACATATTGGTATAGATTTTATTGTGGAATTTCTACCTTTTTGAGTCGGGGTTACTATTCACGTATACGGTACTATTCATGTATATAGCACTATTTACGTATATGACATTATTTACGTATACGGTACTATGTACGAATACGGAGTACTATTCACGAGTTACTATTCACGAGTTACTATTCACGAGTTACTATTCACGGGTACTATTCATAAAAAAAAATTGGTTTCTTTTTCTGACCAAATTATCGTTGATTTATGATTGTTGCTCTTGAAAATAAATGCAGTTGTTGATCATATTGTTTTTATTATCATATATAACATTTTTATAACCTTGATGTTGAATTTCTCTTTCACTTAAGTGTAAAGATGGGTAGATTATTGGTATGATCGTGACTATGGGTTCTCTTTGGCCGGTAGTGAAAAGTTAAATTATGACTGGTATGACCATGACCATTGAATTTATAATTGAATATCTTTAGCTTAAGTGCAAAGGTGAAATAATCAAAATGGTTATAATTATTATTTATATAAATTCTGAAATGATTATATATTTCTTTGAGATATTAATATATTTGGCCTATAGTGCAAATATGAACTGTTGATGAATATATTTGGCCTGTAGTGCAAATATAAACTGTTGATGAATATATTTGGCCTGTAGTGCAAAGATGGTTTGTTGATGAATATCTTTTGCCCGTAGTGCAAAGATGACATGTTGAATATCTTTGGCCATAGTGTAAAGATGGTCTGTTGACGAATATCTTTGGTCCGTAGTACAAAGATGAATTTATCAGTATGATTATGAACAGGAAATGTGATTTGGTATAACCATGATCTTTGATGTTTCAGGTGAAGATAGGTTATGAAAATTATCTTCGTCCTGGATGAGAAGAGGAATTTAGAACCACAATTATGATTATGAGTTATTTATATGATTGTGGAAAGGAACTGTTGAGTGATGTTACAGGGATAAAACATTGTTGGTGGATTTTTAACATGGAGAAGATAATAGACTTTATGTCCTATTTGACTCTTCTAATGGATTGTTCGTTCCGCTGCAACTATGGTTGAAAAGTTTTATCATCTACCATATGTTCAAATCTACGATTTATTATCTTGATGAAGGCTATTGATAATTTAATTATCTTTAGTCATGATATTCTTCTTTTCTTGAGCTAGTTGTGCTCACCCTTTTGCTTCACAATTCTTTCCTTTAATAATAAAAGTGTAGTTGGGTCGAGTGGGGATAACGGGGAATAATCGGTGATTTATAGTTTGTTGAGGTGAGTGAGAACCCAATGATGGAAGGGTGCTTTGTCACTATCATACAAGATGTCTAATGACATACATCCTTGTATCATCATTAGACATGGATGTGCTCATCCACTTACTGGGTATATATACGAGCACTACCTATATAATCTTGGTGTTTGTTTGAAGTATAATTCTCAATTAGAGATAGTGGAGATAATATATGTCAAGAGAAGACTTACCATTGGGAAGAATATGATAGTAATCTTCTTGTTTTTCTTTGGGGTCTATTGGGTCAACCAAGGATAATTCTGTGGACATATGATATCTATCATAACCTAGACACATGGCCTCCCATGTACTAAGGTTTCCTTGAGCACTTCCCAAAGATTCTATTTTCTAAAACAGTTTTTGACTATACCTTTATGGAAGTTGTCATTGTGAGGTGTTGTCCACGGTTGGGACATGTGTCACATTTGGTATATATTTTATCCAAACTCACAGCATATGTGTTGTTGTATTTTATACGACAATTGTTGTAATAAAGTTGTAGTTATTTTCTGTACAATGTATTTGGCGACTCAGAATAGGTTGGATGGTATAGACCTATTTTGGGGTTGTCACAGTTGGTATCAGAGCTTAGGGATATGGTCTCTGGCGGAGATCGGGGAATAGAACTAGGAGGGGAGAGATGAGTAAATCCTTCGTTAGTGTATCCTACCTAAGCTTATTTGTTTGTCAGTCATAATATCGGGATATTATGTGATATGTTAACTTGTTCAATTAACCCTTATTTTGAAGCTGTATTCTAGAATGATATCTGAAATACAAGAGATGAGCAAATGGAGAAATTACGAGGACATGGAAGATGGAAGCAAGGTATTCTCAACTCTTTGAAATACCAGGTACATAAATTTCGTGGACGAAATTTCATAAGGAGGGGAGGTTGTAAGACCCCAACATATTATAAATAAAATCGAATTTCCTCTAATTATTATTGTGAATAATAAGGTGTGGAATTGATATAATATTTTGGTTATGGGTGAAATGTGAAAATTTTTCAAAATAAACAAGTGGTTATAAAATATTCATTGTTGTCAGGGAATATTCGTTTAGTCGTGGAATATTCTTTACGTAGGGAATATATTAAATGCTGACAAGCGAACCATTTGTGGGCCCCATAATGTAATAAATGTCGGATGAAGAAAACGACAAATTTGTGTTTTTTATAAATAACGGGGTAGTTATTCTGCTAACAACCGTTGGAATACACGTGGTTAAAATACGATCGATGTCTGGCGTTAGTTCAAAGAGATGGCTTACCGGTATTGCACGATATTTTTTTTCAATTATTGATTCTTACGTGAAGGCATAACTCAATAATTATTACTTTGTAATTCTTGCTCAATATTTTATTTTATTGATTCAATAATTGCTGTATTAATATTTTATATTATTGTTGTTTCAATAATTATCAACGCATGATATTTCCCATTATCGGATCAATAATTCATATTATTTGAATAATATTATTAGATAGCATTATTGGCAATGTCTAGAAAGTTACATCGAGGAGAGGTTTGGTCACCTAATTGCGGCGCAAGAAGGAGAAATTCTTATTGGAAAGCCCTTCTTTCTTAGGAACTACTTTGTTTGTCATTATTGTGATTACGTAATATTATTTGTGAATAATTAATTATTAATTTATATGATAAGGAAATATTTATTTGATGTGGATATAAATTATGGATTTATTTATGTGGTTATAAATGAAGGAATTATTGTTGAGGTATTTTATCAGTATTTTTTTGGATTGGAGGTATTAAAAGATCAAATCGGTGTTCTTATATCTTTATTATGTGAGTTATAATATTTAATCCGACCGTTGGATCGTTGTAATTTTTGGATATGTTATACATATATAAGTTGAATATATGTCCATAAATTTTGAACCGTTAAAAATGAGCGTATAATTTGTTATGAATTTTAAGAGGTAACTGATTCAGAAATTAGGTTTTGGTGGAAAATTCTAGAATTGAGTGGACCCCACTCTTGGTTTTTGGGAAAGATTGCTGATTTTTGGTGGGTGAAATAGTAGCAGGTAAAGCCACCAGGTAGAAGGTCAAGTATGATTCGGCGTGCTAACATTTTCCTATAAATAGAGGGCTATGTTAGAATTGAAAATCACACCAGAATTCATAAGTTTTCTCTCTTTTTCTCTCTAGATTATCGAGTGTATTTTGTGAGTATTTAGATACTTGGTGAGTTGCTATTCATCAGTGCAAGTTTCCTTCAGCGTCATATTCGATATCCAGTCAGAAATGCTGCTCTTTTGAGGTAAGGGATTGTAAGGGAGGTTATTTTCTGCATAATGATGTTATTCTTTCAATATCATTATAGCGACATATTGGTATAGATTTTATTGTGGAATTTCTACCTTTTTGAGTCGGGGTTACTATTCACGTATACGACACTATTCATGTATATAGCACTATTTACGTATATGACATTATTTACGTATACGGTACTATGTACGAATACGGAGTACTATTCATGAGTTACTATTCATGATATACTATTCACGAGTTACTATTCATGAGTTACTATTCATGAGTTACTATTCACGAGTTACTATTCACGGGTACTATTCATAAAAAAAAATTGGTTTCTTTTTCTGACCAAATTATCGTTGATTTAAGATTGTTGCTCTTAAAAATAAATGCAGTTGTTGATCATATTGTTTTTATTATCATATATAACATTTTTATAACCTTGATGTTGAATTTCTCTTTCACTTAAGTGTAAAGATGGGTAAATTATTGGTATGATCGTGACTATGGGTTCTCTTTGGCCAGTAGTGAAAAGTTAAATTGTGACTGGTATGATCATGACCATTGAATTTATAATTGAATATCTTTAGCTTAAGTGCAAAGGTGAAATAACCAACATGGTTATAATTATTATTTATATAAATTCTGAAATGATTATATATTTCTTTGAGATATTAATATATTTGGCCTGTAGTGCAAATATGAACTGTTGATGAATATATTTGGCCTGTAGTGCAAATATGAACTGTTGATGAATATATTTGGCCTGTAGTGCAAATATGAACTGTTGAGGAATATCTTTGGCCTGTAGTGCAAAGATGGTTTGTTGATGAATATCTTTTGCCCGTAGTGCAAAGATGACATGTTGTTGAATATCTTTGGCCGTAGTGTAAAGATGGTCTGTTGACGAATATCTTTGGCCCGTAGTGCAAGATGAATTTATCGATATGATTATGAATGCGAAATGTGATTTGGTATAACCATGATCTTTGATGTTTCAGGTGAAGATAGGTTATGAAAATTATCTTCGTCCTGGATGAGAAGAGGAATTTAGAACCACAATTATGATTATGAGTTATTCATATGATTGTGGAAAGGAACTGTTGAGTAATGTTACAGGGATAAAACATTGTTGGTGGATTTTTAACATGGAGAAGATAATAGACTTTATGGTCTATTTGACTCTTCTAATGGATTGCTCGTTCCGCTGCAACTATGGTAGAAAAGTTTTATCATCTACCATATGTTCTAAATCTCTGATTTATTACCGATGAAGGCTATTGATAATTTAATTATCTTTAGTCATGATATTCTTTACTGAGCTAGTTGTGCTCACCCTTTTGCTTCACAATTCTTTTCAGGTAATAAAAATGTAGCTGGGTCGAGTGGGGGATAACAGGGGAATAGAACGGTGGTCTATAGCTGTTGAGGGTGAGGCGAACCCAACGTTGGAATGGTGTTTTGTCACTATCATACAAGATGTCTAATGACATACAACCTCGTATCATTATAAGACAGGGATGTGCTCATCTACTTGCTGAGTATATATACGAGCACTACCTATATAATCTTGGTGTTTGTTTGAAGTATAATTCTCAATTACAGACAGTGGAGATAATGATATGTCAAGAGAAGACTTACCATTGGGAAGAATATGATTGTAATTTTCTTGTTTTTCTTTGGGGTCTATTGGGTCAACCAAGGATAATTCTGTGGCCATATGATATCTATCATAACCTAGACGCATGGCCTCCCATTAATGAAGGTTTCCTTGGGCACTTCCTAAAGATTCTATTTTCTAAAACAGTTTTTGACTATTCCTTTATGTAAGGTGTCACTGTGAGGTGTTGTCCACGGTTGGGACATGTGTCACATTTGGTATATATTTGTATCCAAACTCACAGCATATGTGTTGTTGTATTTTGGACGACAATTGTTGTAATAAAGTTGTAGTTGTTTTCTGTACCATGTATTTGGGGACTCAGAATAGGTTAGATGGTATGGACCTATTTTGGGGTTGTCACAGGTTTGGTCACCTAATTGCGCACCAGTAAGGAGAAATCCTTATTGGAAAGCCCCCTCTTTCCTAGGAACGGCCTGGTTGTCATAATTGTGATTCTGTAATATTATTTGTGAATAATTAATTATTGATTTATACGATAAGGAAATATTTATTTGATGTGGATATTTATTTTATTTTAATGTTGAGGTGTTTTATCAGTATTTTATCGGATTGGAGGTATTAAAATTCAAATCAATGTTCTTAAAGCTCTATTGCATGAGTTATAATTTTGATCCGACCGTTGGTTTGTGATTTTTGGATATGTTATACATATATAAGTTGAGTATATATCCACAAATTTTGAACCGTTAAAAATAAACGCATGATTTGTTATGAATTTTAAGAGGTGACTGATTCAGAATTTTTTTTATAAATGAGTTTGGTAGAAAATTCTAGAAGGTGGGCCCCACTTTTGTTGTTATTTAAAAGCATGTGCTGAATTAAAGCTTCAAGTATGGTGGGCTGGAATTTTCAATTTGTCATGCGTAGGAATAAAATAAATATATTATTTTATTAATTTAGTCTCTTTTGGCGTTCTAGCATTTTCCTATAAATATGTGCTTATGTTAGAATTGAAAATCACACCAGAAACATAAGTTTTCTCTCTCTATATTGTCGAGCGTATTTTTGTGAGTATTTAGATACTTTGAGAGTTGATTTTCAGTGCAAGTTTCCTTCGGCTTTACAACCGATGTTCCAGTCAGAAATACTACTCTTTTGAGGTAAAGGATTGTAAGGGTTATTATGTTTTCCTGTTTCGTAACATTTCTGACCCTCAAAAATTCTGAAAAAATTTGAAATGATAATTTGATGAGTTTTCTAGATTGTGTCCAAAAATGACGATTTTTGGATGTATAGATTAAGAGTTATGAATTTTATGGGAAAAAAAACTATTTTAAAAGTAAACCCTTATAACTCCTTGTGGTTAACTCCAAAATTGGTGAAATTTTTATTGGGAGTACATGTATATGATAGAAGTATACTCTGTAAATTTCGGAATATTTGGATAAAAGTACAGTGTTTGATAAATGTCTAAATATTTGGCTGTTTTGGCCATATGAAAAATAGTAAATGAATTTTAAAAATTCTGGGAAAAATATATGTTCAATATGGGACTATATCCTGCTAAATCCCAGAAAAGAAATATTTTTGGGACTGATTTGGTATTTTTTATGAAACTGGTCTAGTTATGAGTAAATGAATTAAATATGTTATGTGAAGTAAGAAAATTGGAAAATGGGATTTTATGGCTTGAGAATCCTATATGAGGTATATGTAGATTTTTGATGAGGGTTTTGGTTATTGGTGATGAAATCTTATGAGTTTGGCATTTTAGGATGATTAAATGCATTATTTAGTAAAGTGTAAACAATTAAAATAAATTATTTATAAGTTTAAGAAATGTTATTCTTTCAATATCATTATACCGAAATATTGGTATGAATTTTATTGTGGAATTTATACCTTTTTCATGTCGGGGTTACTATTCATGAATTACTATTCATTAATTACTATTCATGAGTTACTATTCACAAGTTACTATTCACAGGGTACTATTCACAAAAAAAAATTGGTTTATTTTTCTGACCAAATTATCGTTGATTTATGAATCTTACTCTTGAAATTAAATCCATGTTTTGATGATATTGTTTTTATTATCATATATAACATTTTTATAATCCTGGTGAAGAAATTTCTCTTTGACTTGAGTGTAAAGATGAGTAGATTATTGGTATGATCATGACTATGGGTTCTCTTTGGCCAGTAGTGCAAAGTTGAATCGTTGACTGGTATGATCATGACCATTGAATTTATATTTGAATATTTTTAGCTTAAGTGCAAAGGTGAATTGATCAACATGATTATAATTATTGGTTATATAAATTCTGTAATAATTATATATTATTTTGGGATATTAATATCTTTGGCCTGTAGTGCAAAGATGACATGTTGTTGAATATGTTTGGCCTGTAGTGCAAAGATGACCTTTTGTTGAATATCTTTGGCCTGTAGTGCAAAGATGACCTGTGTTGAATATCTTTGGCCTGTAGCGCAAAGATGAACTGCTAATGAATATCTTTGGCCCGTAGTGCAAAGATGAATTTATTAGTATGATTATGAACATGAACTATGATTTGGTATAACCATGATCTTTGATATTTCAGGTAAAGACATGTGATGAAAATTATCTTCGTCTTAGATGAGAAGAGGAATTTAGAACTACAATTATGATTATTATTTATTCACATGATTGTGGACAGGAACTGTTGATTGATGTTACAGGGATAAAATATTGATGGTGGACTTTTAAATTGGTGAAAATAATAGACTTTATGGTCTACTTGACTCTTCTAATGGATTGCTTTCGTTCACTTTTGACTATGGTTGAAATTTTTATCATCTACCATATGTTCTAAATATCCGATTTATTACTGATGAAGGCTATTGATAATTTATTTATCTTTAGTCATGATATTCTTTCTTTGAGGCTAGTTGAGCTCACCCTTTTTGCTTCACAATTCCTTTCGTGTAATAAGAGTGTAGGTAGGGTCGAGCGAGGATAACAGGGGAATAGAACAGTGGTATCTAGCGGTGGAAGTTCTCCCTAAACAGTATAGAAAAGTGTGTTATATTTTATACATCATTTAGTAGTTATAGTTGGTGAATCAAATAGGGTGAGGCGAACCCAATGTTGGAAGGGTGTTTTGCTACTATCATACAAGATGTCTAGTGACATACAACCTCGTGTTATCATAAGACAGGGTTGTGCACATCCATTTGCTGAGTATATCTACGAGCACTACCTATATAATCTTGGTGTTTGGTTGAAGTATAATTCTCAATTAGAGACAGTGGAGATAATGATATGTCAAGACAAGACTCACCATTGGAAAGAATATGATAGTAATCTTCTCATTTTTCTTTGGGGTCTATTGGGTCAACCAAGGATAATTTTGTGGGCATATGATATCTATAATAACCTAGACGCATGGCCTCCCATGTACGAAGGTTTCCTTGAGCACTTCCCAAAGGTTTTAATTTCTAAAATAGTTTTTGACTATACCTTTATGTAAGGTGCCATTGTGAAGTGCTATCCAAGGTTGGGATAAGAGTTACATTTGGTATATATTTGTATCAAAACTCACAACATATGTGTTGTTGTATTTTGCACGACTATTGTTGTAATAAAGTTGTAGTTGTTTTCTGTACCATGTATTTGGTGACTCAGAATAGGTTTGATGGAATGGACCTATTTTGGGGTTGTCACATCTGGGATAAACGATTCCTTCATAGAGCGGAAGTATATACGAAATAGCAACTCGGAACCTAGTTTGTTGGTTGTTTGTGGAAAACCACTCAGCGTACCATATTGAAACTATTAGAGACTCGATGTGTACCAAGTATTGAAATGTGTATGTATGATGAAAATGTGGAACTCGAATGAAATGTTGAGCAATATAAATGAAGTTAGAAATTTTTAAAGGAAGAATTGTTATATAAATAAGATAATTCAAAGAAGAATCTTGATGGGATATAAAGAGAAGAAATGGGAGTTACCTAACTCCAATAGCAAAGATAATGAATAATGATGAATAGACAAAGTCTGTAAGATTAAAAGCATAAATGAAATCGTAATTGATGAAAAAAGGAAAGAAAGAGGATCGTAAAACAAAACAATCACGAGTTAAGAAAAGACTTTTAAGGGAGATGATTATAGAATAAAATTACGACGTGATCTGTTGTAATGTTTGAATAATTATAGCTTGATGCTATGAAGATAATGTATTATGATATAGTACAAGAATAAACTCACGATGAGTTATAGATAATGTGATACGAGGAATTCGTATTGAGCAAGTTAAGGGAAAGTTAAGAATAAATTAAGAGTAATGTAATGTTTGGTGGGATTTCAATTGAGGACTCATATGATGACTAAGTTGTACAAACCTTTGTATGGGCAGAGATTTTGTGCATGTACTTGGTTTATCACATTGATAATCATTGGAATGTCGGTGTCGCGCTATCAATGTATATGTGGTGGAAAGGTGAATCTGTTCTCATGTGTATATGTGATAGTTAGAGGCTTTTAAGGTTAGGATAGACGATATTAAGATTAGGTACGGTTCTTAAAACTAATGCATATGGTAAGTTTGTGACTCGTAATAATATTGTATGTTTTGAACCCTCAACGAATGGACGCCTATGGTCTGACTAAAATAAGTTCTTAAACTCATATTATTGTGGCAAGTTTCCTGAACTTCCAAAGTGTGGTAAGTTTGATGAACTATACCGGGGTATAGATAAGTTGTGAACGAGGAATAGAGGATTATAGGAATAGATAAAATTGTTAAGCAATGGATCAGTATAGAAAGTGGAGTTGGGGGTGGAGACATAGGTTTTCCAAATCTTCTAGCTATGCTAGTATTTTTTCAAAATTTATTGACTTCGTGCTGATGTTTGCACTTCTGTTTTTCTTGAAAAAAAACATTGGAATAAACGATGGAACCAATGAGTTTTAAAAATAATATCGTTATTCGTATGTTTATGCTAATTGTTTCGGCTAGACAAAAAATAATTTAAAAATAGCAAAATTTTAAAAAAAAATCGTAGTCGTGAAGACATCACTAAATATGATGCTGATTTGACAAACGAGAAAGTCATCAATGCAATTGAACTTGGTGTTGGATGTGATCAAAAGATCGTTAGCCCACTATGGTATGATGTAACATGACAAAGTCATATAATGACTTAATCCTCAACGTACTATCGAGATAGTACGGTATCATGTCATAAAAAAAAGAGAAGGGATTTTCGGTTTTCTTTAAACTAAGAAAGATATGCCATATGAATTGGATAAAACTATTTCGATTGATGTTCGAGTTGTTGTTAGAAGTCTATTATGACACCCCCAAATTCGGGTACTTCAATTCCACGGGATTTGGTGTTCACTTTACAAATATCATCTATCTATCTACCCATAATAAATGAAAGCCATGCAATAGATAGAATAAAAATCTTCCCCTTAAGGGTTACAACATCTGAATAATAATAATACAATCGTAGGTTAAATTAACCTTAAATATCTGTGCCGAATCATAAACAAATAAGTCTTAACAACATCATTAACTCAAGTCTTAAACATAAATACATCATCTAATAAAATAACAAGTCTTCATCACTTGCTAACTTTGCCCTTGCCCTTACTAGTGGAAGGTTCATCAGTTCTTTCGTTCTTAACTGCAATGTTATTATTAAGCAAGAGTGAGCACTATTGCCCACAAGTATAATAATGAAATAACAGTATAATAACATGCAAATAAATCAAAGACATCTGAATAAAAGCTTAACTTTTGAATCAAGAATGAATAACAAGAATCAAAAGAATTCTGAGGGTCATAAGACCTTGAACTATGTCCTAGGTTATCAAGGGTTATACTTGAAACCTTTAACGGTCATAAGACTATGGACCTTTCTACTCGTACTTGGGGATCAAACCTTAGTATTATCTTCGTGCACAATATCTTAACGCTAACGCATAAGTAAATCCCTTTGCAGGGTTGTTCATCTCAGTTTGACATTTGAGTCCGCACCAAAGGAAGTTTGGTTTGGATAATTCATCAAGGGTTCTAAAATTTAGAACACTCATCAACTATGGACTAGTCGAATCAATAAAGGTTCGCTAGTCTAATAAGGTTCAATAATAATGATATTTAAATTGAATAATAATCTCAGGAAGTATACAATAGGACAATTATTGTATAACTGAATCATGCTTGAAAAGATAATCAATCTTTAATATTACATTTGAACTTAAATAATAGCAATGATAATTTACTCGGGGTAATTAATAAACTTGAACAATAATGACAAGTAGGGTTCGGAAACTTGCCTCGTGCGTAGATTACACTTTAACTAAGCACGTTCTTTGAATTTAAATCCAACATACCATTCAAATTCACAATACCAATTAATTATAACTTAACTAATCATCAATGATCATTCTTTTGTCTAAACTTTGGTTATGACTATACTTAGTCAAATTATCACATTGTTATATAATTTGTACTTCATGAATATCAAACTAATTATGTATTCAATAACTCAATCCACATGTAATTATGTTATTTACATGTTAAACAACTATTTTAACATCTCATTATACTTCTAACATGTTTACATGTTCATTAAATTAATTTACTAACACATTGTTAGACTTAAACATTTTAAAAATTACATTTCAAACTTTTCTAAAGAGTGGCATATTACTGCCTTCACTTTTATCTTGATTCTCAAGATCGTAGTGCGCCCACACCGCTATGACTTTGGTCAATGGCGTTATGGCGTGGCTCATATTAAGTGCTGATGACTCTTATGCTCAGAGTCATGACATGGCTGGCATAGCGTACAGACATTGAAATGGCGAGTTGAAAAATCGCAGAAACATGCCAATTTCTTCCAATTTCTTATTTCCTACTAAATAATTAGACATACCCACATGATATAATTCAGATACAAACATTACTCAACATCTAAAGACTGATTTTAACCCATTAAAACACATAATTACTGAATTAAAATATGCAAATTGTACTGTTCTTTGTGTTCTTGAAGATTTTGAACAAAAATATAAAATTTAACACTATGGATTCGTTATAACACCGAATCCGTTCATTTAAGGTTTGGTCTCTTCGTATCAACATGCATAATAATAAACGAGTGTAAAATTTAGGGATAATATACGATCAATACATGAAATATCACGTATAAGGCCATATGGCCAAAACCCAAACTCTGTAATTTTTTTGAAATAGCAAGTCATCATTTACTGAAACTTATGATATGGAATCATATAAAATATATATAAAACATGTTATGCTACTCGAATTATTACATATATTCCTAACTCAATTTCCCAATTTACAGAAATTCCACAGAACTTGATTGAAAGCCATTTTCATAAAAACTAAATGACGTAAAAGTAGAATTTGGGTTGGAGAGAATTACTCACATATTAGTGTAGATAGGAGGGATTAAACTTTCTCAATCAATCAGACAACTCACAATTCTCTCAATTTCTTAATTCTCTCGCTCTGTGATAATTCTCTAGACTTAGCAATAATGGAATGAATGAAGAAGAAGACGTCGCATATAATAATTAAACTGACATAGTTGTGGTCAGTTAACCAATTCGTGGTTAACTGCCCTCAACCACTACTAAGGCCTTGTTTGGCTATTCATTATAATTCATTCTCATTTAATTTGATAAACTTCTTATACTATAGTTTAATTAATGTCACACTCCTTATAAAATAACTCCAATATTTTATTTAATATATTTTAAATAAAATATAATAATTTCTCATAAATTCACATAGTCATATATTTAATTTTCTCATTAATAAATAATGTCAAATTATTAACTCTCTAATTAATAATTAAATTAATTAAATAACATTATGCTTATTAAATGTTTCATTTAATACAATAAGCTCACATAATGACATACTTGGATAATAATTATTCTCTTCATTAATTTAATAAATGTAACACATAATTAAATTAATCTACCACAATTGTATCAATTAATTATTAAATCTAATAATTAAATCATCGAAAAATATTTATTTAATTCAATAAATATTAAAATAAATTTACAAAAATCTCGTTAAATCACATCTTTCCCCTTAAAGCGGATTACTCCTCTCGTAATCACGACTCAATAAATTCGACCTGTTACATCTATGCTATTTGATTCAGCTAGACAAATATTGAAAAATGTTTATGCAGTTCAAGCGTTTCTTGAGAAGTTATGCCAAACCAAATTGTTTTGGTGCAAATTCAGGTGTTGAAAAGCTGAGGTGAACAACCCTTTTATAGGGGAGTACGCGAAAGCTTTTAGATGTTTGTGCACAATACATTGTACGAAGGGTTGAACACCCAAAGTACGCGGAGTCCCTACAGTTATGACTGTTTAGGTTAAAGTTAAAAGATTACTTGTAACCTTGGACATATTTTACGCGATGCTTTTAGATGTTTGTGCACTATACATCGTACGAAAGGGCTTATCACCCTAAGTACGTGAGTCCCTACAGTCTAATGACTGTTTAGGTTTAAGTTGAAATAAATACTTATAACCGTGGACGTAGTTCAAGGCCTTGTGATCCCTCAGTATGATTAGAGAATCTTTTTAATTCCTGAGTTTTTCATACTACTTCCCAATTATTGAGCAATTGTGGAAGATTCTTATTATTCTAAAAGGTGAATGTGGTAAGGATGATATTCCTTAGAAAGAAGTAAGTCATAGAATGTGACACCAAATGATCAATATATTGAATAAGTGAGAAAAGAAATTTTGAAATGAGAAGGAGATGAGTTATCAAGAGTAATGTAAAACTTTTAATAGAAAGTTAATAATTATAGAAAGATCTTTGTGGAAAGAAAGTGGTTATAGAACCCAAGGAATGAATAAAGTATTAACGTAAAATCTATTTTGATAGATTGAATGAATGAAGATTAATAAATAATATTTCGAGGACGAAATTCTTAGAAGATGGGGTGAATATAAAATCCCGAGTGTTTATGAGTTAAGTATATGATAACCATCCTTAGAAAATGAAATGAATGGGTTAAAGAATATATAATACTCAAAATATAATTGAGTTCAGGTGAAAGTTATGAAATAAAACCTAGAATTTATTATGAAGAATGGTGGAAGTAGGAAATATAAAGCTTATATTAAGGTAAGGTGTTGAAGTTATTCAAAAAAGAGATTTGATGAAAACCTGAGTAAGGTAGGGTTTCGGTGATTCCGAGGACGTAATCCTTATATGGAAGGAAGAATGTAACAATCCAGAATTTTATTTATAATTTCAAATATTTATTAAATTAAATAAATATTTTTAATTGATGTGTTTGTTTTTAGTAGATATTTGTTGGATTATTTATTAGTAAGTAAATAATTAATGAGTTATAGAAATTAACTTAATTAAGATAAAGAGTGATGAATTTATTTTATGAGGTAATACTTAATTTAACTTAATAACTAAATTAGAGAGTTATTAAGGATTATATGGTTTGTTAGAATGTTGTTTTATTTTAATTTAGTAATTAAAGTGATATGTTAATTTATTAAGTAAAATTATAATGAAAATTATAATTTTGTGGTAATTAGTTTTGTTTATTCAATAAAGATTGGATATAAAAATCCAAGTAAATAATGTCGGACTATAAACTATAGTATAAATGATTTATTGAAATAAATTAAAGTAGTTTTAAATGGGTTTACCAAACAAGGCTTAAAAATATTAAGTCTTTATTTTAAAAAGTGTTTTGCCAAACAAAGCCTTATGGCTTTTGAATTTGAATTAATAATAATAATAATAATATATTAAATATTTTATAATTGATAATTAATATTATAATTAATAAAGCGTCAGTTTTTAGACGTTTGAGTTTTGGAGCGTTGGTTTGATGTTACGTAGAAGGTTTGGTGTTGGGTAAAATCTAGTTACGTACAACACGCAAGTATACGTGGTCAACAAGTAATAAAGTGAAAGTAGAGTATCGTTCCCACGAGGAATTGTTTAATAGAAAATCATCAAGTACTAACCCGTAACCAACTCAATCTTATTTAAACGAATGAATTTAAATTAGACTACTATTAAATTCCACTAGTTAAATTAAGATAACGGAGATTTAAGATCACAATTTCACTTATTACTTCATTTAAGTTAACACACTTCTCATCAATTATTCTCTATCCTGAATTGTTAATCAAGAACATTAAAGGAGATAAAACCACCTCTCAATGCATAATACCCATATTAACGTCAATCCACAATTAAGATAGAAATCCGTTAAACACCTTAATCAACTAACCAACTATATCTCTATGTTTTTCAACACTTTTATCACTGAGACTCAGCTTAATAAATAAACCACATCATCCCTGCACTACGGCCAATGATATTCATTAGTATCACGACCACAAATTATCCATGCAGTACGGGCCAAGGATATTCGTGTATTCATCAATGGTCATGATCATGCCAACAACTGTCCATTAATGCACTACAGCCAATGAGGACTTTTACCACATCATTTGTAACATTACAGTCATGATTATGCCGAATAATCCCTGATCATAATCATACCAAGTCCATCCATGCACTACAGGCCACAAATGACTTTCAACATATTATAAACACGAGGATGATGACAATGATATAAGAATTCAATAAAACAAGTTCAATTTATAATTTAATTTATCCAGAAATCAATAACGTCCAAATTGTCAACATGATACTGCTTTGTGGAGTAAAATTCAAGAATGCTCAAAAGAATATTTTCATGAAAAGATATTGGATGAAGCGAAAATATCAAGGATATCCCACAAATTTCATGGAATATAGAAGCCAAACCTTTAATCAACGGAGTATAATAGATTATATGAAACCGCAAATGGATTTTTGCCGCCATGCGATAATCCACGTAGACAAATTATTCCAATAGAATAATAAAGAATGGAACTAGGTCATGCTTAATCCGCACAGACAGGATGTTCCAACAGAATAATAAAGAATGGAACCAGGTCATGCGTAATCCGCACAGACAGGATGTTCCAACAGAATAATAAAGAATGGAATAACAACAGAATTCACCAGGCGTGTGATAGATCACGCGCATGTGAGTTATTCCAATGTAATAATAAAGAATGGAATAACAGAAAAATTTTACCATGTATGCGGTACTTCACATAGACAGGTTATTCCAACATAATAATAAAGAATGGAATAACAACCCTTACGAGTATTGAAAGAAAACAACTCTCTTCATGAATACGAAATAAATAATACCCCTTACCTTAGAAAAACTGGATACTGAAATAGTGAGGTAGCAGACTTCTCTTTTTCTTTCTCTATATAATTTCTCTCTATAATAATTGCTCTAAAGCTTTTGTAAATTGGTGAGAAATGAAGGAAGAATGAGCTTCTATTTATAGGAAAATATAGTTTCGATAATTGCACGTTTTGGGGCTCGAAATATTCAGTATAATATCTTCCTCTTTTTCTTCATTTTTAATTTAGTCCTGCAAGTATTATCAAACTTGCACCACCTCCCCTAATAGTAAATAATGTGATTTAATAGTTCATTCTTATGACTAATTAGTATAATTATGTGAAAAAACTAATTATAGTATAGTAAATTCAACTATACCTCCATTTTTAATTTAGTCATACAAGTATTATCAATCTTGCACCACCTCCCCTAATAGTACATGAATGTGAATCAATAGTACACACATTTGAACAAATAGTTATAAGCATGTGAAATAATAGCAAATAATTGCTCATTTATCCGATTAATTTCCCGATTGGTCAATATAACCTTCAAACATCAATTATTATCGAAATAAATGTCGATTTCCACTAACAGTAATAATCCCAACACAATGGAACTATCAATTTCATCTTTAATCAACACAACTTATTCATCATTAATATTATAACTCACAATATTTAACAACCAGGTCGTTCCCAGGAAAAAGGGGGCTTTCCGACCAATCGAATATTATATAACCACTTGCTTACTTTCCAAAATTTGTAAATATTACCCACAACTATAACATTATATCAAATTCACACCATAATATTCAAAAATATATTTTGAGAAAATTATTCTTTATTCATAAAAGTTAGGGTCTTATAACCTCCCTTTCTTATGAAATTTCATCCTCGAAATTAGGGTACGTACCTGGTATATCGAAGAGGTGAGGATATCTTGATTTTATTTCAGATTCTAATTCCCAGGTCATTTCCTCAACATCATGGTTTCTCCACAAAACTTTGACTTGAGGTATAACTTTAGAGCGTAGAATATGATCCTTCTTATCCAAGATTTTAACAGGTAACTCTTCATACGTTAAATCTTCATCTATCTCGTCTGGTTCTAATTTAATAATGTGTTTCTGGTCTTTCACATATTTACGTAACATAGATATGTGAAAAATGTTATGAACATGAGACATACTTCGCGGTAAGGCGATTCTATAGGCCACAGTTCCTACTCGATCGAGGATTAAAAATGGGCCAATGAATCGAGGGTTGAGCTTTCCTCTCTTTCCAAATCTCGTAACTCCCTTCCATGGAGCAACACATAACAACACATGATCTCCAATATCGAATTCCACATCCTTTCGATGAAGATCAGCATAACTCTTTTGTCGATCTTGTGAGGTTTTTATACGTTGTCGGATCATTTGAATCTTTTCCGTAGTCACACGTACCAACTCCGGTCCCAACAACGTTCCTTCACCCACCTCATCCCAGCATACTGGAGAACAACACTTTTTTCCATACAACGCCTCAAATGGAGCCATGCCAATACTTGCTTGATAAATGTTGTTGTAGGAAAACTCCACCAATGGTAAAAACTTGTCCCAACTTCCCTTGAAGTCAAGGACACAGAATCTTAATAAATCTTCAAGATTTTGAATAGTCCTCTCCGACTGCCCGTCCCTCTGAGGATGATATGCCGAGCTAAATCGTAAATCCGTGCCCATAGCTTTTTGCAAACTAACACAAAATCTTGAAGTGAATCTTGGGTCTCGATCAAAAACTATGGATACCGGCATACTATGCAGTCTTATTACAATCTCGTTTATGTACATAAGAGCAAGACTTTCAAGTGTATAAGTTTCTCGTATAGGTAGGAAATGAGCAGACTTGGTCAATCTATCAAAAATGACCCAAATTGCATCTATGCCTTGCGAAACCTTGGGAAGACCAGTAACAAAATCCATAGAAATATGCTCCCACTTCTATTCTGAAATTTCAAATGGTTGCAATGGACCTTTTGGTACTTGATGTTATTCCTTGACTCGTTGACAAGTTAAACACCTTGAGATAAACTCCGCTATCTCTCTCTTCATATTGCTCCACCAAAATGTATGTCAAAGATCACGATACATTTTGGTACTCCCAGGATGGATTGCAAATGGTGTGTTGTGCGCCTCCATCATGATTTTATACTTTAAATCAAGATTGTTATGAACACAAAGTCTGGAGTTGACTCGAAGTATTCCTTCTTCATCGATTCTTTCTTCCGGCATAGCACCTTCTTGCACTTTCTTCCTCATATGCATCAGCTGTAGGTCTGTAGCTTGAGTAGCTTTAACTTTATCGATTAAAGTCGGTTCTACTCGTATATTCGCCATCATCACATGGGTCCCTGGAGTCTTTAACTCTATCTCCATCCTTTGTAAGTCATATAAAATCGGCCTTTGCAATGACAATAATGCACTCGTACCCGCATATGATCTTCTACTCATAGCATCAGCTACTACGTTCGTTTTTCCAGGATATGGTATTGAATGGTATGATCGTAATCTTTCAACAACTCAAGCCATCGTCGTTGCCGCATGTTGAGTTCTTTTTGAGTGAAGAAATATTTGAGGCTTTTATGATCCGTATAGATCTCAACCTTTTCTCCATACAGGTAATGCCTCCAAATCTTGAGTGCAAAAATGACTGCTGCCAACTATAGATCATGAGTAGGATAACTCCTCTCATATTCTTTGAGTTAATAAATGTACGATAAAGCTATGACTTTCCCATGTTGCATGAGAACACATCCTAACTCTTTGCCTGAAGCATCACTGTAGATGACAAATCCCTCCGAGCCAGATGGTATTATCAGAACAGGTGCTGAAATGAGTCTCCTCTTGAGTTCTTGAAAACTCTTCTCACATTCCTCACTCCAACCGAATTTTGTATCTTTTTGAGTCAGATGAGTTAGTGGAGTAGGGATTCGAGAAAACCCTTCTACGAATCTCCGATAATAACCAACTAAGCCAAGAAAGCTACGTACTTCGGTTACTGATTTAGGTTTCTCCCAGCTTGAAATTGCTTCAATCTTTGTCGGGTCAACAGATATCCCATGATTTGATATCATGTGCCCAAGGAATGTAACTTCCTCAAGCCAGAACTTGCATTTCTTCAACTTGGCATATAGCTTATTTTCACGAAGCTTTTGGAGTATCAGTCTCAAGCGTTGCTCATGGTCTTCACGGGGTTTTGGAGTATATGAGGATGTCATCAATAAAGACAACCACAAAGTGATCCAAATATTCCTTGAATACTCGGTTCATCATATCCATGCAGGCAACAGAAGCATTAGTCAACCCAAAAGACATGACTAAGAATTCATAATGCCCGTACCGAGTTCTAAAAGCAGTCTTTGGAATGTCATCAGTTTTAATCTTCAACTGATGATATCCGAAACGAAGATCAATCTTTGAAAAGAATTTGGCGCCTTACAACTGGTCAAACAGGTCATCAATGCGAGGCAACGGGTACCTGTTTTTGATGGTGACATGATTCAACTCTCGATAATCAATACAAAGTCGCATACTTTCATCTTTCTTCTCCATAAATAGAACATGAGCACCCCAAGAAGACGTACTAGGGCGAATGAAACCGATATCTTACAATTCCTGCAATTGGGTCTTTAACTCTTGAAGTTCAATAGGAGCCATTCGATATGGGGTTTATAAATGGGTTCAAGGTCGATAAAAAATTCAATTTCACGCTCTGGGGGTTGGCCAGGAAGTTCTTCAGGGAATACGTCAAGAAATTTATTAATAATAGAAATATCTTTAAAATCTGACGTATTTTTGTTTAAATCTGTGACATGAGCTAAGAAAGCTTGACATCCGTTTTTCAATAAACGAATAACTTTATGGCTTGAGATGACCGTGATTGATTTTAATGGTTTGGTCGCTTGAATTCACATAATAGGTTGATTAGGAATATGAAAGCTAACAACCTTACGAAAACAATCAATTTTAGCATGATGAGTAGTTAACCAATCAATCCCTAAAATCACGTCAAATGCAAGTATTTTTTTTAAAAATAAGATCAACATGTAACGTGCTGTTACCGATTTGAATCAAACAAGACTTATAAACAATGGATGTAATGAAGGTTTCTCCCAACGGAGTTTCAACCGATAAGGCAAAGTATAATTTCTCCAAAGTCAAATTTAACCGTTGAGCGCAAGTAGGAGAAATAAAAAAATGGGTAGAACTGGTATCAAATAAGGTATAAACTTCGCTAGAGTTTATGATATGCTTACCCGTGATGACTTCGTTCGGGTTCTTTTCTTTCTAGGAGGTTACGACAAACGCTCTCCCTTGAACTACCGGCTTTGACTTTTTTGGGACGGCCTTTGGTTCCTCCATCCCAGCTGGACTTGTCTTTGGTGCACGACGAAATCGGGCTAGGTGACCTTATCTTCCACAATTATAACACGCTTTGGAATGCATCACGCAGTTTGGACTGATATGTCCCTCCCATCCGCATTTGAAGCATATGATAGGTGGTCGTTCTCCTTCCTTAACAACAGGTGCTGGTGCTGACGTCTTTCCATTATTGTTGAATCTCTTTTTCTTGAAATGTCCATTTTTACTGTTTTGGCCATGATTACCACCGAAGTGGTTAGCATTTCTGGCATGTTGATTCCCTCCACGTTTGTTGTCACCGCTTCGATGACTGCTACCACTGGTATTATCATTTCGCTGGCTGCTTTCTCTTGGTTGAGTTGACTCGTTATCGCGCTCTAATAACTGAGCCTTGTTAACAACATCTGAATACAAACACAGTTTGTGAGAAATTAAGTATTGACGTATCTCAGGTATCAAACCTCTTAGAAGCATCCGCGTCATTCTCTCCTAATTATCAACCAAGTGAGACGCAAACCGGGATAACTCGACAAACTTAGCTCCGTACTGTGACACTGTCATATTTTTATGCTCTAACTTGATGAACTCTACCTCTTTCGTGTGACGAAAACTTTCGGGAAAGTACTTGTTGTTGAATAGTTATTGGAACTTCTCCCAAGACATCTTCAGTGCGGAAGGTTGAGTACGCTTTATCGATTCCCACCAGTAATCTGCCTCTCCTCGCAACATAAAGGTGGCAAATGGAACCTTTTGCTCCTTGGAGCATCCCAAAACATCAAATATCTTGGTGATCAGCTTTATCCACGTTTCCGCCTTAAGTGATTTTGGCTCTCCAATAAACTCCGGTGGTCCCAGCTCCTTAAACTGTTTAGCGATGACCGTCCGAGAGTTTCTAGTGTTTCCACCTACATTTTGGACAGGAGCCGCTCTCGCCTGATGTTGCATTAATTGCATAAAGCCTCTGAATATTCCATCGTTCATCATTTGGTTAGTGTTGTTGTTTGCATGAGGATTATTGCCATCCTGATGCACATTATCCTTATTATTAATCTTGGATGTCATTTTCAAATATGGCCACAAAACAAGGGTTAATTGACATGTCATATATTATCCCTATACTCTGACCGACCAAATAAATACCAAATAAACTTAGGTAAGTCATACTAGCGAAGGAATTCCCCGTCTCTCCCCTCCTAGTTCTTGTCTCACATCTCAGCCAAGGATCATATCCCTAAGCTTTGATACCAACTGTGACGCCCCCAAAATAGGTATACATCACCCATCTTGAGTCATCAAATACATGGTACAAAATTCAAATACAACTTAATTATACAACAGTCATGTAAAATAGGATAAAACATAATCTTAGAGTTTTAATAAGAATATTGTCATCTAGACAATATCCACACTCAATGGAGTCCTCATTACATTTATTGTCACACTATTTAATTAACGAAATAGTGAGGACTACTAATGCTATCATCTAGACCATCACTCTGCTTCCCCGACAAGTCCTTTCCACGCTCTCATTTCACAAGAGAACAAAGAAAGAAAGGGTGAGCTCAACTAGCCTAGTAAGTAATATTATGACTAAGATAATGCGAATAAATTATCATTAGCCTTCAACAATGTGTTAAACCGATAAAATATAATAAACATCAAGTTTAATCATATGAACAAGCAATCCATTAGAAGAGTCAAGTAGAGAATAAAATCTACTATCTTCTATGATTTAAAAGGTTTTTCATCACTTTTATCGCTGAGACTCAGCTTAATAAATAAACAACATCATCCCTCAAGACTACTACCAAGGATATTCATTAGTATCACGACCATAAATTATCCATGCACTACAGGCCAAGGATATTCGTGTATTCATCAATGGTCATAATCATGCCAACAACTGTCCATCAATGCACTACGGCCAATGAGGACTTTTACCACATCATTTAGAACATTACGGTAATGATTATACCGAATCATCCTTGGTCATAATCATACCAAGTCCATCCATGCACTACAGGGCACAGATAACTTTCAACATATTAAAACATGAGGATGATGACAATGATATAAGAATTCAATAAAACAAGTTCAAGGTTAAATGTATAAATATTTATAATTTAATTTATCTAGAAATCAATAATGTCCAAATTGTCAACATGATACTGCTTTGTGGAGTAAAATTCAAGAATACTAGATGAAGCGCAAATATCAAGGATATCCCACTAATTTCATGGAGTATAGAAGCCAAAACTTTAATCAACTGAGTATAATAGAATATATGAAATTGCAAATAGATTTTTTGCCGCTGCACAGTAATCCACATGACGAGCATTACTCCTACGTAATAATAAAGAATGGAATAATGTAAGAATTCACCAGCGCATGCGTGTAATCCGCATGCATGTTATTCCAACAGAATAATAAAGAATGGAACTAGGTCATGCATAATCGCAAGATGCATGTGATGTTCCAACGAATAATAAAGAATGGAACTAGGTCATGCATAATCCAAGACATGCATGTGATGTTCCAACAGAATAATAAAGAATGGAACCAGGTCATGCGTAATCCGCACAGACAAGATGTTCCAATAGAATAATAAAGAATGGAACCAGGTCATGCGTAATTCGTATATACATGATGTTCCAACAGAATAATAAAGAATGGAATAACACAGAATTCCCTGTGCATGCGATAGATCAAGACAAACAAAGTTATTCCAATGTAATAATAAAGAATGGAATAACAGAAGAAATTCACCATGCATGTAGTACTTCGCATAGACAAGTTATTCCAACATAATAATAAAGAATGGAATAACAACCCTTACGAGTATTGAAAGAAAATAACTCTCTTCATGAATACGAAAGAAATAATACCCCTTACCTTAGAAAAACTGGAAACTGAAATAGTGAGGTAGCAGACTTCTCTTCTTCCTTCTCTCTATAATTTCTCTCTATAATAATTGCTCTAAAGGTTTTGTGAAATGGTGAGAAATGAAGGAAGAATGGGCTTCTATTTATAGGAAAATATAGTTTCGATAATTGCACATTTTGGGGCTCGAAATATTACAGTATAATACCTTCCTCTTTTTCTTCATTTTTAATTTAGTCCTGCAAGTATTATTAAACTTGCACCACCTCCCCTAATAGTAAATAATGTGAATTAATAGTTCATTCATGTGACTCAATAGTATAATCATGTGAAAAAACTAATTTCAGTATAGTACCTTCAACTATACCTCTATTTTTAATTTAGTCATGCAAGTATTATCAATCATGCACCACCTCCCCTAATAGTACATGAATGTGAATCAATAGTACACACATGTGAACAAATAGTTATAAGCATGTGAAATAATAGCAATTAATTGTTCATTTATCCGATTAATCACCCGATTGGTCAATATAACCTCCACACATCAATTATTATCGAAATAAATGTCGATTTCCACTAATACTAATAATTCCAACACAATGGAACTATCAATTTCATCTTTAATCAACACAACTTATTCATCATTAATATTATAACTCATAATATTTAATAACCAGGTCGTTCCCAGGAAAGAGGGGGCTTTCTAATAAGGATTTCTCCTTATTGGCGCGCAATTAGGTGACCAAACCTCTCCTTGACAGAACTTCTAGACATTGTCAATATTGCAAATAATAATATGAATAACTTTGTCGTCTCAATTATTGATT
Source organism: Panax quinquefolius (assembly GCA_020205615.1). Classification (NCBI taxonomy): domain Eukaryota; kingdom Viridiplantae; phylum Streptophyta; class Magnoliopsida; order Apiales; family Araliaceae; genus Panax; species Panax quinquefolius. The sequence continues at coordinate 314,870 of JAINUW010000126.1, read as the reverse complement.
TAATAATAATAAATATTATGCAGATGATACCGTGACAATAATTGAATCAATAATATGAGAGATATGATGCAAAGAATTATCAACAATAATAATTGAGTATAACTGAGTGACTTCTCACGCAAGCTTCAAATAATCAATACCGTGCTACTTTCTGCAACTACGCCAGACATCGTACTTTTACTACTACCGTAATTCAACAGCTTTTAATAAAGAACACTTTTGCCGTTATTTTTATAAAAGATAATTTTCCTTTTTCTAACTACTACAATACTTCCGTTGTGGGGTCCACCAATGATTGTGCCATCGTACGAATATTCCCTGTTAAAACGAATATTCCCCGACCAATCGAATATTATATAACCACTTGCTTACTTTGCGAAATTTGTAAATATTACCCACAACTATAACATTATATCAAATTCACACCATAATATTCAAAAATATATTTCGAGAAAATTATTCTTTATTCATAAAAGTTGGGGTCTTACAGAAAGTTTGAGAGAGAGAGAGAGCTTGAGAAAGGAGAGAAAGAGTTTTGTGATTTCAAAGGAAATCTTCATCTTCTATCAAGGATTAACTCCAAGCAATTAAAGGTATAACCTCTCAATCTTGAGTTTTTTGTTAATAAAAAGAGTTCATGTTCATTATTTTTAAAAGTTTCTATAATTGCATGTTTGATGAATTGTTGTTATACAAACTGATTAACTGTGTTTATTAGTAAATTTGTGATGTTATAATTAGCATCTAGACAAGAAATTAGTGTGTTAATTATGTTCAAAAAGAAAGAAAATCGTTTACAGTGTATTTGGTTATGTATATGGCTTGTGAAAGTACACAAATTGGTAGTTCATTTGTAAACTAAACTATAAATTATGTCTAGAATATGTTAATACAATAAGAAACGAAAAGAACGCAAGTTGAATGAACCAATTTGGTTAAGAAACGAATTCATAGTGAGGAATTTCGCTATAAATTTCAAAAGAAGAAGAAATAATAGAAATAGTGAAATTAAAGGTTGTAATTTTGATGTTTATGTTGTTTATGTGGTTATAAACATTAGTTTATGTTTCTGTAAACATATTACACCTTGGGTAGGTTGGTATGGTTGTTAGAAAGGAGTTTTTAGGCCTAAGTTGGCTTTCTATAGTGTTCGTTGTGACACCCCCAAATTCAGGTACTTTAATTCCCACATGATTTGGTGTTCACTATACAAACATAATATGTCTATCTACCCATAATAAATGAAAACATTAATAGATAGAAATAAATCCTCTCCTTAAGAAGTTACATCGTAAAAATACATAAATCCCAGGTCATACTAACCTTAAAACTTAACTGCGGAAACATAAACAATTAATCATCTTACACATCGTTAACATAAGTCTAAAACAGAAAATACATAATCACATAAAACAACAAGTCTTCATCACTTGTTAATCTTGCCCTTGCCTTTGCTAGTAGAAGGATCGTCGGACCTTTCATTCTTAACTACAATGTTATTATTACGCAAGAGTGAGCATGATTGCCCACAAGTAAAAAAATGAAATAACAATATATAATAACATGCGAGTGAATCAAAGACTTCTGGAATAAAACTCAACTTTTGAATCAAGAATGTATAACAAGAATCAAAAGATTTCTGAGGGTCATAAGACCTTGAACTATGTCCTAGGTTATCAAGGGTTATACTTGAAACCTTTAATAGTCATAAGACTATGGACTCTTCTACTCGTACTTAGGGGGATCGACCCTTAGTACCATATTGTGCACACTATCTTAACGCTAACGCATAAGTAATCCCTATACAGGGTTGTTCATCTCAGTTTGACATTAGAGTCCGCATGTGACGCCCCCAAAATAGGTATACATCACCTATTCTGAGTCGTCAAATACATGGTACAAAATACAAATACAACTTAATTATACAACTGTCGTATAAAGTATGACAAAACATAAGCTGTGAGTTTTAATACAAATATTATTGTCTAGACAATATTCAAACTCAAATTCAATATTATTACATTTATTTTCCACTATTTCACTGAATAGTGAGGACTACTAATGCTATCATCTGGTCCGTCACTCTGTTCCCCGACTAGTCCCTGCTACGTTCTCATTTCCTGAAGAGAACATGTGACGCCCCTAAATTTAGGTATACATCACCCATCTTGAGTCGCCAGATACATGGTACAGAATTCAAATACAACTTAATAATACAACTGTCGTGTACAATACGACAAAACATAAACTGTGAGTTTGAAAATAAATATTGTCTACTAGAGAGTATACACACTCAAAAGGAGTCCTCATTAGAATTATTATCATACTATTTCACAGAATAGTGAGGACTACTAATGCACCATCTAGGACCATCACTCCGTTCCCCGACTCGTCCCAATTTATATTCTCATTTCCTCAAGAGAACAAAGGAAAGAAAGGGTGAGCTCAACTAGCCCAAGAAGAAATATTATGACTATGATAATGCGTAATAAATTATCATTAGCCTTAAACAGTGTTAAACTGATACAATATAACAAACATCAAGTTTAACTGCAGCGAAACAAGCAATCCATTAAAAGAGTCAAGTAGAGAATAAATCTACTATCTTTTATGATTTAAAAGGTTTTTCATCACTTTTATCGCTAGGACTCAGCTTAATAAATAATCCACATCATCGAATCACCCATGTACTACGGCCAAGGATATTCTTTACTATCACGACCACAATTATCCATGCACTACGGGCCAAGAATATTTGTGTATTCATTAATGGTCATGATCATGCCAACAACTGTCCATCAATGCACTACGGGCCAATGAGGACTTTTACCACTTCATTTGTAACATTACGGTCATGATTACACCAAATAATCCCTGGTCATAATCATACCAAGTTCATCTATGCACTACAGGTCACAGATGACTTTCAAAAAATATAAATATGAGGATGATGACAATGATATAAGAATTCAATAAAACAAGTTCAAGAATTAATTTGTCCAAGAACCAATAACGTCCAAATTGTCAACATGATACTGCTTTGTATAGTAAAATTCAAGAATGCTCAGAAGAATATTTCCATGAAAAGATACTGGATGAAACGCAAATATCAAGGATATTCCACTAATTTCATGGAGTATAGAAGTCAAAGTTTTAACCAACTGAGTATAATAAAGAATGGAATAACAAAAGAAATTAAAATGCATGCGATAGAATCGCATGCATAAAGTTATTCAAAATGAAAAAATAAATAACGAAACCAGTCCCAAGAAAAAAGCATGCATGTGATATTCCAATAGAATAATAAAGAATGGAACCAGTCCAGCCAGAAATGCATGCATGTGATATTCCGATGTAATAATAAATAATGGAACCAAGTCCGACGTAAAACATGTATGGGATGTTCCAATGTAAAAAATAAAGAATGTAAACAGTCATCATGATAAAGCATATACTTTGGATGTTCCAATGTAATAATAAAGAACGAAATAATAATGTAAATCACCATGCATGCGGTGCTGATATGATGAAGTTATTCCAACATAATGATAAAGAATGGAATAATGTAAGAATTTCACCAAGTATAGGGTAGCCACAGATCAAAAGTTATTCCAACAGGATAATAAAGAATGGAATAATGTAAGTTCTCTTCATGAATACAAAAGAAATAATACTCCCTACCTTAAGAAGAAGAGTATCTTTGGATATATGAGTAGTGAAGTAGTAGAATACTTTTCTTCTTTCTCTCTATAGTTTATCTCTCTAGTAGAGTTTCAAAGAATTAAGTAAAATAATGAATGAATGAGCTTTTATTTATAGAAAAATGGACCCATAGTAACTAACTCATGAACGCTCCAGTTGATTTACTTTAATCTGACGGCGGTCCATATTTAAAGCAAAATCTTTTAAATAAAATATAATATATTCTATTTATAATATTATAAAACGAATAACTTTATAAAAGATTTTACTATGCAAATACTATGCAGTACTATGCAAAACACTATGCATAATAAAATATAATATATTCTATTTATAGAATAACTTTATAAAAAAGTATTCATTTTATATAAAAAGATTTTACTATGCAAAACACTATGCGTATACATTATGCAACACTATGCATAATAGAATATAATATATTCTATTTATAGAATAACTTTATAAAAGTATTCTATTTTATATAAAAAAAATTTCTGTTTTATTACATTAATAATACCAATAAAACAAAACTGAGTGACTTCTCACGTAAGCATTAATAATCAATACCGTGTACTTTTATGCAACCACGCGTATTACTGTACTTTTACTACCGAGTAGTTCAACAGTATTAACGGTAAAACTTCTGTTATTATTTTCATAAAAATATTTTTGTCGTTTTTTCATTCCGACAATAATTTCATTGTGGGGTCACTAATGATTGTATTGGTCGCATTTGGATATTCTCTCGACAAAAAAGAATATTCCCCGACCAATCGAATATTATACAACAACTTGCATACTTTTCAAAATTTATAAATACTAGCCACAACTATAATATTATATCAAATCCACACCATAATATTAAAAAAATTATTTTGAGAAAATTAATTCTTTATTCATAAAATCTGGGGGGTTTCACAATCTCCCTTCCTTATGGAATTTCGCCCTCGAAATTTACGTATATACACTGTATGCGAAAAATGTGAGGATACCTTGACTTCATTTCAGATTCTAACTCTTGAGGTATAACCTTTGAGTGTTGAATACGATCCTTCTTATCCAAGATTTTAACACGTATCTCCTCATACGTTAAATCTTCTGCTATCTCGTCTAGTTCTAATTTAATAATGTGGTTCGGGTTGTCCACATATTTATGTAACATTGATACGTAAAAAATATTTTGAACACGCAACATACTTGGCGGTAAAACGAGTCTATAGACCACAGTTCCTAGTTTATTGAAGATTTCAAATGGGCCAATTAAATCGAGGGTTGAGATTTCCTCTCTTCATCGACTCTTGCTTCTAGAATAACGCCCTCTTGAACCTTCTTCTTCACATTCATCAGCTCTGAGTATGTAGCTTGAACGGCTTTAACTTTATCGATTAAAGTCGATTCTTATCGTATATTCGTTATCTTCACGTGGGTTCATATATTCACACTTGTAACCGCATATGATCTTCTACTAAATCCGTCAGCTACCACGTTCGTACTTCCACGATGATATTGAATGGTACGATCGTAATCTTCAACAGCTCTAGTCAACGTCTTTGGCACATTACACGTTCGTTTTGGTTGAAGAAAATATTTGAGGGTTTTAGAAATGGGTTTTATACTGGGGTCAATACAAAATTCGATTTCACGCTCTAGGGGTAGGCTAAGAAGTCTTCAAGAATATGTCAGGAAATTTATTAACAATAGAAATACCATTCAAAAATGTGACTCTCATCCAAGACTTGGATAACACGTCACATTGATACCTATCAATTTGCCATCGTCATTCACGACGTTGCCTACAGAAAGTCTAGCTTCGGTGCATTCCACACAAGAAAGTCAACAACGAAAGGATCGGGGCTCTTTATTTATGGCTTGATATGACAATGATTGACTTTAGTGGTTTGGTTACTTGAATTTGCATAACAGGTTTGTTAGGAATATGAAAGCTAACAACCTTACAAAAAAAATGATGAGTAGTTAACCAATCGATTCCTAAAATCGCATCAAAGGCAAGTATTTTCAAAGAGATAAGATTGACATGTAACGTGAAAGTGTTGATTTGAACAAGATTTATAAATAGTGGAGGTAACGAAGGTTTCTCCCAACTGAGTTTAAACAGATATATCAAAGTCTAACTTCTCCGGAGTTAACTTCGAACATTGAACACAACTAGGTGCAATAAAAGAGTGAGTAGAACCAGATTCAACACACGGTATAGACTTCGCAAGAGTTTATGACTAACATACCCGTGATAATTTTATTCAGGTTCCTCGTCACGAAAAAAAAATGCCCTCTCTTAAACTACTGGCTTTGGCTTGTCTGGGACATCCTTTGGTGCCTCCATCCTAGCTGAACTTGTCTTCGGTGAACGATAAAATCAGGCTAAGTGACCTTCTCTTCCATAATTATAGCATGCTTTGGACGACATCACATAGTTTGGACTGATGTGTCCCTCCCCTCCATATTTGAAGCATATGATATGTGGTCGTTCTCCTTCCTTAACAACGGTGTTTGGTCTTTGACGTCTTTCCATCATTGTTGAATCTCCTCTTCTTGAAAAGTCCATTCTTATTGTTTTGACCATGATTACCACCAAAGTGGTTACCATTTCTGGCATGTTGATTCCCTCCATGCTTATTGTCACCACTTTGATGACTGTTATCACTGGTATTATCATTTTGTCGGCTGCTTTCTTTTGGTTGCGTTGACTCGTTATCGCGCTCCACTAACTGAGCCCTATTTACAACATCTGAATACAAATACAGTTTATGAGAAATAAGATATTGACGTATCTCTGCCTTCAAACCTCTTAAAAACATCCGCGTCATTCTCTCTTCATTATAAACCAAGTGGGACGCAAATCGGGATAACTCCGCAAACTTGGCTTCGTACTGCGACATGGTCATGTTGTTTTGCTCCAACTTGATAAATTCCACCTCCTTCATGTGACGAAAGCTTTCGGGAAAGTACTTGTCAATGAACAGCTCTTGGAACTTATCCCAAGACATCTTGAGTGCGCGTAGTCAGTGTATGCGTTTACGATTCCCACCAAAGTGATCTCGCCTCTTCACGCAACATAAAGGTGGCAAGGGAACCTTTTACTCCTCGAGCATCCCAAGACATCAAATATCTTGGTGATCTACTTTAACCACGTCTCTGCCTTAAGTGGTTCTGGCTTTCCCAAAAACTCCGGTGGTCCCAGCTCCTTAAATTGCTTAGCGGTGACCAACCGTGGGTTGCCATTGTTTCCTCCTACATTATGAACAGGAGCCACCTTCTCCTGATGTTGCATGAATTCTAAAAAGCTCTTAAACGTACCGTCTTTAGTCAATTGATCAATGTTGTTGTTTACAGGAGGATTATCGCCATCCTGTTGCACATTGTCCTGATTATTTATCTGTGGGGACTCAACAGTCTCCTGTGCTCCATTGCTTATCTCAACATTTTCAGATGCCATTTGTAAATACTGCCACAAAACAAAGGTTAATTGACATGTAACATATTATCCATATACTCTGACCGACCAATTAAATATCAAATAAACTTAGGTAAGTCATACTAGCGAAGGAATTCCCTGTCTCTCCCCTCCTAGTTCTATTCTCACATCCTAGCCAGGATCATATCCTAAGCTTTGATACCAACCGTGACGCCCCCAAAATTAGGTATACATCACTCATCTTGAGTCACCAGATACATACGTATGTAATTCAAATACAACTTAATAATACAACCGTCGTGTATACAATACGACAAAAACATAAATTGTGAGTTTGAATACAAATATTGTCTACTGTGAGAGTATACAAACTTAAAAGGAGTCCTCATTACAATTATTATCACACTATTTCACGTAATAGTGAGGACTACTAATGCACCATCTAGGACCATCACTCCGCTCCCTCGCTCGTCCCAAATATATTCTCATTTCACAAGAGAATAAAGTGAAAGAAAGGGTGAGCTCAACTAGCCCAAAGAAGAAATATTATGACTATGATAATGCGTAATAAATTATCATTAGCCTTAAACAATGTTAAACCGATACAATATAACAAACATCAAGTTTAATCATAATGAACAAGCAATCCATTAAAAGAGTCAAGTAGAGAAAAATCTACTATCTTTTATGATTTAAAAGGTTTTTCATCACTTTTATCGCTGGGACTCAGCTTAATAAATAATCCACATCATCGAATCACCCATGTACTATGGCCAAGGATATTCTTTACTATCACGACCACAATTATCCATGCACTACGGGCTAAGAATATTTGTGTATTCATAAATGGTCATGATCATGCCAACAAAACAATTCATCTCCATCAATGCACTCACGGGCCAATCGAGGACTTTTACCACTTCATTTGTAACATTACATCATTTGTGATTACACCAAATAATCCCCTCAGTCATAATCATACCAAGTCCATCTATGCACTACTAAAGTACATATGACTTTTCAAAAAATATTAATATGGGGATGATGACAATAATATAAGAATTCAATAAAACAAGTTCAAGAATTAATTTGTCCAAGAACCAATAACGTCCAAATTGTCAACATGATACCGCTTTGTAGAGTAAAATTCAAGAATGCTCGTAAGAATATTTCAATGAAAAGATATCGGATGAAGCGCAAATATCAAGGATATTCCACTAATTTCATGGAGTATAGAAGTCAAAGTTTTAACCAACTGAGTGTAATAAAGAATGAAATAACAAAAGAAATCACCATGCATGCGATAGACCGCACATGCAGGTTATTCCAACAGAAAAATAAATAACGGAACCAGTCCGACGTAAAATGCATGCATGGATATTCCAAATGTAATAATAAAGAATGGACCAGTCCCACAGTAAAACGCATGCATGTGATATTCTAACGAATAATAAATAATGGAACCAGTCCCAGATAAACATAGACATGGATGTTCCAATGAAAAATAAAGAACGGAACCAAATTACATGCGTAAAAGCATAGACATGATGTTCCAACAGAATAAATAACAAATCACCATGCATGCGGTGCCATTGTGATAGACAAAGTTATTCCAATATAATGATAAAGAATGGAATAATGTAAGAATTTCACCAAGTATAGGGTAGCTCACAGATATGTTTATTCCAATAGAATAATAAAGAATGGAATAACGTAAGTTCTCTTCATGAATACAAAAGAAATAATACTCCCTACCTTAAGAAGAAGAGTAATTGGATATATGAGTAGTGAAGTAGTAGAATACTTTTCTTCTTTCTCTCTATAGTTTATCTCTCTGAGTTTCAAAGAATTCGTAAAAAAATAATGAATGAATGAGCTTCTATTTATAGAAAAATGGACTACATAGTAACTAACTCTATTTAACGCCTCCGATTGATTTACTTTAATCGACGGTCCATATTTAAAGCAAAATCTTTTAAATAAAATATAATATATTCTATTTATAATCTAATAAAACGAATAACTTTATAAAAGATTTTACTATGCAAATACTATCTATGCATTTTATGCAAACACTATGCATAATAAAATATAATATATTCTATTTATAGAATAACTTTACAAAAGTATTCTGCTTTATATAAAAAATATTTTACTATGCAAAACACTATGCAGACACTATGCAACACTATGCATAATAGAATATAATATATTCTATTTATAGAATAACTTTATAAAAGTATTCTATTTTATATAAAAAGGTTTTCTATTTTATTACATTAATAATACCAATAAAACAAAACTGAGTGACTTCTCACGTAAGCATTAATAATCAATACCGTGTGTTTTTATGCAACCACGCGTATTACTGTACTTTTACTACCGAGTAGTTCAACAGTATTAACGGTAAAACTTCCGCCGTTATTTTCATAAAAATATTTTTGTCATTTTTTCATTCCGACAATAATTCTGTTGTGGAGTCCACCAATGATTGTATCGTCGTATAGATATTCCCCGACAAAAAGAATATTCCCCGACCAATCGAATATTATACAACAACTTGCATACTTTTCAAAAATTTATAAATACTAGCCACAACTATAACATTATATCAAATCCACACCATAATATTAAAAAATTATTTTCGAGAAAATTAATTCTTTATTCATAAAATCTGGGTTTCACAAAAATAATAAAAGTAAAAGGGTGAGCTCAACTAGCCCAAGATGAAATATTATGACTAAGATAATGCGTATTATATTATCATTAGCCTTCAACAAATTATTAAACTGATACAATATAACAACCATCAAGTTTAATCAAGCTTGAACAAGCAATCCATTAAAAGAGTCAAGTAGAGAATAAAATCAACTATCTTTTATGATTTAAAAGGTTTTTCATCACTTTTATCACTGGGACTCAGCTTAATAAATAATCCACATCATCGAATCACCCTTGCACTAAGGCCAAGGATATTCTTTAGTATCACGACCACAATTATCCATGCACTACGGGCCATGAATATTTGTGTATTCATTAATGGTCATGATCATGCCAACAACTGTCCTTCAATGTACTACGGACCAATGAGGACTTTTACCACTTCATTTGTAACATTACGGTCATGATTACACCGAATAATCCCTAGTCATAATCATACCAAGTCCATTTATGCACTATAAGCCACAGATGACTTTCAACAAAATATAAACATGAGGATGATGACAATGATATAAGAATTCAATAAAACAAGTTCAAGAATTATTTTATCTAGGAACTAATAACGTCCAAATTGTCAACATGATACTGCTTTGTAGAGTAAAATTCAAGAATGCTCAGAAGAATATTTCCATGAAAAGATACTGGATGAAGCACAAATTTCATGGAGTATAGAAGTCAAAACTTTAAACAACTGAGTATAATAAGGAATGGAATAACAAAAGAAATCACCAGGCATGCGATGTAATTGCAGGCGAGTTATTCCAATAGAATAATAAATAACTAATCAGTCCCAAGCATAAAACGCATGCATACGAGAATATTCCAACGTAATAATAAAGATTTTAATCAGTCCGACGTAAAACGCATGCATGTGATATTACAATGTAATAATAAAGATTTTAATCGAATCCAAATAAAACGCATGCAGACAAGATATTCCAATGTAATAATAAAGATGAAACCAGTCCGTGAAACGCATGCATAAGATGTTCCAATGTAATAATAAAGAATGGAATAATAGAAGAATTTCACCAAGTATAGGGTAGCAGCATTATACTGAAGTTATTCCAATAGAATAATAAAGAATGGAATAATGTAAGTTCTCTTCATGGATAAGAAAGAAATAATACTCCCTACCATAGAAAAAAACTGGATACTAGAATAGTTAGGTAGCAGACTTCTCTTCTTCTTTCTATAATTTCTCTCTATAATAATCGCTCTAAAGCTTTTGTGAATTGATGTGAAATTAAGGAAGAATGAGCTTCTATTTATAGAAAAATATAGTTTCGATAATTGCACGTTTTGGGGCTCGAAAAATTACAGTACAATACCTCCAACTTTTCTTTCATTTTTAATTTAGTCCTACAAGTAATATCAATCTTGCACCAACTCCCCTAATAGTAAATAATGTGAATCAATAGTTCAATTATGTGAATTAATAGTATAATCATGGGAAAAATACGAATTACAGTATAGTACCTCCATCTATACCTCCATTTTTAACTTAGTCATGCAAGTATTATCAATCTTGCACCAACTCCCCTAATAGTAAATAATGTGATTCAATAGTACACATATGTGAACAAATAGTTATATAAGCATGTGAATTAGTAGCAATTAATTGCTCATTTATCCGATAAATTACCCGATTTATCAATATAACCCTGACATCAATTATCATCGTAATAAATGTCGATTTTCACTAACACAAACAATTCCAACATAATGAAACTATTTTTATCAAAAATATAAATTTTGAAATTTTGAAGTTTGATTTTTCCCAAAAAAGTCAATGTTGACTTTTTCAACCAAATAGTGAATCCTGAAAATTTTGTGTTTATAGACCATTTTTTACTAATTTTGTCATTCCGACTCAAATATCACGTCCGTGTCTCCAAATTCAACTCAACAACATTCATCATTAATATTATAACTCACAATATTTATCAACTAGGTCGCTCCTGTGAAAGAGGGGCTTTCAATAAGGATTTCTCCCTATCATGCGCAATAAGGTGACCAAACCTCTCCTTGACAGAACTTCTAGACATTGTAAATATTGCAATTTATTATATGAATAACTTTGTCGTCTCAAGTATTGATTTAATAAAAAAACATTTTATGCAGATGATACCATGACAATAATTGAATCAATAATATGATAGATATGATGCAGCAATTACTGTAGCAATAATTGAGTATAACTGAGTGACTTCTCACGTAAGCATCAATAATCAATACCGTGTGCTACTATGCAACCACGTGTATTACTGTACTTTTACTTCCGGGTAGTTCAACAGTTAATGGTAAAACTTTCGCCATTATTTTCATAAAGTATTTTTGTCATTTTCTCAATCCGACAATAATTCTGTTGTGGGGGTCCACCAATGATTGTGTCGTTGTACGAATATTCCCTGTTAACGAATATTCCCCGACCAATCAAATATTATATATCAACTTGCGTACTTTGCAAAATTTGTAAATATTACCACAACTATAACATTATATCAAATCCACACCATAATATTCAAAAATATATTTCGAGAAAATTTAATCTTTATTCAAAAAGTTGGGGTCTTACAACCTTCCCTTCTTATGAAATTTCATCCTCAAAATTAGGGTGCGTACCTGGTATGTCGAAGAGGTGAGGATACTTTGATTTCATTTCAGATTCTAACTCCCAGGTCATTTCCTCAACATCATGGTTTCTCCATAAAACTTTGACTTGAGGTATAACCTTGGAGCGTAGAATATGTTCCTTCTTATCCAAGATTTTAACAGGAACCTCTTCATACGTTAAATCTTCCTCTATTTCATCTGGTTCTAACTCAATAATGTGGTTCGGGTCTTTCACATATTTACGTAACATGGATATGTGAAAAACGTTATGAACACGAGACATACTTGGCGGTAACGCAAGTCTATAGGCCACAGTTCCTACTCGACCAAGGATTAAAAATGGGCCAATGAATCGAGGATTGAGCTTTCCTCTCTTTCCAAAACTTGTAACTCCTTTCCATGGAGCAACACGTAATAACACATGATCTCCAATATCGAATTCTACGTCCTTTCGATGAAGATCAGCATAACTCTTTTGTCGATCTTGTGAGGTTTTTATATGTTGTCAGATCATTTGAATCTTTTCCGTAGTCATACGTACCAACTCTGGTCCCAACAACGTTGGTTCACCCACCTCATCCCAGCATACTGGAGAACGACACTTTCTTCCATACAACGCCTCGAATGGAGCCATGCCAATACTTGCTTGATAACTGTTGTTGTAGGAAAACTCCACTAATGGTAAGAACTTGTCCTAACTTCCCTTGAAGTCAAGGACACAGAGTCTTAATAGATCTTCAAGAGTTTGAATGGTCCTCTCCGACTGCCCATCCGTCTGAGGATGATATGCCGAGCTAAATCATAAATTTGTGCCCATAGCTTTTTGCAAACTAACCCAAAATCTTGAAGTGAATCTTGGGTCTTGATCAGAAAATATGGATACTGGCATACCATGCAATCTTACAACCTCGTATATGTATATACGAGCAAAATGTTAAAGTGTATAAGTTTCTCGTATCAGTAAAAAATGAGCAGACTTGGTCAATCTATCAACAATGACCCAAATCGCATCTATGCCTTGAGAAACTTTGGGAAGACCGGTAACGAAATCCATGATAATGTGCTCCCACTTCCATTCTGGAATTTCAAGTGGTTGCAATGGACCTTTTGGTACTTGATGCTCCACTTTAACTCGTTGACAAATTAGACACCTTGAGATAAATAGCGCTATCTCTCTCTTCATATTGCTCGACCTAAATGTATGACAAAGATCACGATACATTTTGGTACTCCCAGGATGGATTGAAAACGATGTGTTTTGCGCCTCCATCATGATTTTATACTTTAAATCAGGGTCGTTAGGAACACAAAGTCTGGAGTTGACTCGAAGTATTCCTTCTTCATCGATTCTTGCTTCCAGCATAGCACCTTCTTGCACTTTCTTCCTCATACGCATCAGGTCCGGATCTGTAACTTGAGCAACTTTAACTTTATTAATTAAATTCGGTTCTACTCGTATATTCGCCATCATCATATGGGTCCCTGGAGTCTTTAACTCTATCTCCATCATTTGCAAGTCACACAAAATGGGCTTTTGTGTTGTGAATATTGCACTCGTACCCGCATATGATCTTCTACTCAATGCATCAGCTACCACGTTCGCTTTTCCAGGATGGTATTGGATGGTATGATCATAATCTTTCAATAGTTCAAGCCAACGTCGTTGTCGCATGTTGAGTTCCTTTTGAGTGAAGAAATATTTGAGGCTTTTATGATCCGTAAAGATCTCCACTTTCTCTCCATACAAGTAATGCCTCCAAATCTTAAGTACAAAAACGACAGCTGCTAACTCTAGATCATGAGTAGGGTAATTCCTCTCATATTCTTTGAGTTGTCGTGAGGCATAGGCTATGACATTCCCATGTTGCATGAGAACACATCCTAACCCTTTGCTTGAAGCATCACTGTAGATTACAAATCCCTCCGAGCCAGATGGTATTGTCAGAACAGGTGCTGAAATGAGTCTCCTCTTAAGTTCTTGAAAACACTTCTTATATTCCTCACTCCAACCGAACTTTGTATATTTTCAAGTCAGCTGAGTTAATGGAGTAGCGATTCGAGAAAACCCTTCCACGAATCTCCGATAATAACCAGCTAATCCGAGAAAGCTACGTACTTCGGTCACTGATTTAGGTTGCTCCCAGCTTTAAATAGCTTCAATCTTTGCTGGGTCAACAGATATTCCATGACTTGATATCACGTGCCCAAGGAATGTAACTTCCTCAAGCCAGAACTCGCATTTCTTCAACTTGGCATATAGCTTGTTTTCACGAAGCTTTTGGAGTATCAGCCTCAAGTGTTGCTCATGATCTTCACGGCTTTTGGAGTATATGAGGATGTCATCAATAAAGACGACCACAAAATGATCGAAATATTCTTTGAATACTCGGTTCATCATATCTATAAAGGCAGCAGGAGCATTAGTCAATCCAAAAGACATGACTAAGAATTCATAATGCTCGTATCGAGTTCTTAAGGCAGTCTTTGGAATATCCTCAGTTTTAACCTTCAAATTGATGATATCCGAAACGAAGATCGATCTTTGAAAAAAATTGTGCTCCTTGTAACTGATCAAACAGGTCATCAATACATGGCAATGGGTACCTATTTTTGATGGTGACATGATTCAACTCCCGATAATCAATACAAAGTCGCATACTCCAATCTTTCTTCTTCACGAAAAGAACAGGAGCACCCCAAGGAGACGTACTAGGACGAATGAAACCAATGTCTAACAATTCCTGCAATTGGGTCTTTAACTCCTGAAGTTCAATAAGAGCCATTCAATATGGGGCTTTGGAAATGGGTTTTGTACCGGGTTCAAGGTCGATACAAAATTCAACTTCACGCTCTGGGGGTAGGCCAGGAAGTTCTCCAGGGAATACGTCAAGAAATTTATTAACAATAGAAATATCCTTCAAATCTGATGTATTTTTGTTTAAATCCGTGACATGAGCTAAGAAAGCTTGACATCCATTTTTCAATAAACGAATAGCTTTATGGCTTGAGATGACCGTGATTGATTTTAATGGTTTGGTCGCTTGAATTCACATAATATGTTTATTAGGAATATGAAAGCTAACAACCTTACGAAAATAATCAATTTTAGCATGATGAGTAGTTAACCAACCAATCCCTAGAATCACGTCAAATGCAAGTATTTTTAAGGAGATAAGATCGACAGGTAACGTGCGGTTACCGATTTGAATCAAACAAGACTTATAAACAGTGGATGTAATGATGGTATCTCCTAATGGAGTTTCAACAGATAAGTCAAAGTCTAATTTCTCCAGAGTCAAATTTAATCGTTGAGCGCAAGTAGGAGAAATAAAAGAATGGGTAGAACCGGTATCAAATAAGGTATAGACTTCGCTAGAGTTTATGATAAGCTTACCTGTGATGACCTCGTTCGGATTCCTTGATTTTTGAGAGGTCACAACAAATGCTCTCCCTTGCACTACCGGCTTTGACTTTTTAGACGGCCTTTGGTGCCTCCATCCTAGCTGAACTTGTCTTCGGTGAATAACAAAATCGGGCTAGGTGACCTTCTCTTCCACAATTATAACACGCTTTGGATGGCATCGCGCAGTTTGGACTGATATGTCCCTCCCCTCCTCATTTAAAGCATATGATAGGTGGTCGTTCTCCTTCTTTAACCACGGTTGCTGGTGCTGATGTCTTTCCATCATTGTTGAATCTCCTTTTCTTGAAATCCATTTTTACTGTATTGGCCATGATTACCACCGAAGTGGTTACCACTTCTGGCATGTTGATTCCCTCCATGCTTGTTGTCACCGTTTCGATGACTGTTACCACTGGTATTTTCATACTGCCAGCTGCTTTCCCTTGGTTGCGTTGACTCGTTACCGCGCTCCAATAACTGAGCCCTATTTACAACATCTGAGTACAAACACAGTTTATGAGAAATAAGATATTGACGTATCTCCGGTTTCAAACCTCTTAAAAACATTCGCGTCATTCGCTCCTCATTATCAACCAAATGGGATGCAAACCGGGATAACTCCACAAATTTAGCCTCGTATTGTGACACGATCATATTATTTTGTTCCAACTTGATAAACTCCACTTCCTTCATGTGACGAATACTTTCGGGAAAGTACTTGTCGTTGAATAGCTCTTGGAACTTCTCCCAAGACATCTTGAAAAGGCCAGTCGGGTACGCTTTTGACGATTTCCACCAAGAATCGCTTCTTCACGCAAACATGAAGGTGGCAAAGGGAACCTTTGCTTGCTCTCGAGCATCCCAAGACATCAAAATATCTTGGTGATCTCGCTTTATCCATGCTTCACCTTAAGTGGTTTTGGCTCTCCAATAAATTCCGGTGGTCCCATCTCCTTGAACTATTTAGCGGTAACCGTCCGAGAGTTTCCAGTGTTTCCACCTACATTTTGGACAAGGGCCGCTCTCGCCTGATATTGCATGAATTGCATGAAGCCTCGGAACATTTCATCGTTCATCATTTGGTCAGTGATGTTGTTTTCATGAGGATTGTCGCCTTCCTGATGCACATTGTCCTGGTTATTGATCTGTGGAGACTCAACGGTCTCTTGTGCTCCATTGATGTTCTCAACATTCTCGGATGCCATTTTCAAATACTGCCACAAAACAAGGGTTAATTAACATGAAACATATTATCCCTACACTCTGACTGACCAATCAAATACCAAATAAACTTAGGTAGGTCATAGTAGCGAAGGAATTCCTCGTCTCTCCCCTCCTAGTTCTAGTCTCACATCTTAGCCAGGGATCATATCCCTAAGCTTTGATACCAACTGTGACGCCCCCAAAATAGGTATACATCACCTATTCTGAGTCGTCAAATACATGGTACAGAATACAAATACAGCTTAATTATACAACTGTCGTGTAAAGTACGACAAAACATAAGCTGTGAGTTTTAATACAAATATTGTCTTCTAGACAATATTCAAACTCAAATTCAATATTATTACATTTATTTTCCACTATTTCACTGAATAGTGAGGACTACTAATGCTATCATCTGGTCTATCACTCCGTTCCCCGACTAGTCCCTGCTACGTTCTCATTTCCTAAAGAGAACAATAAAAGTAAAAGGGTGAGCTCAACTAGCCTAGTAGGAAATATTATGACTAAGATAATGCAGAATTTATTATCGTTAGCCTTCAACAAAAGTTAAACCGATACAATATAACAACCATCAAGTTTAATCTGCGGTGAACAAGCAATCAATTAAAAGAGTCAAGTAGAGAATAAAATCTACTATCTTTTATGATTTAAAAGGTTTTTCATCACTTTTATCACTGGGACTTAGCTTAATAAATAATCCACATCATTGAATCACCCCAGCACTAAGGCCAAGGATATTCTTTAGTATCACGACCAAAATTATCCTTGCACTACGAGCCAAGAATATTTGTGTATTCAATAATGGTCATGATCATGCCAACAACTGTCCATCAATGCACTACGGGCCAATGAGGACTTTTACCACATCATTTGTAACATTACGGTCATGATTACACTGAATAATCCTTGGTCATAATCATACCAAGTCCATCTATGCACTATAGGCCACAGATGACTTTCAACAAAATATAAACATGAGGATGATGACAATGATATAAGAATTCAATAAAACAAGTTCAAGAATTATTTTATCCAGGAACTAATAACGTCCAAATTGTCAACATGATACTACTTTGTAAAGTAAAATTCAAGAATGCTTAGAAGAAAATTTCCATGAAAAGATACTGGATGAAGCGCAAATATCAAGGATATTCCACTAATTTCATGGAGTATAGAAGTCAAAACTTTAACCAACTGAGTATAATAAGGAATGGAATAACAAAAGAAATCACCAGGCATGCGATAGACCGCACAGGCAGGTTATTCCAACAGAATAATAAATAATGGAATCAGGTCCGGCGTAAAACGCACAGACAGGATATTCCAACAGAATAATAAAGATGGAATCAGTCCGGTGTAAAACGCATGCATGTGATATTCCAATGAATAATAAAAAGCGAAATCGTGTCCCATGAAAAACGCATGCATGTGATATTCAAATGTAATAATAACGACGGAAATCAGTCCGGCGTGATAACGTATGTAAACGGTGATATTCCAATGAATAATAAAGATTTTAACCAGTCCCATGTAGAACGCATGCATGTGATGTTCCAATGTATAATAAAGAATGGAATAACAGAAGAATTTCACCAAGTATAGGGTAGCCCGTGTATACAGGTTATTCCAACAGAATAATAAAGAATGGAATAACAGAAGTTCTCTTCATGGATAAGAAAGAAATAATACTCCCTACCTTAGAAAAACTGGATACTAGAATAGTGAGGTAGCAGACTTCTCTTTTTCTTTCTATAATTTCTCTCTATAATAATCGCTTTAAAGCTTTTGTGAATTGATGTGAAATTAAGGAAAAATGAGCTTCTATTTATAGAAAAATATAGTTTCGATAATTGCACGTTTTGGGGCTCGAAAAATTACAGTACAATACCTCCAACTTTTCTTTTATTTTTAATTTAGTCCTCCAAGTATTATCAATCTTGCACCAACTCTCCTAATAGTAAATAATGTGAATCAATAGTTCAATTATGTGAATCAATAGTATAATCATGTGAAAAATTCGAATTATAATATAGTACCTCCATCTATACCTCCATTTTTAACTTAGTTATGCAAGTATTATCTATCTTGCACCAACTCCCCTAATAGTAAATAATGTGATTCAATAGTACACATATGTGAACAAATAGTTATATAAGCATGTGAATTAGTAGCAATTAATTGCTCATTTATCCGATAAATTACCCGATTTATCAATATAACCCATATACATCAATTATCATCAGAATAAATATCGATTTTCACTAACACAAACAATTCCAACATAATGAAACTATTTTTATCAAAAATATAAATTTTGAAATTTTGAAGTTTGACTTTTCCCAAAAAAGTCAACTGTTGACTTTTTGACCAAATAGTGATTCCCGAAAAATTTTGTGTTTATAGACTATTTTTACTAATTTCGTCGTTCCGGACTCAAATATCATTTTCGCGTCTCCAAATTCAACTCCGAACAACATTCATCATTAATATTATAACTCACAAAATTTATGAACCAGGTCGTTCCCAGGAAAGAGGGGGCTTTCCAATAAGGATTTCTCCCTATTGGCGAGCAATTAGGTGACCAAACCTCTCCTTGACAGAAATTCTAGACATTGTAAATATTGCAATTTATAATATGAATAACTTTGTCTTCTCAAGTATTGATTTAATAAAAAAAATATTTTATGCAGATGATACTGTGATAATAATTGAATCAATAATATGATAGATATGATGCATCAATTACTGTAGCAATAATTGAGTATAACTGAGTGACTTCTCACGTAAGCATCAATAATCAATACCGTGTGCTACTATGCAACCACACGCCAGACATCGTACTTTTTTTACTACCGGGTAGTTCAACAGCTTAACTGTAAAACTTCCGTCGTTATTTTCATAAAGTATTTTTGTCATTTTCTTAATCCGACAATAATTCTGTTGTGGGGTCCACTAATGATTGTGCCGTTGTACGAATATTCCCTGTTAAAATGAATATTCCCCGACCAATCGAATATTATATAACAACTTGTGTACTTTGCAAAATTTTTAAATATTACCCACCACTATAACATTATATCAAATCCACACCATAATATTCAAAAATATATTTCGAGAAAATTTAATCTTTATTCAAAAAGTTGGGGTCTTACACCGCACCAAAAGAAGTTTGGTTTGTATAAATAAAAAAGGTTCTAAAATTTAGAACGTTCATCAACTATGGACTAGTCGAATTAATAAGGGTTCACTACTCTAACAAGGTTCAACAAAAAATGATATTTAAATCGAATAACATTTTCAATAGGTATACAATAGAAAAAGTATTGTATAACGTAAATCATGCTTTGAAAAGATAAATAATCTTTAATATAACAAATTGAACTTGATTAATAATAATGAGAATTTACTCGACGTAAATTATAAACTTGAATAATGAAAACAAATAGGATTACGAAACTTGCCTCGTGCGTAGGTTACACGTTAATTATACACGTTCCTTGATTTAATCCTACATATCATTTTCATTCACAATACTAGTCAATTATAACGTAACTAGTCATCACAAGTTCATTCTTTTTGTCTAACTCGGATTATGACTTTACTTAGGTAAATTATCACACTTACGGTCACATAATATTACACTATATGCACAATAAGCTAACTATGCGTTCAATAATTCAATCCATACTTAAATGCGTTATTGACATGTTAAGAATCTATTTTAACATCTCATTATACGTCTAACATATTTTTATGTACATTGGATTATGTTACTATCACAGACACCAAAATAAAACCACTAAAATTCTCATTCTTAGACAGACTGCAGAGTGTGAAATGCATGGCTTCCACCATTATGCTTACTCTCTAAGGCATGCATGGCCACAGTTTTAACACCAGAATTAAGTTAAAGTTATCAAGGGTTTGCTCATATTGTGGTGCATGAACTGCACTTCGGAACTCATAGTCATGAAAATTGCGTAAACATGCCAATTTCTACCAATTTCTTAATTCATACATGAAATTAGACATACCCAGACATTATTTTATACACATAACTAGCACTTAACCCTTCTAGCATGATTTTAACATGTTAAAACAAATAATTTGCAGAATTAAAACATGTAATTTATTGTTCTTCATATTTTTGAAAGTTTTGAACACAAAACATGAAAATCAACACTACGGTTTCGTTATAACACCAAATCTATTCATTTGAAGTTTGTTTTCTTCTTCTTAACATGCATAGTTTACATATTAAAATTGCATGTAAGGGCCATATAACCATATTTCATACTCTGTAACTTTGAATAAACTATCTACGATATGTTTTTATGAAATTGATGCTATGGAATTATACGATATATAGTAAAACATGTTATACTAACATATTAACACATAATCTTTACTCCTTTTTCAATTACAGAGATTTTACAGAACTTGAAAGTCATTTTCTTATAAAACTTAAACAACGTAAATAAAAACTGGGTTGAAGAAATTACCCAAAGCGTAGAGTATAGATTAGTAGGCTCATATACTTCTTCAATCACTCATTCTCAATCTCCTTCACAAATTCTCAAATTCTCTCTAACAAATTCTCAAATTCTCTATGACTATTTTTCCAGTGTTGGCAAACAAATGAAAAATAAGACGTAATAATTTTATTAAAAGGAAACTTAGCGCAGTTGTGGTGGTCAGTTTACCCATCATGGGTTAACTGCTACTAACTTCTTTTAGGGCCTCATTTGGCTGGCAATAATAGGCTCCAAACCATTTAATTTAATGATTCTCTTATACTATAGTTTAAATCATGTCACACCCAATTACACAATAAATCAAATATCTTGTTTAATTTAATTTGAATAAAATATAATAATTTGTCATTAGTTCACATAATCACATAATTAATTTTCTCATTGATTAATTATGTCAAATTATTAAATCTCTAATTAATTATTAAAATAACATTATGCTTATTAAATATTTCATTTAATTCAATAAGTTCACATAATTACATAATTTGAATAATAAAAATTCTCCACATTAATTTAATAAATATAACACATAGAATTAAATTAATCTACCACAACTTCATCAATTAATTATTTAATCTAATAATTAAATCATCGAAAATATTTATTTAATTCAATACATATTAAAATTAAATTATAAAATCTCGTTTGCAACATCTTTCCCCCCTTAAAAGGATTATGTCCCCAGAATCACGACTCAATCAATTCGACCCGTTACATTCTCCCCCCTTACAAAGATTTTGTCCCCAGAATCGCTTACACATAATTTAAGTAAATAAATTAGGGTAATTCTTCATCATATTCTCTTCGAGTTCCCACGTTGCTTCTTCAGCGTTGTGGTTCCTCCAAATTGCCTTAACAGAAGGTATTACTTTATTTATGAGAACTTGTTCTTTTCGGTCAACAATCTGAACAGGAATTTTTTCATAGGATAAGTCTTTCTCAAAATTGATGGGTTCATATTCAATCACGTGCTTGTTATCGGGTTTGTAGGGTGGTGAAACAGAAACATGGAAGACGTTGTGGACATTCTCGAGTGCTGGATGTAAAGCTACCTCATATGCAACTTCTCCGATCCTTCGCAGTACCTCAAAGGGTCCAATGAACTTTGGGTTTAATTTCCCTTTCTTTTCAAACCTGATCTTTCCCTTTCTTTCCGAACCTGATCTTTCCCTTCCAAGGAAAGACCTTCAAGAACACATAAGGCGGCATGCTAATACTAGCGTGGTAACTATTGTTGTAAACGAACTCTACGAGCGGTAGGTGATCATCCCAATTTCCTTTGAAGTCCATTATACAAGCTCTTAATATATCTTTTAATGTCTGAATCGTTCTTTCACTCTGCCCATCTGTTTGAGGGTGATAAGCCGTACTCATTCGCAATTGCGTACCCATGCATTCTTATAGACGTTTCCAGAAATTCAATGTAAAGCGCGGATCCCTATTGAAAACAATTGACACCAAAACTCTGTGCCTCGAAACAATCTCTTTCACATATAACCTTGCCAACTGATCTAAGTTGAATGTGATTTTGATTGGAAGGAAATGTGCGGATTTCATCAATCGGTCAAAGATAACCCATACTATTGTAGAAACTCGAAATTTCATTTTCCTGTTACTGACAATGCAGGAGGACAAAAACATCTTTTTCACACTCTAGAGATAACCCTGGAGGACCACAACATCAATTTTAGCCCTGGAGATAGCCACGGGAGATCCATTTTCTAACCCCAGAGATAACCCCGGGAAAACGGTTTCCAACCCGGTAGATAACCCCGGGAAAGTCAGTTTGAACCCCGGAGATAGCCCTAGGGGATCAAGATCAAAGCCTGGAGATAGCCCCAGGAGGTCAAGCCAACCTCAGAGATAACCCTGAGGACACTCAGAGTCAACATCAGGTCAACCTAAGAGATAACCCTGAGAAAAGACTGCTACAAGTGCGCGAAAACTAGAGCTAACCCCGGGAGGGGCAAAATGGTCATTTTGCCAACTCAACTTTAACTCACATCAAATCAACTTATTTCAACTCAAATTACTTCAATAGAAGTCCCACGAGAACCATATCTTAACTTTCGAGCGCAAACTACGCAAAACGGCTCAACGGACTACCTGACAGAAACTCGGGAATGCCATTTTGGTCATGGACCCATCTTTCTGGAATAAAAAGAAGGCAAATCCTATGTCATTGTGTAGCTCTCGGAAAGAGCTTTTCGAAATGGTATGGCACGCTTCCATCGGACTCCCGGATTGAAAGTTATGAATGACCGAGCGAACAACGGGTTGTTCGAGTGTATGTCTTCGACACGGCGGGACCCACACTGTCCGGCACCCCGAAGCAAAGCAGTACACACACATCGCAGCAGTACTCCTGCCATCGCAGAAGGTACACCTGCTATCGCCGTAGTACACTCATGGCCCCCCCTCTATAAATAGAGGGCTTGGGGTGGCCATTTTGCAAGAGAAAACGGCGAGGAAGCCCTGCCCAATTTGCTCTGCACTCACCCTATACAGTGTACTTTCTCATTTTAAACACCTGTGAGCTCATATGTAGCTACT
Organism: Panax quinquefolius; assembly: GCA_020205615.1. NCBI lineage: Eukaryota > Viridiplantae > Streptophyta > Magnoliopsida > Apiales > Araliaceae > Panax > Panax quinquefolius. Next base: position 290,680 of record JAINUW010000126.1, on the reverse strand, counting down.
TTTGTACCTAAAAAAGCAAGTGTTTACCCACTTTAAAGATATAGAAGTCTTCTTTGGCAGTCAACTGTAAGCCTTCTCACACACTTTAAAGCCTTTCTCTTCATCTCTGCACACACCCTTCTTCATGTTGATAGTCGTTATGCATTTTCCCAGCACTTCATTCATAGCTTTATTTCAATTATATATATATATATATATATATATATATATTTATATATTTGGACTAACATTATCGAGTTATGCCTCGATTGAGCCTAGACTTCGGTCTGGAGCATTTACTGCTTTAATATATATATACATTTATATATATTAACTGTGTGTCGAACTTTGTTCGATGAGCCTAGACTTCGGTTTTGAGCGTTTACTCGCTTTTATATATATATATATATGAACTTTGGTCGGACTCTGTTCGATAAGCCTAGATTTTACATCCGGTGCGTTTACTCTGCTTTAATATATATATACTTATATATATGAACTGTTGTCGAACTATATTCGATGAGCCTGGATTTTACATCCGGTGCGTTTATCGCTTATATATATATTTCATCCCACATGGAGTTTACTTCGTGGTGGTTGATCGCTTTTACAGCTTTATTTACGTTTTGTCCTGCCTGAAGTTTACTTCGTGGCGCCGATCGCTTTAATACCTTTTATTTACATTTTGTCCCTTTAGAGTTCCCTTCATGGCGGTTGACCGTATTTACAGCTTTATTTATGTTTTGTCCCGCTTGGAGTTTCATCCGTGGCGGTTGATAGCTTTTACAGCTTTATTTACATTTTTGAACCCCCATCTAGGTGCTTCGTGGTTGGTGATCATGTTTGTATATATATATATATATATATATATATATATATATATATATATATATATATATAGCTTTTATATATATACCGCTACTTCTTTCATACAAATTACGATTATCTTGTAAATGCTAGGAATCATGTGATCACAGTTCACTTTATTGGATCTAGATTCATTCTTGATGGACATTTTCAAATTGTATGCGACTTGTAAATTATTCTGCGGTGTCTGAATTTCCTCAGATGGTTTCCATACCCATGAAGAAGTTGGCATTATTTTTTACATTATTTTCATATGGATGCCTCACATTCGTAAAATAAAATCAATCAAGCTGAACACTTAATAAAATGGGAGTGTAAAAGGTCTCAATTACTATTGAGTATCAGGGTTTGAAAAACCTTTTTTATAAAACATCATTGCTATATCTTGCTTAAACTGAATTTTTACATAAATTCAAACCCTGTGTATATAGGTGCGAATGAGGCCTCGCACTACTTCCAAATAACAGCACATTGACCCACACACACACACATTCAGATAATAGTTTCTTGAAAAGAGGCGGTCACTGTGGTAACACGGATGTCGGGGGGTGCCTAACACCTTCCCTCCGCATAACCAAGTCCCCAGATCCTAATGAATCTCGCCACCCGGCCCGCTTAGCGGTGTCACATCATCGGGTCAATGTGCAAACCTTTTCTCGGTTGTGTTAGTATAACCATTTAAAAAACCAACTGGCGACTCTTAACAGTCCATCGTCGACATTATACACGTCGGACCTTTTTCACTTGGTCTTTCAAATAAATCTCACCTAAAATGAGAACACCAAAGAACAAGTAATAGAAAGGGACATCTAAAAATCCCGACGTCGACAATTGCGTCATAGCCTTTCTGAATTTTTGGTAAGCTAACCACAAAGTCCATCGTAATATATTCCTATTTCCATTCTGGGATCTCCAACGGTTGTAGCAACCAACTATGCATTTGATGTTCTGCTTTCACTTTCTGACATGTCAGACATTTGGCAACACACTCTGCCACATCTCGTTTCAAATTTGGCCACCAGAAATGTTGTCAAATATCTTGATACATCTTGGTACTACCAGGGTGAATCAAATATCTTGAGCTATGAGCCTCACTCAAAATGTCTTCCTTAATCTCTGGTAATGACGGTACCCAAATTCGGTTCTCAAATCTCAGTATTCCTTCCTTGTCCAACTTTAATCTCGGTTCGGTTCTTTCAGATATCTTCTTTTTCACCTTTTTACATTCTTCGTCCTGGAGTTGAGCCTCCTTAACTTTATCTAGTAGGGTTGTACCAGATTGCATTTGAAACAGCTTCTCATCAATTTCCAGTTCTAACTTCTCCATGGCCGAAATTAGCTCCTTCTAAGCGGTCAACATCATCAATTTCTCCCGACCCTTTCTACTTAAGGCGTCAACAACTATATTTGCCTTACATGGATGGTATAAAATCTCACAATCATAGTTCTTAATTAACTCCAACCACCTTCATTGGCGCATATTCAAGTCCTTCTATGTAAAAATATATTTCAGACTCTTGTGGTCTGTATATATTTCACACTTCTCCCCATAGAGATAGTGCCTCCAGATTTTCAACGCAAAAACCACTGCAGCTAACTCCAAGTAGTTGGTCGGATACCCCTTCTCATAATCCTTCAATTGTTGTGACGCATACGCAATGACTCTGCCATTTGCATAAGCACACATCCAAGTCTTTTATGCGACGCATCACTATAAACAACAAAATTTCATGTATCATCCGGAAGAGATAACACATGTGCTGTACTCAACCTCTTCTTCAATTCTTGAAAGCTTTCCTCACACTTCTCCGTCCAAACAAATTTCACAGCTTTTCGAGTCAAATTCGTTAACAGAGTTGCGATCTTGGAAAAGTCTTGAATGAATCTTCTGTAATATCCTGCCAATCCAAGAAAACTTTGTACTTCCGATGGCGTTCTCAGTTGATCGCAGTTTATCACGGCTTCTACTTTGGATGGATCTACTGAAATTTCATCTTTATCAATCACATGTCCAAGAAATTGTACCCGCTCAATCCAAAATTCACATTTTGAAAACTTGGCATACATCTTCTCTTTTCTCAATGCCTCTAACGTTACCTTCAAATGTTCTTCATGTTCTTCCTTAGTTTTCGAATATACCAAAATATCATCTATAAACACCACTACGAATTTGTACAAAAATGGCTTGAACACTCCATTCATTAAGCCCATAAATGCTGTAGGAGCATTCGTTAGACCAAATGACATTACCAAAAATTAGTAGTGACCATATCGTGTTCTGAACACTATTTTCGGTACGTCCTCTGGTCTCACCTTCAGTTGATGATAACTACACCTCAAGTCTATCTATGAAAAGTATCTCGCTCCCTTCAATTGATCAAATAGGTCGTCGATCCTCGGTAATGGATATCTATTCTTAATCATGACCTTATTCAGTTCTCTATAGTCAATGCAGAGCCGCATCGTTCCATCCTTCTTCTTCACAAATAACACCGGTGCTCCCCATGGCGATACGCTCGGTTGAATATACTTCTTGTCCAGTAATTCTTGTAGTTGTACCATCAATTCTTACATCTCTATCGGTGCCATCTGGTATGGTGCCTTCGATATTGGAGCCGTTCTTGGCGCCAAATCGATCACGAACTCAACTTCTCTGTCTGGCGGAAGTCCTGGCAAATCATCCGAAAATACGTTTGCGAAGTCCCTCACTACTAGTATCTCCTTTACTTTCGGATTTTCTTTACGACTGTCGACTATGTAAGCTAAATATCCTACACAGCCTTGTCTTAACAACTTCCTGGCCTGCATCATCATCAGACAACTCACTTGTCTAGGCAACTTGCTACCATAAAACACAACCTTTGATAGAGTCATAAGGTAAATACGCTTCTTCTGGCAATCAATTACAACACAATAATTGAATAACCAGTTCATACCCAAAATAACGTTAAATTCTCCAAGTCAAATAGGGATAAGATCTACGTTCATGATATAACCTTAATATCCACTCTACAGTTCTTATGTATGTACTTAACATGGATTATTTCCTTATTCAAAATTTCTATGTTCATGGGGTGTTCTAACTCATCCTTGGGCAATTCTAAAGTCTTAGCAAAGTCATCGGATATAAATGAACAAGTAGCACCCGAATTAAATAATACATAAGCATTAACGTTATTGATCGGAATGATACCTGAAACCACATCAGGAGACTGCACTGCATCCTACACCGCCATGTTGAAAGTCCTGGCAGTCGGTCGATTGGTTGTGGTCGATCCTATGATAGTTAGGGCGCTTCCACCATTGTTTCCTCTATTTCCTCCTGATCCTGCCCCTCTAGATCCCTTCTTAGGACAGTCCCTTGCAAGATGATCCTTTGAGCCACAAGTGAAACATGCACCCTTCTATGGATTAGAATAATTAGGTGCTATGTGGCCTTCTTGATCACAATTGTAGCACACTCGTTTACCCTTCATACACACTCCCAAATGAGCTTTTCCGCAGGTCGGGCATGCTTCGATCCTCTTTTTCTGACCTCCTTGCTGATTTCCAGTTGACGAGTTGTCAGACCACCTTCTCTTCTGATTATTATTACCACCTCTCGTGTTACTTCCACTAGCATTGTTATTTCCTTCACATTAACTCTTCTTCCTCTTCTGATCCTGATTATATTTGGTAACCACATCATTTCCACCTTCAGCGAGTATGGCTTTCTCCAGTACTCCAGCGAATGTCTTCAACTGAAACAACGACACTTTACTATATAAACAGGGCTTTAATCCTTGTTCATACCTTCTTGCTTTTCTCTCATCTGTGTGTACTTGATATGTGGAAAACCTAGCTAACTCATTGAATCTTGCCGCATAGTCTGATACAGACATATTCTCCTGTTTCAATTCCAGAAATTGAACTTCCATTTGGTTCTGCGAGCTGGTCGGGAAATACATCTCAAAAAATATCTCTTTGAATCTCTCCCAGGTAATCACACCTTCTCCTCCACGGACCTTGTTTGTTTGCCACCAATAACTGGTTTCGGATTTCAGCATGAACGTTGCAAACGCGGTTTTCTGATCCTCTCTAACTCTTGCGACATCAAAAACCTTTTCCATCTCCATAACCCACGTTTGAGTCTTGATCGGGTTCATAGAGCCTTTAAACTCTGGTGGTCCCACCGCCTTGAAATCTTTGAACCTCGTATTCGGTGGAGCTTGAGGTTGATTATTCATTGCTCCAGCTAGTAAGTTCACCAATTGTTGAACGGGGTTAACATTGGCGTTATTGTTGTTATTAGTCGATTCTTCTTGAGCTGCTTGACAGTTTTATCTTCTTTTCGGTGGCATATTTCTGTTAAAATATATGCTTATTAGATCGTTATTAAATTCTCAAAATAGTTAAGGCTTAACTCAACAATTTAACATAATCACTTAACACATTATCTCAAACAACTTGATATAATTATTCAAATCAAAAGTTTTAACATCAAACGATAGCATCACTACTATTTACATCAACTATCCCGAGATAAAGAATCTACATGATTTAAAACATTAAAATATTCGCTTGTTTATAAACACATCGGAATTTACATCTAACATTAGATAAGTTATTCACATAATTAAACAAATCATATCACTGCATATTAAGGCGCTGAATAGCCTTGCTACGTTCCTCTTCCATGATGCGGGACATCATCCGACGATCTAGTATATACGATGGTAGTCCTTCGAACTGGATTGGGTACCTCATAACTCGATCCTGGGCCTCATCCATTGCATTTTGAAGTGTAGAGTATGTCTCTCCAAGCTTAGCCTTCTTCGCACGACAATCCTCTTCTGCAAGATTAGCACGACGTGACTCTCTTACCCAGCCCTCCTCTGCTATGATCAATCTTTCTGAGCTCTCTATCAGTTCTTTCTTCAACTTCTCTATTTCTTCGGACTTCTCCTCAGTTTGACCCTTCTCATGAACCAAATCCCACTCAACGTTTCCTAGACGTGTGTGAAGAGTCACAACCTCCCTATCCTTCTGCTCGATGGTAATCTACTGAATAATAGCCCACTCACCGAGATCCTCAGATGGTGTCACGTAACTCTACGTTATGATCCCATATAGTTCAATCGTACATTTCAAAGATCAATGGAGTTCGGTGGGAACTCCTTTTCATCCTCTTCCTCCTCAGGATCCTCCTCTGGAACAGTCTCAGGATCATGCTCCTGGCCAACAACAATGATCAACAGAGACGGCTCTCTCTATACCAACTGCTCCCTGCTGACATGAATGTCTCGGGGCTCCTTCTCTGTAGGTACTCGGGGTTCCTCCTCCCCAGCTCGACTAGCTCCTCCAACATCCGACATCCTAACAACATAGTTTCAAGTTTTAGTTACTAAGTCTTACTAGTGAGCACATAATTTAACACATAAACACATAAAGTCTTTTATTATCTTTAATAAATTAAGAAATTCATTTCTTAGAACTCGATAATAGTTTTCTATCACTATGTTCTTCCTATAAGGCTACTACCTAAGGTTGTTCCCCCACCTAAGGTTCATAACTTACAACTTTGATACCAACCTGTGACACCCCCAAATCTGGGTACTTCAATTACCACATGATTTGGTGTTCACTATACCAACATCATATGTCTATCTACCCATAATAAATGAAAGCATTAATAGATAGAAATAAATCCTCTCCTTAAGGAGTTACATCGTAAAAATACATAAATCCCAGGTCATAATAACCTTAAATCTTCACTGCGGAAACATAAATAATTAATCATCATACACATCGTTAACATAAGTCTAAAACAGAAAATACATCATCACATAAAATAACAAGTCTTCATCACTTGTTAATCTTGCCCTTGCCTTTGCTAGTAGAAGGCTCGTCGGACCTTTTGTTCTCAAATGCAATGTTATTATTACACAAGAGTGAGCACGATTTCCCACAAGTATAAAAATGAAATAACAATATATAATAACATGCGAGTGAATCAAAGACTTCTGGAATAAAACTCAACTTTTGAATCAAGAATGTATAACAAGAATCAAAAGATTTCTGAGGGTCATAAGACCTTGAACTATGTCCTAGGTTATCAAGGGTTATACTTGAAACCTTTAACAGTTATAAGACTATGGACTCTTCTACTCGTACTTAGGGGGATCAACCCTTAGTACCATACTGTGCAAAATATCTTAACGCTAACGCATAAGTAATCCCTATATAGGGTTGTTCATCTCAGTTTGACATTAGAGTCCGTACCAAAGGAAGTTTGGTTTGGATAAATCAATAAGGGTTCTGAAATTTAGAACGTTCATCAACTATGGACTAGTCGAATCAATAAAGGTTCACTAGTCTAAAAAAGTTCAACAATAAATGATATTTAAATCGAATAACATTTTCGATAGGTATACAATAGAACAAGTATTGTATAACGGAAATCATGCTTTGAAAAGATAAATAATCTTTAATATAACAAATTAAACTTGATTAATAATAATGAGAATTTCCTCGACGTAAATTATAAACTTGAATAATGATAACAAGTAGGGTTAGGAAACTTGCCTCGTGCGTAGATTACACGTTAATTATACACGTTCCTTGATTTAATCCTACATATCATTTTCATTCACAATACTAGTCAATTATAATGTAACTAGTCATCACAAGTTCATTCCTTTTGTCTAACTCGGATTATGACTTTACTTAGTCAAATTATCACACTTACGGTCACACAATATTACACTATATGAACAATAAGCTAACTATGCGTTCAATAATTCAATCCATACTTAAATGCATTATTGACATGTTAAGAATCTATTTTAACATCTCATTATACGTCTAACATATTTTTATGTACATTGGATTATGTTACTATCACAGACCCCAAAATAAAATAACTAAAATGCTCATTCTTAGACAGACTGCAGAGTGGCGCTGCGGTGCCACCATTACGCCTTACTCAACGTCGTGGCGGCATGCTATTATGGCGTTTACTTATTGGCTGCGGCTTGGCTCGCATTGCGGTGCGGTTCTTCTACATTCATCCTAAGACTTTGCCATTACGCTTACTCCTACTGACAGCACATGGCTATATTGTGGCAAGTTCTTGGTCTTGCTTGGTAGCGGTTCTTGTATGCATCTCATCTGGCCGTATGCATGCTGATGAACAAGACTCGAAACCTACAGATTCAGAAAATTGAAGAACATGCCAATTTCTACCAATTTCTTAATTCACACATGAAATTAGACATACCTAGACATTATTTTATACACATAACTAGCACTTAACCCTTCTAGCATGATTTTAACATGTTTAAACACATAATTTGCATAATTAAAACATGTATTTTACTGTTCTTCCTATTTTAGAAAGTTTTGAACACAAAACATGAAAATCAACACTTTTGTCGTATAGGTGACAAAAGCTGTCTTTTGCCCATCCGTTACTCTAGCTATCACAAACATCTCTATAGGGTCAGTTGATCCTTTAAATCCTGCTTGTTCGATTGCTTTGAAGTCTTTGACTTTTGCTGATCGATTACTTGGTTGATTTCCCGCGGCTGGTATTTCGTTCTGCATAGCTTGAACGTCCACATTCGCTAAATTTTATGTTGGGTCTAATTGTCATTCAGCTTTGTTGACAGGTTCTTCTGCCTTTTGGTTTCATTTTCGTCTTGGCGGCATTATCTGGTTAAATAAGATCATGTTCATCTAACTAATTCATCGTACTTTTCATAGCGTAGCACATACTGCTTTAAACATATTTTATCCCCTTTATGACATAACAGTCGAGAATCGTTGCCATAACTTATACAAAAGTTGAGAATACTAATTTACACAGATATACTTATCGTATACGCATCATAGAATCATACATATTCAAATAACACTAATACTACTCATTTCATACGCCTTCACTAAGGATCAATTGCTTAGCATTCTATATATTCCTATTATCCTCAATAATCGATTCTCACTTAGCTATACCTAGTTTGTTAAACCTTCCACACCATATGAGTTTAAGAACTCACCATAAGAATGTGAGTTTAAGAACTCGAGCTTGATCTTTTATCCTGTAAATATACTCTACCTATCAGTCATACTATCATTTCTGGGTCCGGTACTACACTTTCCTATATAATCACCTCATTGAGGTAGCTTTCAATGTGAGCCTCTATTTCAGCTATTGGCTTTGATATTGGCTCGGTTATGGAGGTTGACTCCTTCTTTACGACCTAAGGGTATGCTAATCCTTATCTCACATAACATCTACACAGTAACTATCTTGATTAACATATAGTATATACACACAACAATTAATAATTTTATAAAAGTTATCTTTTATTTTGTTTAACGATGAATTTATTCAATTCATTTCCTTTTAAACTCTAAATGAGTTATTTATATTTTCAACGTTTCCCCCTGTTCTAAGGTTATAGCCTAAGGTTTGTCCCACCTAAGGTTTCTAACCCTAAAGCTTTGATACCAACCTGTGACGCCCCCAAATCCGGGTACTTAAAACCCGAACTCGGTGCTTCACGATACCATTTCTATAAGCTGAATAATACTAATAATAATAACAATAATATAAAATTCAAACTTAATTTACATATGCATCAAAGTTTACTCCCAGGTACGAGACCTTTAAACATTCATTACATCATAGATAATAAGTATCATTGTCTTAATAACTATAACTATTACACAACATAATATAAATCTCATTCAACGACTTTCCTTTCCCTTGTTCTTGCACGAACCTTCTACGTTGATCATACTTAATCGAAACATTTAAATTTAAAGCAAGAATGAGTATTGGATTGCCCAGCAAGTAATAACAACAATATATATTAGATGAAAGAATTAAATGTTTTCTTTGAAAGACACTTCTACAACGAATCAACAGTTGTGAAGTAAGCTGAACCAATAATAAAAACATATCACTTCCATATGTAATCTTTGAAACTACGTATAGACTATAACTGGAGATCAGTCGATAGACTATGAACATTGTTTTTCATTTTCGCTAGGGTTTAGCAGAACTTCATCCGCAAACCGTCATAACTTACGGGCACGAGGGTGATCATCCCAATGTGCCCTGTATTGATTAATAATACATGCAAGAACGATATTATCGTTCACTCTATCCACCTTAGGTGTATAAAAGTTTTTCCATATTCGGGATGTTCATACTTAGTCGGGAATCCGAACCAAAACAATCTGGTTGGATACAATAACGTTCTATCTTGTTCAACAATATTTTTATGTCTAGCTGAATCAAATAGCTTAGACGGCTTTTAAGTCAACGTATACATACTTGAAATCAATAAGTATGTATCAACATATGATTAAATACAATGGTTATCCAAGTGGGGACACTTGTCTAACCCTATATACGAATTAACGAACAAAATAAATATCTAAATTATACAATAATACAATGATCGGATAATGTAAGAACTTGTATGAATACAAAGATTGGATACATAATGAATAATAATAGAGTTAATAATCTGGCACAATAATAATATAATTCTGAAACTTTCTTACTCATGTCCATTGCATAAAGGAAATACAAAGGTAGGATACTTGCACAATGTAAATAATAGATCAGATACTTGCTCAATAATAATTGGAGTAAGTTTAGGAAACTTGCATAACATGATATACCTGTTTGCACGAAATAAAAGTAGTGGCGTATAAGGTTTAGATACTTTTTTGAGTGCTTTAACTTACAATAACGCAACTTAGATTAATCTTTTATACAGCGACCTATCAGTAATAAGATCATTCGTTCAATTAGAATAATATATCATAACACAGAACACTGTCTATTGCAGTCAGCACATAACCTAATCACTTTGTCACATATATCTAACAATTATTGATTCACTAACATACACATATCTAGTCAATTTATCTAAGTCAGGATCAATTTAAAATATTTCGATAAATTCAAAGCGACTTTATCTCGTAAATATCGAGTCTAAGACTTATCGTGTAGATTCAATATTCGTTTAGATATTTTAAATATCGATCGTATTATTTTTCATAGCCTTATAATAATTTTTAAATAATTATTATACTTTATCATGAATTTTCAAACACTTTGAAATCATTATTAATTGATTTAAATATTAACTAATTCTATTATCATTAATATTTAATTAATATTAAACTATTAATAAAACTATTGCCAAAATATTAAAGTTATTTATAATAACTCAAAATATTTTTAAAGTATTAATATTACCTTTAAATGATTTTTAAATCAATAAAACAATTTTAAAACTATTTATTTAATATAATTATTAAATAAACTTAATTCATTAATATTAAATTATTATCAATAATATTGATTTATTAATGAAATTATCCTTTAAATATTAAAAGTTATGTTTTATAACTTAAAATATCTTTAAACACTTTATTTTCCTTTAAAATGATTTTTCTAATATTAAAATCATTTTACATTACTTTATATAATTATTAAATGAATCTAATATCCTTAATATTAAAATATTAATATTTTTCATGACAAAATATCAAAAGTTATATTTTATAACTTAAAATATTTTTATAATCTCTAAATCGTTTTATAAAAAATTTTAAATCATTAATTCTATTTTTCATCATTTATTTAATATCTTTATTAAATAACTTAATCATCATTAATATCAAATTAATAATGAAAATCATCACAAAATATTAAAAATTATAGAAAATAACTTAAAATATCTTTTTATATCATAACCTATTTTTAAATGATTTTTCATGTATAAAATCATTTTAAATAATTTATTTAATATTATACTTAAATAAATTAAATACATTTTATATCCCAAAAATATTAAGTATTCATGAAATATACTTAAAATAATTAAAAACTAATTTTCAGGACTTTAAAATAATTTTAGTAATTTATTTGGTATTTTTAATAATTAAAACTAATTTTTTTTTTTTTTTATCATTTTTCGAAATTTAGTAAAATAAAATTATTATAACTTGTCAGCTATAGGCTATAGCGACACTTATCTGTCATGTTAGGTGTTCTTGGCCTCAAGAACAACGACAAATCGATGGTCGAGGTGCCTGTTTGGCCAAGTCTAATTCTTATCTCGAAATGTTTACGGGCTACCTAATGGTCGAGATCTTGTAGTGTTAATGTAACCTTTGCATGAAACAACAAATATCCGGTCATACTTCATCACAATAAAAATTTAATAAGCCTTGAACTAGGCATCATCGAGCGTGTTCATCATATTACAAATTTGCCCGAAAATTATAATCGTGGTCGGTTCAACGCCCTTTGTGGCCTTAAATCTGTCAATCTGTTCATGTTACAAGTTTTCTGCTCGTCGGGATATATAGACAAACTATCAGAGAACATGTTTCAATACATGGATAAGTCTAACAATACTTAATGAAACCGAGTTAAGCTAGCAAACATGCTGTCAGAGTGTTTCTGGATTTTTCCCAGAAACTCAATAGTTCGACCTATCACTTTCATGTTCAAATTACTTTATGTTCTGGTCATGCTTTATATCGTTTAATGGGTCAAATCTTTAGTATACACTACAAGGAACAATAGCATATCCTAAGATTATCATAACATCAACACAGACAAGATATATGGGCCGGTCAAAGTACCCTCTCGGAACTGTTCTTGAACATTTCTGGGTTTCTCAGAAATGTTCTTGAGCATTTTCGGCTACCAAGTTTGACCATCTCTAGATTTAATTATGTTAAGTATATATGTGATACAAAGGCTTTAACATGTAGTATTCATGTCATTATATAACTACAAAACAACAACATTGCAAAACAAACTTAAACATAGCAAGATCCAAGCCCTGCAAAAACACTGTCAGAGGTTTCTGGGCTTCAAGAACAGCCAGTCAATGCGGGTCAACCCACTTTGACCCTAAATAACTTTGATTCAAGTTCCAGATTCAAGATCTTACATCATACTACAAGACATCAAACACCTACAGAGATCTACAAGGCCTGACATTCACTGTCAGACATCAAAAAAAATGTTTTTACAGATTTTTTTAAAACTTCAAATCCGAGCCTCTAGATGTTATGGATCTAATATCTAGTAACCCAGATCATCATTATATACTACATACTACATGTTTAACACAAAAAAACTAACATCTAACACTTCGATCAAGGTCAGATTTCTTTTAGGGTTCTTACCTCTTTATGAACAAATTCTTGATTCTGACTTCTAATCTGTTTGTGGATTTCGTGGGGCTTGCTTTGTGACTGATCTACCACTACAATCTCGTGGGTTTGGTCTTGAGAGAGTATGGCTAAGAGTGGTTTGCACAAATGAGGCAATAATGCATTTCTCTCTCTTGAATTATGCAAATGAATTGATGCAATGAACTTCTATTCTAGTGGCTGATAATGTGCTGGTGATGTAGCTTGTAGGTAGGTCTAGGGGGTGGCTGGCCAGATCTTGCAAAGATTTGGCTAGCAATAATTTAACTAATGGGACAAAAGGGTATTTTTGTAATTATTTTAAATTTCAAGGGTATTCTTGTCCAATGTTATTGAATCTAGGGTTTAATCACTAGATTTTACATCTTAAAGTCTCCCAAATAATTTCTAGGATTTGGACAATTAAAAATTAAAGTGAAATAAAATTTTAATTTAAAACATACTAATTAATTAGGGTTTTAATAGAAATTAGGGTTTTTAAATTAGGGTTCCTTAATACCATTAGGGCTTTCCAAATATTAATTAGGATTTCTCCTAATTACAGAAATTATAAAATACACAGTAAAATTCATATAACACAACTACTACACCGTCTCGAACTTAAAATCGAGTTTAACAATTAGGGTTTAATAACACGACATGAGGGTTATGACATAATTTACCATATTTGGTCTACCATTATCAGTCTACAGATATACAGTACAATTAACAATTCACAAAATTAACAATTAGGGTTCCCAAATTAACAATTAGGGTTTCCTAATTATCATTATAATTCACAAAATTAATTATTAGGGTTTCTAAAATTTGCAATTAGGGTTCCTAATTTTAAATTAGGGCTTTCCAAATATTAATTAGGGTTTCTCCTAATTACAGAAATTATAAAATACACAGTAAAATTCATATAACACAAGTACTACACCGTCTCGAACTCAAAACCGTGTTTAACAATTAGGGTTTAATAACACGACATGAGGGTTATGACATAATTTACCATATTTTGTCTACCATTATCAGTCTACAGATATACAGTACATATTCATAGCACTGAAAAATCAAAATATAATTAATATTATATTATTATTCTCATTCATTGCTCAAAATCCAAAATTAGGGTTTGGATTCCATATCTAATTTATTCTTCATATACAACATCAATAATTAAGCTAAAATAATTAACTTAAACATTACGAACAAATTCATATAAGAAAATATTTATTATTATACTTCTAATAATCATTTCATATATTATTTAAATAATATAAAAATCACATTTTCATAGAAAATAAATAATAAAGATATTTCTACTATAAAATTAATTATTATAAGTATATACTTTATAATGATCAATAAATTCTAAGATAAAATTATTTAAAATTATTCATGTAATAAAGAAATTTTATTTATTACATATATACATACACATTACTTGTCAAATATTCCCATCTTTAAAATAATAATAAAAAATTATATGCAAAATTTCTTATTTATTTACATAGGAAATATCGGGTTATTACAATCTAAGTATGGAAACGCAATATTTCGCACACTGACTTAATTCAAGAATGCTATGTATTAATTTATAATGAATTAAACTTGTGGATTTTGTATGAAGTGCAAGTCCATAAGCTTTAAGGAGAAAGCCCAAGATGAACTAAGGTTTAGCCCTAGTGATTAATAATATGGAGCCCAAGCTAAATGAATGCAAGCCCATAAGAAATAGATTAGTTTATTACAACCAAGCCCAAGATTTGATCCATTAACTAAATAGGATCCATGGGGCAACGCATGGGTGAAGTAGTGGGCAAGAACTTTGTGTGATTGGTAAGAATGAAGAGTGATGGCCAAGATTACTTAGGTATTAAGGAAGGAATAGTAAGGAGGTTAGTGAGGAGGTGGAATGCCCTAATGACCTTAATACCCTAACTTTAGCTCTCCTATAAATAGCAAGCCCTTGAATTCATTTGTTGGTTGTTAGTTTTCATCCAATACACAAACAACTTATTTGTTAGAGCTAATAAGCACTTTGAAGCTTAACTTCGATTACTAGATTTTCCAAGAAGAAGAAGTACTAGTTCATCAAGGGTAAGGCTCTTCTCATAAATTATATCTTCCATCTCTATCATAGTAGGGTGATAAGAGAAGTGTAACCTAATGAACCTATATGCTAAGAACATATGAGAAGTGGTTAAGCAATGAACTTGAGCCGAATAAGTTGTGAATAAGTAACTTGAACCTAAACAAGTTATGAACTTATAGAATAAACATATGAACTTGTCATATGATAACTTAAGAAGTTTGTATGAATAATAAGAGGTATACATGTAACTTAAATGACTTAATTAAGATTAAGTCATAAGGAAATTAAAGTCTTGTATTGTATAAATTATTAAGTTATGAACTCATAAAAAATAAGCCATAACCTAAATTGAATGTAAGTTGTTGTATGATATAAGTTGAGATGTCTAGTTATTAAAATGAATACTTTTTGGAATGATGAACAAATCGTTAATAATAAAGCTTTGCCGGAATTTACACGATTAGACGATAATCGTCGAATTCGTGAAATTCTCGGAATGGAAGTCATATTTTGTGTTTGAACTCAGAAACATTGGTTTTCGATATAGGCAAGTCATATTTGGCATTATAGAGTTGCGGACTCGAAAATGACCGGATTCCGACTTAGAACAAAGAAATGAGCATTGAACGTTCATGAACGTTTATCGTTTTCGTTAAAATGGACTAATAGGTTAATTTTTAGCAAATGAAGTCGAATAGATAAAATTCTTACATGAACACGTAGATTGTGTGATTTGTGAACTGTAGGCTCTTGAACGAGCCAATTCGGACTTATAACGAAGAAGTTACGAGTCCGGGAAACTCACCATTTAAAAAATCTGTCAAATAATATGTGGCACGAGTCCGGCCACAAGAACTCAAGCCAATTATCTGCGCCATGACACCAAAATGAGCCTCATTTCCTACAAACTCAAGGCCAGCAAGTGACCAAATAACGAAGGGACTTATTCACTGCGCGTAATGAAGTCCGGGTTTCTAGTAGCAACATGTGACGCCGCAGTGTGGCACCAAGAGTAATAGCCGGCGCCGCAGCTCCAGCCTTATAACCTAGACAATAAGGAATGTTTACATGTTGAACATGAATAGTAATTGATGAACACTTAATTAAGGATCTTAATAAAACATTGTTAAGACAAAATTAAGCCTTAAATATGAACACTTAGGGTTAAGTTAAGTCAATTACATATGAATGTAAGAATGACCTAACGGAAAGCCGGAACCAATAATAACAAATCTAATACGTAATTAGATTGAGAAGAAGGGTAAGATTCTTTAGAAACAATGTATGTTTATTCCTGACCTAATGTGTTATGTGATGTTATCATCTACAGTAGAGACTTAAAGACTTAAAGTGCACATGTTATAAACTATAGCAGACGCTAAAGGAAAGTACTCTAACCCTTGTCCCAGTTCGATCTGGACAAGCTTTGTGGTTTATGTATTCTTACGCATGAGTTAATGTCTAATGAAGTCAACGCCAATTCTTTCGGCTAGACTTATGATATGTTTATAATCTTTCAAGTATTGATAAGGATTTACCAAACTAATATTGTTGTGTTTTTCAAACGGAGACTAAGTATGCTAAACTATTTTTTCGTCAAACGACAAGCACGTGAGGTTGCCACAACTTAAACGTATACACGTTTAATGAATGCAATGTTGATCAACATAGAGTACTATAGGCTGATCACTTAGACGTGCTCGTAAGCTATGCCGGAATTACAAACTTCGTGACGGGATGTCCTTTTCAAAGTACTTATGAAATGCTCATGGTCTTGGACCGAGAATTAATGTTTTACTGAATATTATTGTTGTAAAACGTTTTGAAGGAAAAGAAGTGCTATTTTGAATTATCAATAGTACTTCGTAACTATTGCTCAGTTATTGAAGATATATGATTCCTATGTCTCAAGCATGCTATTTTTCTAGAATTGTTGTACTTGCTGAGCTAGTTAGGCTCACTCTTGCTTGAACCATATGAATGCAGCTAAGACCGAAGCAGATGAATTTGATTCTAAGAAAGATAAAGGGAAGGCTAAGGCGAACCCGTAGATTACCTATGTAATAGTATAGGTTTTGTAATCATAATATTTTTTATTATGATAAGAACAAATGTAACGGTTATAAAGAACCTGGGAGAATGTTAAAATTATTTGGTATATATATAAGACATATTCGTTCTTTTGAGACATTTTAATTGAATGATTGTGTGAACTGTAGCACCATCTGTCGGGTTGGAAGATACCCGGATTTGGGGGCGTCACAGGTTGGTATAAAAGCATTAGGTTATAAAACTTAGGGGGGGGGGGAGGATTTAAACCTTAAGTCATAACCTTAAGAAAAGTCAAAGAATAAAAGATGGAAATTAACATTATAAAAATGCATTATATATGTTATGTGTTTTTATTATCTTCCAACGTGTACAAATCAAACTTTTTGTGTTGTTGTAGATGTCAGGAGAAAATAGAGACGTACAGGTAGTCAGTGAGGGGTCGGTTAATCAGATAGAAATTATATCGAACCCCACAGCAGCAAATCACGAAGTGGTAGTGGTTGAGTCTGGAGACTCAGAGAGTTTAGATCTCATGTCCGTGTTCGACGGCATGTTGGAAGAAGAGGTGGAGGTAGTGTCCTTCAACCCAGTAGCTATAGCAGTGGAGATGGCTCCGGGGAAGTTGATGATGTCACTTTTCATGTCAGTGTTGGATAGAAATATCCATTACTGTCAGGAGGTTAAGGAGCTGAAAGCAGAGCTCCAAGCGGTCATAGAGGATAAGACGGATGTGGAGTCCATGTGAGAGCAGGAGCATGATGAAAGGGTTTTGTCTAAGGATAAGGTCCATGAGTTGAAATAGGAGGTCTTTGAGCTCAGGGGGGAGATAAAGACCAAGAAGCAGAAGATAAGGAGAATGTCTAATATCCATAGGAGTTCTCATGCGGACTTCCAGCTGCAGGTAGCTGGTTATCCCATAGAGGCAGGGCAGACGCGACATACTATCAGCCATGATATTATCGCCGGTCTTGCCAAGGCGGATTTTGAGAATGCCATAAGGCAGATGTGATTTAGTAGTGGCGAGAGTAGTTTAGATATATAAATATTTTGTATCTAGTAGTGGCGTAAAACCCTCTTTTGTATAACAAATGTGACGCCCCAAAATAGGTATACATAGCCCATCTTGAGTCGCCAGATATCACACAATAAAAATCAAATATAAACTTCATTTATACAACTGTTGAACTGTCGTGCAGAGTACGACAACAGATAAGCAGTGAGTT
The DNA here is from genome assembly GCA_020205615.1 of Panax quinquefolius. NCBI lineage: Eukaryota > Viridiplantae > Streptophyta > Magnoliopsida > Apiales > Araliaceae > Panax > Panax quinquefolius. Next base: position 272,245 of record JAINUW010000126.1, on the reverse strand, counting down.
TTAATACAAATGTATGTAACTCTCCTGGTACCTCGACCACAACCTTACAATGGTACTTTACATAAAACTATAGTCAAAAACTATTTTAGAAATTAAAATCTTTGGGAAGTGCTCAAGGAAACCTTCGTACATGGGAAGCCATACGTCTACATTATGATAGATATCATATGTCCACAGAATTATCCTTGGTTGACCCAAAAGTCCCCAAAGAAAAACAAGAAGATTATTATCATCTTCTTTCCAATGGTGAGTCTTCTCTTGACATATAATTATCTCGGTTGTCTCCAAGTGAAAATTATATTTCAAATATACTCCAAGATCATATAGGTAGTGCTCGTAGATATACTCAGCAAGTGCATGTGGACAACCATGTCTTATGATAACACGAGATTGTATGTCATTAGACATCTTGTATGATAGTGGCAAAACACCCTTCCAAAGTTGGGTTCACCTCACCCTATTCGGTTCACCAAAATTAAATATCAAATGACGTATACAATACAATAAACTTATCTAAAGTTCTTAACAAAATTATTTCCATACTATTTAGGGAGAACCTCAACAGCTATAGACCACCGTTCTATTCCCCATTATCCCCGCTCGACCTAGCTACACTCTTATTACCTAAAAGGAATTGAAGCAGAAGGGTGAGCACAACTAGCCCACTAAAGAATATAATGACTAAAGATAATTAAATTATCAATAGCCTTTGTCAGTAATGAATCAAATATTTAAAACATATGGCAGATGATAAAACTTTTAAACCATAGTTGCAGCGGATCGAAACGAGCAATCCATTAGAAGAGTCAAATAGACCATAAAGTCTATTATCTTCTCCACGTTAAAAATCCACCAATAATGTTTTATGCCTGTAACATCAGTCAACAATTCCTATCCACAATCAGGTGAATAACTCATAATTATAATTGTGATTCTAAATTCCTCTTCGCACCTAGGACGAAGATAATTTTCATCACCTGTCTTTACCTGAAATATCAAAGACCATGGTTATACCAAATCACAATTCCTGTCCATAATCATACTAATAAATTCATATTTCCACTATGGGCCAATGATATTCGTTAACAGTTCATTCTTGCACTACAGGCCAAAGACATGCTAACTGTATTTTAGAAGAGTCAAGTAGAGCATGATATCTACTATCTTGTACGAAGTAAAAGTCTATTCTCAATATTATATCGCTGAGACTCAACTCAATAAATAGTCCACATCACCAAATTATCCATGCACTACGGCCAATGATATTCGTTAGTATCACATCCATGAATTATCCATGCACTACGACCAAGGATATTCATTATTATCACATCCATGAATTAATATTTCATCGTTGAGGCTTAGCTCAATAATTAATCCACATCATCGAATCATCCCTGCACTACAGGCCAAGGATATTCATTATTATCACATCCATGAATTAATATTTCATCGCTGAGACTCAGCTCAATAATTAATCCACATCATCGAATCATCCATGCACTACAGGCCAAGGATATTCATTAATATCACGACCACGAATTATCCATGCACTACGGGCCAAAGATAATCGTGTTTTCATCAACGGTCCTGATCATTCCATAAAACAATTCATCTTTGCACCCTTGGCCAAAGAGAATCCATAGTCATAATCATACCAAAAACTGTCCATCAATGCACTACGGGCCAATGAGGACTTTTCCACATCATTTGTAACATTACGGTCATGATTATACCGAATAATCCCTGGTCATAATCATACCAAGTCCATCTATGCACTACAGACCACAGATGACTTTTAACATAATATAAGCATGAGGATGATGACAATTCAATAAAACAAGTTCAAGAATAAATTTTAAAGATTTAAAAGTTAATTTATCCTAAACTCAATAACGTCCAAATTGTTAACATGATACTACTTTGTGGAGTAAAATTTAAGAATGCTCAGAAGAATATTTCCATGAAAAGATACTGGATGAAGCGCAAATATCAATGATATTCTACTAATTTCATGGAGATAGAAGCCAAAACTTTAACCAACTGAGTATAATAGAATATATGAAACTGCAAATGGATTTTCGCCCACCATGCGATAATCCACGTAGACAGATCATTTCCACAAGTTAATAAGGAATGAATTCAAAGGATCATTCACCATGCATGCGGTAATCCACATAAACAGGTTATTCCAACAGAGTAATAAAGAATCGAACCAGGTCATGCGTAATCCGCATGCATACGATATTCAAACGAATAATAAAGAATGGAACTGCATCATGCATAATGCACGCATGCGGGATGTTCTAACGAATAATAAAGAATGGAACCAGTCATGCGTAATCCGCATGCAGACGTGATGTTCCAAATGTAATAATAAAGAATAGAATAACAACGAAATTCACCGTGCGTGCGATAGATAGCATGCATACGAAGTTATTCCAACAGAATAATAAAGAATGGATAACAGAAGAAGTTCACCATGTATACGGTAGTCCGCGTATACAGGCTATTACAACATTCTATGACCCTCTTGATGTTTCAGGTTCGCGCAGGCTTTGTAGAGGGTATGCTGGAGCATTGGATATCGGAGAGATAGGTTTTCTAGTTTAGTACCCAGGAGTTGACTCCTACATTGGAGGAGTAGGAGTGGTTGACGGCTTTCCCCTTAGACAGACCTTACGCTCATATGGCTGTCAAAGATATGCGCTGGTAGTTCATGACCCTCACTGGGTTATGGCGTAGAGTAGTAGAGGATGAGATTACATCCGGTCATGTATTATCCCAGCGTTTCCTGATAGATAGGTTTGGCTCATTGGACAACTATGCACGACATTCTGGGGATTTCACCACACAAGAGGATCAGTGGCATTTGGCCAAAGTGGATGTATTTGTGATGTGCATAGTGGCGTATTTATACATGCCACGGTATATGGATGAGTTGGACATCAGTGTTATCATGGCAGTGAGAGCTCTCATGGAGGGTCATACCATCATTTCGATGATTGTGGTGGAGACGTTGAGGTCGTCCATGTTTTGCAGCATCTACCCTACAGGGGTATTTACAGGCAGTTCAGTCATGTTGTACGTGTGGTTTATGTCACAGTTGAGACCGATTGGCACTTTTCGCCGACACGGGTACAACTTTACCCATGATATAGCTATGTCTTCATCCTTTAAGCCATCGGAGTGTACAGACACTATGTCTTGGTCTGTATTTTTGGTAGGGATCGGAGATCTGTTTGGCATCCTACCATGTATAGGGCTCATCTCACCCTATAGCTTTATTACTCATGCTTCGGGCATGGATTATCTCCCTATGGCTGGTTTGAGGGGCATGACTACCTACCACCCACTGGCCGTGATGTCATAGTTTGACCAGTTCTAGGACTTTTATCCTTTTGATGGGTCGTTAGGTCAGTGTTTATCTTCTCGCCATCTATCAGCAGAGGACCGATCCCGGGTGTATGCATGTTGGGATTAACGTGAGATAGCTGATTTTTCTGTTAGCCATCCGGGTTGTTCACCAGAGTATTTTGCGTGGATGGAGACAGAGACTTCATCAGCTGTGGCAGTATCCATAGTGTCAGGTATTGATTCAGATGGTAGAGAGCCCGTGGAGGACATTAATTCTACCACCGAGGAGGAGTCATTTACTGGGTTGCTAGTAGCTCTTTTAGATTCTCCCAGTACTAGCACTGTCGTGATCCAGCATTCAGCACAGTACTTCAAGCAAACTCTCCATCTGATGACCTTCGAGAGAGATCAGGCTAGAGCCTTGATGTTGATAGCTCTTGATGGGAGAGACGCAGCTCTGTTAGAGAGAGACGAGGCATTAGCTCATAGAGATTCTGATGTTGTTGAGCGGGATGAGGCCAGATCAACCAGAGATGTAGTGACAGTCGAGAGGGATAGCACCATATTTTCTCGGGATGTAGCCGTCACAGATAGTACCACAGTGAGGTCCCTTACTACTGGCATGATTACAAAGATGAACACGTACATTGATGAGCACCGCGTCACCATGCAGATGGCTGTAGATCTGTTAGCTCGTGTGGATACCCTTGTACAGGAGACCACAATGTTACCTCCTTCTTCTAAGAGGGATGCCATGTTGGGCTTGATAGCTCGCATATACACTGATTTGTAGATGGGCTTGTATTTTCTTGCATAAACTAGTTTAGCCATTTTGTCATGTACAGTTCATATTGTATATATTAAAAAACATTATATATAGCAGGGAAATATATTTTTGATCACTTCCCTTTCAGTTATGCCTTGTTGCTTGCTTGATATTTGCCTGTTTCTTCAGGCTTGTGATCTTGATGTATTCTGATTTTCTCATTGATGGATGGACATTGAGTTGTCTCTGGATATTTCAGAATGGATCGTTGATCTGTGTGTATTCTCTATCATCTTTGGTGTCTTGGGACTAGTTTCTGTATGTAAATGTGGAGAGGAATGTGGCTTTCCTCTCTGAGGTTGACCGCACCATAGATGGTCGCTAGTACTCCTATTCAAGAGGAGCCTAGTTAGTTCCATCTCTTATGGATTGGTGTTTCTCTTTGAGGAATCAACCGCAACATAGATGGTCACTGAGTCTCCCGTTTACATGGGGAGGTCAGGTAGTTCCATCCCTTTGGTCTGAAGCCGATGAAATATAGTGGATTAAAGAATGATCCTAGTACCGTCGACAAGTGTTTGTGTTTTGGTAGGGGGTTAGACCAAACCATGAATGGCTGCCTACGTACTTCTATTGAAGAGGAGATCAGGTCTGCGTAGTTCGAACCTGGTGTGGAGGTTCAACGTTGTATGTGGCAGAAAGGGTGTACGATTTTTTTTGTTGTTTTTGTTTTTGTAATGAGAAGGGTGTAGAAATGTTTTTTTTATTGCGACCAGGCCATATAAAATGGTTGCCTACGTACTCCCATGTATCAAGGAGATCAGGTCAGCGCAGTTCGCCCCATGTTCAGGATGATTTGCAGCCAACGAAAAGTTTGATCCCAAGTTCAAGACAAACTGCGGGTAAGAAAGTTTAATTCCATGTATATGATAAACTACGGGTATGAAAAGTCTTATCCCTAGTGTGGTAAAACTGCAGGTGTGAAAAGTCTTATCCCTAGTGGGGTAAAACTGCAGGTGTGAAAAGTCTTATCCCTAGTGGGGTAAAACTGCAGGTGTGAAAAGTTTAATACATGGTGGGATAATAGGAGTTGAGTAAGTATTCAAAACCAAATGAAGAGAAAAGGATCTAGCGATCCGAAACCAAGCTGCTGGTTAGAAAATGTGTTTATCCCTAACGGGGCAGATAAGTGTGAAGAGAAGTTGTATGTAGTGAAGGGTTAAAAAATCTGAAATGACTGGGGATCTGATGATCCAAAACTAGGATGTTTGCTTGATGGTGACCTCAGACATAGTACCGTTTAACGGTGTCCGAGTTGACAAGATGTGGAAATTCATTGCCATCCATTTCCTGTAATCTGAGAGAACCTCCTTGACAATAAACGGGCCTTCCCAGTTAGGGGCAAATTTTTCTTTGGACTGATCTTGGTTGTCAATGATCTTCTTCAAAATTAAGCCATGTTGTTTAAACTGCCCTAGCTTGACTTTTCTGTTGTAGGACCTGGAGATCCTTTGTTGATATAACTGACCGTGGAAGATAGCAGCGGCACGCCTTTTGTCTATTAGAGACAATTGGTGATACCTATCTTATACCCATTAGTTTTCATCCAGCTGAGCATCTATCAACACTCTGAGGGATTCCATTTCCACTACTATGGGGAGCACTGCTTCCATCCCATAGGTTAATGCATAGGAGTTTGCCCCAGTGGAAGTGTGCATTGATGTTCTGTAGGCTAACAGAGTAAGAGGCAATAAGTCAGGCCATCCTTTGTGGTTGGCGGACATCTTTTGCATGATCTTCTTGATGTTTTTATTAGCCGCTGCAGTAACACCATTCATTTTTGGATGGTAGATGACAGAGTTGAGATGTTTGATGTGGAATTTACTGCACAACTCCATTATTTTTTTGTTGAGGTTCTTAGCATTGTTTAACACAATTACCTCTGGTTGTCCATATCGACAAATGACACTGTTTCTGATGAAAACAATGATGACTTATTTGGTAACCTTGGGAAATGAGGCTTCTTCTACCCACTTGGTGAAGTAGTTGATCGTGGTGAAGATAAACCGATGCCCATTACTGGCTTTGGGCTCGATGGGTTCGATCACGTCCATTCCCCACATTGAGAAGGGCCAGGTGAACTCATATTGTGGAGCTCCCGTGGAGGGACATGAATAGCATTCCCATGAATTTGGCACTGATAACATCTCTGGACGTGATCATCATAGTTAGCTTTGAGAGAGAGCAAGTAATGCCATGTTATGAGGATTTTCTTTACAAGTAGAGGGCCACTCATGTGTGGGCCACAGACTCCACCATGGATCTCATCCATGAACCTCTGAGCTTGGTCCTTGTCTAGACATCTGAGGAGACCTAATCTTGCATCTCTTTTATAAAGTGCATTTCCGCTCAGATAGAATTTTAAAGCCAGTCGATGGATCCGCCTTCTTTCAGTCGGGCTCGCCTCGGCGGGTGTTGATCCATCTTGTAAGTACTTCTTGATATGCTGATACCAAGGGTGCTAGATGGGAGGTAGCTCATCTGATACTTCTCCAATGTAATTCCCATAAACTGGAGCCTTTTGTTGGGCAAATATGAAGGTTGGCATGTCTTCCTTGTCAGGTATGTTAATCAAGGAGGCCAAGGTTCCTAGTGCATCCGCAAAATCATTCCTATTCTGAGGAATGTAGAGGAAGGATATTTCTTCAAACTCCGAAGCCATCTGTAAAACCTGCCGATGGTAAGGCAGCAAGTGTAGACCTTTGGTGTGATAGATTCATGTGGTTTCTCTGATTACCAACTTGGAATCTCCAAAGACAGTTAACCGTCTGATGCCCATTGATTGGGTAAGTTTTAGCCCCATGATACAACCTTCATACTCAGCTGTGTTGTTGGTGTTGGCAAACTGCAATTTGACGACGACAGGAAGTTGCTCCCCCGTAACGGATACCAGAACTGCTCCAGCCCTAAGAACCTTCCATGTTTAAAGCTCCATCAAAATACATCTTCCATGTTTGGCGTGCATCGTACTGATGGTGTTGCTGAATTGCCATTACCCCTTCATCGGGGAAGTATGTTTCCAAGGGTTTGAAGTCCCCTGAAGGTGCGTCAGCCAGTTGATCCGCAATTCCTTGACCTTTAATGGAATTTTGCGTCACGTAGACGATGTCAAATTGTTATAGGATCAACTTCCATCTAGACAGTCGGCAATTCAGCATGGGTTTATTAAACATGTACTTGAGAGGATCCATGCGGGATATGAGAAGGGTTGTGTGACCATGGAGGTAATGTTGTAACCTCATGGAAGCCCATGCTAAAGCACAACAAGTCTTCTCAATCAGAGTGTACTTGTGTTCACTACTGCTGAATCTTTTGATGAGGTAGTAGATAGCTTGTTCTTAGCCTCTATCGTCTTTCTGTCCCAGCATGCAGCCCATGGCATTATCACTTATGGATAGGTACATGAATAGGGGAACATCATCCATAGAGGTACCAAAACAAGAGCTTTGACTAGCTGCTCTTTGATTGTAAGGAAGGCCTTCTGGCTGTGATGAACGAGATTTTTATAATTTAATTTTAATATTTATTAAATTAAATAAATATTTTTGATGATTTAATTATTAGATTTAATAATTAATTGATGAAGTTGTGGTAGATTAATTTAATTATATGTGTTATATTTATTAAATTAATGTGGAGAATTTTACTACTCAGATTATGTAATTATGTGAGCTTATTGAATTAAATAAAATATTTAATAAGCATAATGTTATTTTAATTAATTTAATAATTAATTAGATATTAAATAATTTGACCTATTTAATAAATAAGAAATTTAATTTTATGACTATGGGAATTAATGATAAATTATCATATTTTATTTAAATTAATTAAATAAGATATTTGAATTATTTTATAAGGGTGAAACATGATTTAAACTATAGTATAAGAGAATCATTATATTAAAGGATTTTGGGAGTCTATTATTGTCAGCCAAACGAGGCCCTAAGGGAAGTTAGTATCAGTTAACCCATGATGGGTTAGCTAACCACCACTCTGCGCTCAATTTCTTTTATAAAATTAATACGTCTTCTTTATTTTCATTCTTTGCTAAGTCTAGAAAAAAATGATCAGAGAGAGGTTGAGAATTTGTCAGAGAGAAACTTGAGAGTTGTTTGATTTAAGAAGTGTCTGAGAAAGGAGAAAGAATCATTCCTACTAATCTACACTCTACGCTTTGGGTAATTTCTCCAACCCAATTTTTATTTACGTTGTTTAAGTTTTTAAGAAAATGGATTTTATGTTACGTAAAAGCTCTCAGTTGAAAAAGAATACTTGATTATGTGTTAATTAAGTGATAAATGTTATCATATCGTGTTTTATTATATATATTGTATAAACCATATCATCAGTTTCATAAAAATATGTCGTATATACTTCCTACAAAATTACAGAGTATGAAAATATGGTCATATGGCCTTATATACCAAATTTAACACGGTAATCATAAGTTGTATTATAAATTTACACATATATGTGTTAATATATTAACGTAGTATGTTTTTACTATGTTGTATGAACCATAACATCAGTTTCATAAAATATATGTCGTATATTGTTGCTGCAAAAATTACAGAGTATAGAAATATGGCCATATGGCCCTTACTCGCAATTTTAATACGTCAAACATATATTGTGTGACGCCCCCAAAATAGGTATACATCACCTATTCTGAGTTGCCAAATACGTGATACAGAATACAAATACAATCTTTAATATACAACAAGAGAGCTGTGAGTTTTAATACAAATACTATCTTCTAGACAATATCCACTCTCAGAATAAGTCCTCATTACATTTATTGTCACACTATTTAATAGAATAGTGAGGACTACTAGCTAATTCTATCATCCGGACCATCACTCCGTTCCCCCACTCGTCCCAGCTACGTTCTCATTTCCTGAAGAGAACAGTGAAAGAAAGGGCGAGTTCAACTAGCCCAGTAAGAAATATTATGACTAAGATAATGCAGAATAAATTATCATTAGCCTTGAACAGTGTTAAACTGATACAATATAACAAACATCAAGTTTAAGCTGCAATGAACAAGCAATCCATTAAAAGAGTCAAGTAGAGAATAAAATCTACTATCTTTTATGATTTAAAAGTTTTTCATCACTTTTATCGGGGGACTCGACAATAAATAATCCACATCATCGAATCACCCCTCGCACTTTTCTGACAATGATATTCTTTAGTATCACGACCACAATTATCCATGCACTACGGGCCAAGAATATTTGTGTATTCATTAATGGTCATGATCATGCCGACGACATTGTCCATCAATGCACTACAGAGCCAATGAGGACTTTTACCACATCATTTATAACATTACGGTCATGATTACACCGAATAATCCCTTTATAATCATACCAAGTCCATCTATGCATCACAGGAATACGATGACTTTCAAAAAATATAAATATGAGGATGATGACAATGATATAAGAATTCAATAAAACAAGTTCAAGAATTAATTTGTCCAAGAACCAATAACGTCCAAATTGTCAACATGATCTTTGCTTTGTAGAGTAAAATTCAAGAATGCTCAAAATAATATTTCCATGAAAAGATCTTTGGATGAAGCGCAATTATCAAGGATATTCCACTAATTTCAAGGAGTATAGAAGGCAAAACTTTAACCAACCGAGTATAATAAATAATGGAATAACAAAAGAAATCACCATGCATGCGGTTGCTTATGTATGCGTTATTATTCAACGAGAATACTAAATAACGGAACTGAAGTCAAAGTAAATTACACCGGCTGTGATGTTCCAACGTAATAATAAAGAATGGAATAACAACAGAATCACCATGCATGCGGTACTTGCATAGAGCGAGTTATTCAACGTAATACTAATAAGGGCCGAAATCAGTCCGGCGTAAAACGCATGCATGGACGGATATTCCAACAAAATAATAATAAAGATTTTACCCGAGTCCCAAGAAAAAGCGCCTGCATGAATGAGGATATTCTAACGAGAATAATAAAGACGGAATCGTGTCCGACGTAAAACACACAAACATGATATTCCAACAGAATCGTAATGACGGAATAATAGAAAAATGTCACCAAGTATAGGGTAGCCCGCGTATACAGGTTATTCCAACAGAATAATAAAGAATGGAATAACATAAGTTCTCTTCATGAATACAAAAGAATAACACCCCTTACGAGTACAACAAATAATATTCCCTACCTTAAGAAGAAAATCTTTGGATATATAAATAGTGAAGTAGCATAATCCTTTCTTCTTTTCTCTATAGTTTATCTCTCTAGTTTCAAAGAATTAAGTAAGAAAATAATGAAGGAATGAGCTTCTATTTATAGAAAAATGGACAGCATAGTAACTAACTCATGAACGGTTCAGATTGATTTACTTTAATCTGACGGTCCATATTTAAAGCAAAATCTTTTAAATAAAATATAATATATTCAATTTATAATCTAATAAAACGAATAACTTTATAAAAGATTTTACTATGCAAATATTATACGAGCACTATGCAAATACTATGCATAATAAAATATAATATATTCTAATTATTGTCTAATAAAATAGATAACTTTATAAAAGTATTCTGTTTTATATAAAAAGATTTTACTATGCAAAACACTATGAAGACACTATGCATAATAGAATATAATATATTCTATTTATAGAATAACTTTATAAAAGTATTATGTTTTATATAAAAAGATTTTCTATATTATTACATTAATAATACCAACAAAACTGAGTGACTTATCACGTAAGCATCACTAATTAATATCGTGTGCTACTATGCAACCACGCGTATTACTTTACTTTTAACACCGGGTGTTTCAACAGTTAACGGTAAAACTTCCGCCGTTATTTTCATAAAGTATTTTTGTCATTTTCTCAATCCGACAATAATTCCGTTATGGGGTCCACCAATGATTGTGTCGTTATACGAATATTCCCTGTTAAAACGAATATTCCTCGACCAATCAAATATTATATAACAACTTGCGTACATTGCAAAATTTATAAATATTACCCACAACTATAACATTATATCAATTTCACTCCATAATATTCAAAAATAATATTTATAGAAAATTTATCTTTATTTAAAAAGTTGGGGTTTTACATATTGTGTCATAAATTTTATACTTGTATATAATTATGTATAGTAAAACAAAGAGACCAAACTTCAAATGAACGGATTCGGTGTTATAACGAATCCGTAGTGTTGATTTTCATGTTTTGTATTCAAAACTTTCAAAAACACCAAGAACAGTAAATTACATGTGTTGATTCTACAAATTATGTGTTTTAACATGTTAAAATCATGCCAGAAGGGTTGAGTAATAGTTATATGTGTATTACAGTGTTTGGGTATGCCTAAATTCGTGTAAAAATAAACCAATTGGAAGTTATGGCCATATTCTGTGTTCTTCACAGAACGTATAATTTTACTTGTGAGAGATTTTTGGCCGTGTTATGTTCGCGAACTGTAGAACTGCAGAAACTGCAGAAACTGAGTCTGGGTAACCCCACCCCCGACGGGCGTTAACAAACTAAATTACCCCACCCTAGCGGGCAAAAAAATAAAAAAATAAAAATAAATTAAAATAAATATTCGATAAAAATTATTATTAAAATATTTATAAAATAAATTAAATATTTTAATTGAGATATTTATGGAATAAAATAAATATTTGATGAAAATTATTATTAAAATATTTATAAAATAAATTAAATATTTTAATTGAGATATTTATGGAATAAAATAAATATTTGATGAAAATTATTATTAAAATATTTATAAAATAAATTAAATACTTTAATTGAGATATTTATGGAATAAAATAAATATTCGATAAAAATTATTATTAAAATATTTATAAAATAAAGTAAATATTTTAATTGAGATATTTATGGAATAAAATAAATATTTTATGAAAATTATTATTAAAATATTTATAAAATAAATTAAATACTTTAATTGAGATATTTATGGAATAAAATAAATATTCGATAAAAATTATTATTAAAATATTTATAAAATAAAGTAAATATTTTAATTGAGATATTTATGGAATAAAATAAATATTCGATGGAAATTATTATGAAATAATTTATTCGAGTGTAATAATAGTAAGAGAATAAAAATATTCTAATTTAATTAAGTAATTAAATTAGAAGTATAATGATTTATTAAATAAAGTGGAGTTTATATTAAATAATTAACTGAAAATGTAACTAATGAATGTCGTGAATACATATGGTATGTGTGTAGGATTTGTGGTGAACGAAAGTAGTAATCGTTTAGCCTACGCACGAGGCAAGTTTCCTAACCCTACTTGTTATCATTATTCAAGTTTATAAATTACACCGAGTAAATTCTCGTTATTATTAAATTAAGTTCAAATTGTTATATTGAAGATTATTTATCTTTTCAAAGTATGATTCTGTTATACAATACTTGTTCTATTGTATACCTCTTGAGATTGTTATTTAATTTAAATATCATTTATTGTTGAACCATATTAGACTAGTGAACCTTTTTTGATTCGACTAGTCCATAGTTGATGAACGTTCTAAATTTCAGAACTCTTATTGATTTATCCAAACCAAACTTCCTTTAGTGCGGACTCTAATGTCAAATTGAGATGAACAACCCTGTATAGGGATTACTTATGCATTAGCGTTAAGATATTGTGTACAGTATGGTACTAAGGGCTGATCCCCCTAAGTACGAGTAGAAGAGTCCATAATCTTATGACTGTTAAAGGTTTCAAGTATAACCCTTGATAACCTAGGATATAGTTCAAGGTCTTATGACCCTCAGAAATCTTTTGATTCTTGTTATTCATTCTTGATTCATAAGTTGAGTTTTATTCTAGAAGTCTTTAATTCACTCGCATGTTATTATATTATTATTTCATTATTATACTTGTGGGCAATCGTGCTCACTCTTGCGTAATAATAACATTGCAGTTAAGAAGTATGTGCAAGTATGCAACGTGTTGTCCGCTCCAACTTTCAGAACTTCAATCCGGGCATCCGATCCAGGTGTATAAGACTTTTTACGGCATGTTGTTGTCGAGAGCTACACAATGACATGGGATTAGAGGTTGTACAAAGTCAGGAAGATGGGAGGATGCCCTATGTCTTCAAGCTTTAAATTCTATCCGGTGTACTGTCTTGTGCAGTAGTCACTCGGGATTAGCGCTCTTTAGTTCTTGTAGGAAAATGCAATATAGAATGTATGTATGTTGTTGTTGAGACCGCGCGATATGGGTTTGAGATGGCAAAATAACGGTCCTGACCTTCACCGGGGTTATCTCTGGTTTGAGCTGATTTAGCGGTCGTTGCTCATGGTTATCTCTGAGATTGGATTGCTGCAGGTGTTGACTATCCTCAATGTTGTTTCTGAGATGTGCCTGACTTCCCGGGGTTATCTCCGGACTTGGTAGATGAGTGCCTTGGGGCTTTGCTGAGTGTTTGAAGTTGTTTGAATAGGCTTTGAAACAAGCATTTTTGGGGTTATCTCCAGAACTACAACTGTATGCCTCGGGGTTATCTCCGAGGTTGATACTATCTTTCCCGGTGTTGTTTCTGGGGCTAAGACTGAGTATCTCGGGGTTATCTCCGAGATGAGACGGTCTTCTCAGGTGTGATTTCTGGTATTTGAACTGCACTCCTCGGGGTTATCTTCGAGATCGAAACTGAAACTCCCGGTGTTATTTCTGAGATTGAGGTTGAAACTTCCAGTGGTATTTCCGGGTCTGAGCTGGACATCTCGGGGTTATCTTCGAGATGGTAATACTGAGTATCCCAGGGTTGTCTCCGGGATTGAATTGAGTTGTCTTCCAGGGTTATCTCTGAAAAGACGATTATGCCCTCCTGCAATGTTAGTAACAGGTATGCAGAAAATTTTGAACGTCTACACTGTTGAAATATCTAGTGATAAAAGTACAAGAATACGCGTTGTTTCATAATAGCACACGGTATTGCATAGTATCTCTGATTATTGATGCTTACGTAAGAAGTCACTCAGTTTCATTCAATAATTGCCACAGTAGTTGCTGCATAGTATCTCATATTATTGATTCAATTATTGTCACAGTATCATCTGCACAATATTTTATATTATTAAATCAATAATTGAGATGACACCGTTATTCATATTATTATTTGCATTATTGACAATATCTAGAAAGTTCTGTCGAGGAAAAGGGTTTGGTTATTTAATTACGCGTCGATAAGAAGAAATCCTTATCGGAAAGCCCTCTCTTTCATGTGAATGATCTAGTTGTCAATATTGTGAGTTATAATATTAAATGATGAATAATTATTGAAAGATTAAAAATGTGTTGATTAAAGATATGTGATTTGTGGTAAATATTTTTTCAATTTTTGATATAAATAGAGGGATTTGCCATGAGACGTTTGTTGTAAGTTTGGCTTATTATTCAATGGGGAGATGTGCTAATTTTTCAGACCATCGGTTGAAGTTATAATAATAAATCAATATGGATCGTTGGTTGAAGTTATAATAGTAAATCAATATAGACTGATGGTTGAAGTTATATGAGTAAATCAGTATGGACCGTCGGTTGAAGTTTTAATAATAAATCAATCTTGACAGTTCATGAATTAGTTACTATTTAGTCCATTCTCCTATAAATAGAAGATCATTCCTTTATTATTTCTTACGAATTCACTAAAACTATAGAGGGAAACTTAGAGATAATAAGAGAGAAAGAAAAAGAGTATTCTACTACCATATTATTGTAGTATCCAATCTTCTACTAAGGTAAGGGATGTGACGCCCCCAAATCTGGGTCCCTTCGAACCTCGGATCCGGTCCGCCACGATACTACTATCGTCAAACTATTTATATCATTTATTCATATCTTAATGAATATAACTTTGCTTATTACAATTTAGAATATAAATTCTTTCCATTTCCAGAATCTGTATAATGACCCCAAACTTTTATAAGTTTCAAATCTTGGCTCGAAGTTTATCAACTTTTACTTAACTACTTATAGTTATCTGCACTTCGTGCATGTATTCCTACACAGTTATATAATCATGGATTCATATCCATCAATCATACATTTCATACGCTCTTAATATAATAATAAATTTTATATTGTTTCCTAACTAGGTTTATAAAACCTTCATTTCACTTTCTCATCATACTCTTAGAATAGCTAGGTATTTATAGGAAAACCTTAACCACCCGTACTTGTGACGACCCGAGAATTTAGAAAATTATTATAATCCTATAAGATTAATTTAAGGTTAAATAATAAACCTAGACGAAAAATAAGTGAATGGATTTGAGATTTACAAGAAAGAATTCTATGAATTTACAAATTTCTGTGATGAATTATTCAGGATTAAGGGTATACGTGATTAAGTTCTGTGTATATGGTTATATATGTGTACACTATGTGGTTAAGGGTCAAGGGTTGACCAGATAAACGATATCTACGTCAACGTTCGGTTAGAAAATTCTTACAATTAAGAAGAAACCCTAGAAACCGGTTTTGAAAACCCTAATTTCAGTTCTGGGAATCCGAAACCCTAATTCAAAATTAGGAAACCCTAATTTGGGAATATAAATGATACTATAAGGTTTAAAAGTTATTAATAATAAACTAATTAAGGATAACCCTAAATGATTTAGAAAACCCTAATTTTGGATTTGAAACCCTAATTTATAATTAGGGAAAAACCAAATTGTTAATTTAATAATTTTAATGTTAATTAGGAAATATTAATCCTAATTTTTAAGTTATAAGTAATTAGAAAATCCTAATCTAATTAGAAACCCTAATCTAATTAGGAAACCTAATTTCTAAATTAGAAAAAGTATTTTTCTATTTAAAACCCTAATTCATGGGTTATAAACCCTAATGTACAATTTTGATCCTAATTGTTAAATTAGAAATTTTAATTAAAAAATACTAATCCTAATTAGCAAGATTTAAATTATGATTAAGAAATTTTAATATAATTAGAAAATTCTAATTATAATTTAGAAATATTAATTTTTGATTTTGAAAACCTAATTTAGAAGTTCTAGAATTTATTTTTAAAACCTAAGAGTTCAAACCCTAAACCCTAAAGGCTAGGGCAATTGACTAGTTTGCAATTAAAATGATAATGCTAATGACAAAAATACCCTTTTTTATTTCTTTAATTGGTAACTTGTAAAAATTTTCCAGCACCTTTAGTGGTTCACCAACTATTGACTTGCATGACCAAAAAACTCCAGCAAATCAGTCTAGGGTAGCCTCTATATTAGTAACATGCATTGCATCAAGTAATTGTAAGAGATAAAGAGAGAAAAAGTCACAAAAGTTGCTCATTTTGCTAACTTACCTCAACCAGCTCCTTTTCTCTCTAAACCTCCGAATATATCAAGTATATCAGTCCTAAACACAGCCCCTAGATCAACCAATATCAGATAAGGAGATCTAAGATCAAAGATTTATAAAGAAGGTATAAACCCTAAAACCTAATTTGATCTTGTATGCTAAGAAAATTTTTGTGTTTGAATGTTTAGATTTATGCTAAAGAATGTTTTATGATGATATATGATGATCTATCATGGATCCATAGCATCAAAGTCGGTAAAAATGGAGTTTTTCAAAAACTGTCCAAGAACATAATTTGTGGTCTGACAAGCTAATGTCAGGAGCCACAGATTCGTGTGTGTTTATTATTTTTATGTTTTATGTTTTGGATTGGTAGTCTGACTTGAGGTCTTCGATCTGGAAGTGGAATCACAGCCATTCCATGTCCAGAGTATAAGATATTCATGGTCAAAGTGAGTTGACCGACGTTGACCGGGTAAATTCTGGGTAACCCAGAAATAGTTTTTCAACGTCTGACAAGTTTTTCAAGCTCCTAGATCTGTCAGGTTGTATGTTGTTTATTGATGTTGTTGTAATAGGTTTGTAGCTTGTCATGTGTACTTCATATTTGTGGCTTTAGATAATTTAAATCATCATCAGATCGAACGTAGCAGGTGGTCAAACTAGACCATCCGTTCACGATTTCAATTTCTGGAAAACCCAGAAACTCGATGAACATACTTGCTGACATCATTTGACCGAGCCAAATCTGGCGCTTATAATGTTTTTGGACTGAAAGATTGGTATATAATTGCTCCTTGACATAAGGACAACAGAGTTGAACCACTAGATCATATGAAACATGACTGGAACATGGATTAATTTGGCTTGGAAAGTACCTAGTCGAACTGCCTGGGTTTCTGGAAAACCCAGAAACCTTCTAGTAGTGACTTTGAGGGCTTGAATCTTGTTGGTGTTATGTAATATAACCTAGATTGTGGCTGATGCTTGTAGTGTTACATAAACACTACAAGATCATGGTTAGCAGAAACATAACGAGCATGAATCAGTGGGTGGTCAAACCACCTACCATGCACACTGACATGAAGCTCAAGAATACCTATAGCGACGGTTCTGTCGCTATAGGGCCATTTTTGTAATATTAATTTCTGAAAATTAATTATTTTAATTAATAAATACATAAAAATGGTTTTTAATTATTAAAAATACAAAATAAATTCCTAAAAATTATTTTAAAGCCTGAAAAATAGTTTTTAATTATTTTGAGTATATTTCATAAATATTTAATATTTTTGGAATATAAATGGTATTTAATTTATTTAATTATAATATTAAATAAATTATTTAAAAATAATTTTAATAAATGAAAAATCATGAAAAATTATATTATGGTATAAGAAAATATTTGAAGTTATTTTAGTGACTTTTAATATTTTGTGGTGAATTTCATTAATTGATCAATATTAACAATAATTAATTTATTTAATAAATATATTAAATAAATTATGAAAAGTAGAATTAATGATTTATAAATCATATAAAAATGATTTACGTATTATAAAAATATTTGAAGTTATAAAATATAACTTTTGATATTTTGTCATGAAAATAATAATATTTTAATATTAATAGCAATTATCTGGATAATGAATTTAATAGTTTAAAATCATATATAAAGGTGATTTTAAAGTATTAAAATATTTTATGATATTATAAATATATTATAATATTATGATATGTATTTCATTAATATTTGATAATAAATAAATATTAATGATAAAGAAATAATGTGGTATTTCATTTATATACATACGATTTTAATAATTGAAAAATCAAGATAAATGATAATAATTATTTAAAAATTATTATGAGAATTGGAAAATTATTTTGACTGATATTAAAATTATCTGAGATAATTGTTAAGTGTTAGGTCGAGTTTAATTGAACTTAAACTCGTGAATTGTCTGACTAAACCGTCGGGACGTTAGAATTTTGTCGGATTCAAGTCCGACTGAAATAGTTTGATTTAATACTAGGTCTTATGTGCTGTATAGACTGATAAGGTTATGTGTTAATGTGTTTAGGTTATTTTAATATTATGATGATATTACTCTAACTTATATATCGATATTATTTATATATTAGGTTCAGACAAAGCTTATTAATTGCATAGCGGTAATCAACGGTTCATGCAAGTTTTACTTAACTCTACTTAGAGTTGTTTCATTTAGATATGCTTATGGATAATCATTGTTGATTGTCATTGTACAATTGTACTCTGTACATATTGTGTGAGACCCCGAATTTTATGAAATAAAAGTATTTAATTTTCTTATAATTATTATGTTATTTAGTAAATGGTTAAATTGATAAAAGGATTAAAGTTAAGGGTGATATTTAAAAATTTTGCAAAGTATGCAAGTTGTTATAAAATATTCGTTTGGTCGGAGAATATTCTTTTTGTCGGGGAATTATTGTCGTAATAAGAAAATGACAGAATTATTGGTGGACCCCACAACGGAAGTATTGTCGTAATAAGAAAATGACAGAATTATCTTTTTATAAAAATAACGACGAAAGTGTTACCATTAAAACTGTTGAACTACCCGGTAGTAAAAGTACAGTAATACGCGTGGTTGCATAGTAGCACACGATATTGATTATTGATGCTTACGTAAGAAGTCACTCAATTATACTCAATTATTGCTATAGTAATTACTGCATCATATCTCTCATATTATTGATTCAATTATTGTCACAATATCATCTGTATAATATGTTATATTATGAAATCAATAATTGAGATGACAAAGTTATTCGTATTATTATTTGCAATATTGATAATGTCTAGAAGTTCTGTCAAGGAGAGGTTTGGTCACCTAATTGCGCGCCAATAAGGAGAAATCCTTATCGGAAAGCCCCCTCTTTCCTGGGAATGACCTGGTTGTTAAATATTGTGAGTTATAATATTAATGATGAATAAGTTCGTGTCGATTAAAGATGAAATTGATTGTTCCATTGTGTTAGGATTATTAGTGTTAGTGAAAATAGTTATTTATTTCGATAATAATTGATGTCTGGAGGTTATATTGACCAATCGGGTATTCGGGACACTTTTAATGTTGAGAGTACTATTCACGGGTTACTATTCACTCTAGTATTGTTCACTCGGGTATTGTTCACTCGGGTATTTGGGACACTTTTCGTGTCGGAGTACTATTCACGGGTTACTAGTCACGGGTTACTCTTCACCTGGTTACTATTCACTCTAGTATTGTTCACTCGGGTATTTGGGACACTTTTCATGTCGGGATACTATTCATGGGATACTATTCCTGAAGTACTATTCACGGGGTACTATTCACCCGAAAAATATATTTCTTTTCAGTCCAAATCATTTTTGGGTACAATATTATTCCATAAGGAGATGTGATAATTTTTCAGACCGTTGGTTGATGTTATAATAGTAAATCAATATGGATCGTTGGTTGAAGATATAATAGTAAATCAATATAGACCTCTGGTGGAAAGTTATAATAGTAAATCAATATGGATCGTTTGTTTAAAGTTTTAATAGTAAATCGGTATAGACCGTTGCTTTAAGTTTTAATAGTAAATCAATCTGGACCATTCATGAATTAGTTACTATTCAGTCCATTCTCCTATAAATAGAAGCTCATTCCTTCATTATTTCTTACGAATTCACTGAAACTCTAGAGAGAGAAATTATAGAGAGAAAGAAGAAAAGTATTCTGCTACTTCACTACTCCAGTATTTAGTTTTTCTAAGGTAAGGTGTATTATTCTTTCGTATTCATGAAGAGAGTTATTTTCTTTCAATACTCGTAAGGGTTGTTATTCCATTCTTTATTATTATGTTGGAATAACTCATATCATGTGAAGTCTTCGCATACATGGTGAAATTCTTCTATTATTCCATTCTTTATTATTCATTGAATAACTCATGCATGCGTATATATCGCATGCACGTGAATTCTATTCTTATTCCATTCTTTATTATTACATTGAAACATCTTGTCTGTACGGATTACGTATGACCTGGTTCCATTCTTTATTATTCTGTTGGAATATCCTGTCTGTGTGGATTACGCATGACCTGGTTCCATTCTTTATTATTCTGTTAGAATATCCTGTCTGTGCGGATTACGCATGACCTGGTTCCGTCATTTATTATTCTGTTGGAATAACCTACCTTTGCGGTCTATCGAATGCTTGGTGAAGTCTTCTGTTATTCCATTCTTTATTATTCTGTTGAAATAATCTGTCTATGTGGATTACCGCATGGCGGGCGAAAATCCATTTATAGTTTCATATATTCTATTATACTCGAGTTGGTTAAAGTTTTGGCTTTTATACTCCATGAAATTAGTGGAATATCTTTGATATTTGCGCTTCATCAAGTATCTTTTCATGGAAATATTCTTCTGAGCATTCTTGAATTTTACTCCACAAAATAGTATCATGTTGACAATTTGGACGTTATTGAGTTCAGGATAAATTAACTTATAAATCTTTAAAATTTATTATTGAACTTGTTTTATTGAATTGGCATCATCCTCATGCTTATATTATGTTGAAAGTCATTTGTGGCCTGTAGTGCATAGATGAACTTGGTATGATTATGACCAGGGATTATTCGGTATAATCATGACCGTAATATTACAAATGTGTGGAAAAAGTCCTCATTGGCCCGTAGTGCATTGATGGACAGTTTTTGGTATGATTATTGCTATCACTACACCAAAATAGGGATGTTGCGAAGGAATTTTTGTGAAGGAATTTATTCCTTCACATGAGGAGTTGTTTAGCGAAGGAATAGTGAAAGAAAAAATGTAGTGACAATATAGTTATTAGCGAAAGAAACATCCTTCACAATTTATATTTTTTTGCTCGCAAAATTGAGATTGTGGAATGATATTTGGCGCCAATTTATGATAAAAATTTGCGAGGAAAAAAACAATTAATGAAGGAATTATTGCTCACTATATGTTATTGTTCAGAAATTTTTTACGACAGATAAAATTAGTCACTATTTTGTTCTAAATAATTTTTTTAAAATTAATTGTAATAAATATAAATTGTATTATTTATAAATACATTATTTTTTTAAATAATAAATTTACTTGTAATCAATTATTTCTTTTAATAGACTATAAAATAAATAATTTTACACTAACCTGGACTTTAAAATTTCTTAAATTGATCCGACAAAAAGAGAGAGAAAAATAAATAAAATAATGGCACTGCTTTATGGAACAGAGATGTAAATATCAGTAAAGCCATCCTCTTCCCTCTAGCTTCGATACATTCATCTCTTTGTCATCCCTCCTCAATCCATCTCTCTGCTCCGCCGAAAAACTCCATACATCTTGTTCACAAACTCCATCTCTCTGCTCACTCAAAGTAGAACCCCAAAAGTAAGTCTCTTTGCCCTGCTCAAATTTGAACCCTAGAAAGCAATTATGCAAATTAAAATCATTTGAGCAGGTGATGTGTTCGCTTGTTGCAGGATAATCCATGGGCCTATCAAAATGTTATAATTGGAAGGAGAATTTGGACAATTTTAGAGTTTCTGACTACCTAGCGTGGGATGCTACTGTGTCTTGCATAGGGGAAATAGCACGCGGGCGCTACTGAACGAGATCACCTCTCAGGATGCTAGCCTTGGCGCCTTTGTTGAGTATGTATTTAAGAATGTAGTGCGCTACAAGTTGGGATTTGTGTTGGGCGAATTTTGCTGATTAGCAGAAGTTGGGCTATGTTGGGAACTAAAATTTTTTATGTAATGTGTTAAGATTAGGATTGTGGGATGGTTGTTAGATTATTTTGTGGGAGTCTTTGACTTTTGAGTTGTTGATTTTGAAAAGGTTTCATTTCTCCACTTGATTTCTTATGAGGAGAAGTAGAGTTGGATTAGGAGGGAGGTGGGGAGCTGAATTGAGATTACTTTTATGTTAAGTGTGGAAGAAGAAGAGAGAGAGACACACACTACGATTATCGAGATTTTGAAGAACAAGAGCTTGGAAGAAAGAAAGAAGGAGATTAATTCCACGAAGATTACAGAATCGAAGGCCGAGAAGGGTGGTGTATTACTATTGTAAGACCCCAACTTTTATAAATAAAGATGAATTTTCTATAAATATCATTTTTGAATATTATGGAATAAATTTGATATAATGTTATAGTTGTGGGTAATATTTATAAATTTTGAAAAGTACGCAAGTTGTTATATAATATTCGATTGGTCGGGGAATATTCGTTTTAACAGGGAATATTCGTACAACGACACAATCATTGGTGGACCCCACAACGGAATTATTGTCGGATTGAGAAAACGACAAAAATGCTTTATGAAAATAATGGCGGAAGTTTTATCGTTAACTGTTAAAACACCCGGTGTTAAAAGTACAGTAATACGAGTAGTTGCACAGTAGCACACGATATTGATTATTGATTCTTACGTGAGAAGTCACTCAATTTTGTTCAATTATTGTTACAGTAATTGCTGTATAGTATCTCACGTTATTTGATTCAATTATTGTCAATATTTTATATATTATTAAATCAATAATTGAGACGACAAGGTTATTAATATTATTATTTACAATATTAACGATGTCTAGAAGTTCTATCAAGGAGAGGTTTGATCACCTAATTGCGCGCCAATAGGGAGAAATCGTTAATGGAAAGCCCCCTCTTTCCTGGGAACGACCTGGTCGATTAATATTGTGAATTATAATAATGATGATAAATGTTGTTAAAAATATTGAGAGGAAATTTTTTATGAAGTAATTGTTATAAATTTTGCTTATTATTTGGACCCCCACTTACCCATTTTTTAAAAACAGTCGGAGAAAGTTATCTCAATTTCGTTTTATTTCTTATATATATGTGTGTATTATATATATATATATATATATATATATATATATATATATATAAGAAAAGTGATGATGGGAATGGTGGGTGGGGGAGTGTGTGCGTGTGTGGGAGGGATTATTATTGTTAGTATATTATATATATAATAAGTGTGTGGATGTGTGTTTGAAAAGGATGTTAGTGGAGGAATTTTGTGGTAGAATTGGTAAGCCTTTGCCGAAAGGCAAAGGTTATAAATATATTTATATTTTATAAGTTTTGTTTTATTAGATTTTAAATAGAATATATTATATTTTAATGTAAACCAATCTGGACCGTCCGTTTAAAAGTAAATCAATATGGACCGTTCATGAATTAGTTATTATGCAGTCCATTCTTCTATAAATAGAAGCTCATTCCTTCATTATTTCTTACGAATTCACTGAAACTCTAGAGAGAGAAATTATAAAGAAACTATAGAAAAGTATTCTGCTACTTCCCTACTCCTATATTCAGTTTCTTTTACGGTAAGGAGTATTATTTCTTTTGTATTCATGAAGAGAACATCTGTTATTTCATTCTTTATTATTCTCATTGAATAACCAAAGATATCGCGCTGACTACCCTATACTTGGTGACATTCTTCTATTATTCGTCTTTATTATTATTATGTTGAAAATCCTATTTGTGCGTTTTTGCTTTAACCGGTTCCGCTTTTTTTATTATTATTCAGGGAATTTCACATGCTCATGCATTTACGACGACACCGTTCCGCCTTTATTATTATTATTCTGTTGAACATCCCGCTTGCATGCAATTTACTTTGACTGGTTCTCATTATTTATTATTCTGCTGGAATAACTTTGTCTATGCTAATCACCGCATGCACGGTGATTTCTTTTGTTATTCCATTCATTATTATACTCAACAAGTTAAAGTTTTGACTTCTATACTCCATGAAATTAGTGGAATATCCTTGATATTTGCGCTTCATCCAAAGATCTTTTCATGGAAATATTCTTCCGAGCATTCTTGAATTTTACTCTACAAAGCAATATCATGTTGACAATTTGGACGTTATTAGTTCCTAGATAAATTAATTCTTGAACTTGTTTTATTGAATTCTTATATCATTATTATCATCCTCATGTTTATATTATGTTAAAAGTCATCTGTGGCCTGTAATGCATAGATGGACTTGGTATGATTATGACCAGGGATTATTCGGTATAATCATGATCGTAATGTTACAAATGATGTGGTAAAAGTCCTCACTGGCCCGTAGTGCATTGATGGACAATTGTTGGCATGATCATGACCATTGATGAATACACAAATATCATTGGTTGTGGTGCATGGATAATTTGTGGTTGTGATACTAATTAATATCCTTGGTCGTAGTGTAGGGATGATGTGCATTATTTATTAAGCTGAGTCTCAGCGATAAAAGTCATGAAAAACCTTTTAAATCATAGAAGATAGTAGATTTTATTCTCTACTTGACTCTTTAAATGGATTACTTGTTCCGCTGCAGTTAAACTTGATGTTTGTTATATTGTATCAGTTTAACACTATTTAAGGCTAATGATAATTTATTCTGCATTATCTTAGTCATAATATTTCTTACTGGGCTAGTTGAGCTCACCCTTTCTTTCACTGTTCTCTTCAGGAAATGAGAATATAGCTTGGACGAGTCGGGGAACGGAGTGATGGACCAGATGATAGTATTAGTAGTCCTCACTATTCTGTTAAATAGTGTGACAATAAATGTAATGATGACTTATTCTGAGAGTGGATATTATCTAGAAGGCAGTATTTGTATTAAAATTCACAGCTCTCTTGTTGTATATTAACGATTGTATTTATATTATGTACCATGTATTTGGCGACTCAGAATAGGTGATGTATACCTATTTTGGGGGCATCACAGTTGGTATCAAAGCTTAGGGATATGATCCCTGGCAAAGATGTGAGAATAGAACTAGGAGGGGAGAGACGGGGAATTCCTTCGCTAGTATGACTTACCTAAGTTTTTGGTATTTAATTGGTCGGTCAGAATATAGGGATAATATGTTACATGTCAATTAACCTTTTGTTTTGTGGCAGTATCTGAAAATGACATCCGAGAATGTTGAGAATAGCAATGGAGCACAGGTGACAGTTGATTCACCACATATCAATAATCAGGATAATGTGCATCAGGAAGGCGACAATCCTCATGCAAACAACAACACTAACCAAATAATGAATGATGGAATGTTCAGAGGCTTTATGCAATTCATGCAACAGCAAGCGAGAGGGGCTCCTGTCCAAAATGTAGGTGGAAACACTGGAAACTCTCGGACGGTCACCGCTAAACAGTTCAAGGAGCTTGGACCACCAGAGTTTATTGGAGAGCAAAAACCACTTAAAGCGGAAGCATGGATAAAGTAGATCACCAAGATATTTGATGTCTTGGGATGCTCCGAGGAGCAAAAGCTTCCCTTTGCCGCCTTTATGTTGAGAGGAGAGGCAGATTACCTGTGGGAATTGGTAAAGCGTACTCAACCGGCCGCACTGAAAATGTCTTGGGAGAAGTTCCAAGAACTATTCAATGACAAGTACTTTCCTGAAAGTATTCGTCACATGAAGGAGGTGGAGTTCATCAAGTTGGAATGAGAATAATATGGACCGTGTCGCGAAGACGAAGCAAAGTTTGCCGAGTTGTCCCTTGTTTATATTCCCCACTTGGTGGATAATGAAGAGAGAATGACGCGAATATTTTTAAGAGGTTTAAAGCTGGAGATACGTCAACATCTTATTTCTCATAAACTGTATTTGTATTCAGATGTTGTAAATAGGGCTCAGTTAGTAGAGCGCGATAACAAGTCAACGCAACCAAAAGAGAGCAGCCGACAAAATGATAATACCAATGAGAGTAGTCATCAAAGCGGTGACAACAAGCGTGGAGGAAATCAACAGGCCAGAAGTGGTAACCACTTCGGTGGTAATCAGGGCCAAAACAATAAGAATGGACATTTCAAGAAGAGGAGATTCAACAATGATGGAAAGACGTCAGCACCAGCACCCGTTGTTAAGGAAGGAGAAAGACCACCTATCATATGCTTCAAATGCGGAGGGGAGGGACACATCAATCCAAACTGAGCGATGTCGTCCAAAGCATGTTATAATTGTGGAAGAGAATGTCACTTAGCCCAATTTTGTCGTTCACCGAAGACAAGTTCAGCCAGGATGGAGGCACCAAAGGCCGTCCCAGAAAAGTCAAAGCCGGTAGTGCAAGGGATAGCGTTTGTTGTGACATGTAAATAAGTATTACATGTCCTTAAGATTATATGTAGTATGAATCATGTAAGTTTTACTGATTAAATGAGGCTTTAGGATATGTGATGGTATTGCATAATGTGAGAACATACCACAAATAGGTTTTCCAGTGTGTTGTAGACATAGTGCTTGTAACAGGGTGGTATCAATGCCGTAATAGTCGCACTGCAAGTCTTCTTAGCGAGAGCATCAGACTGTGGCTTGAAGTTTCCTTTAGTCAAGTGCAAGATCACTAGGGTTTTACAACACATATCAGCCACCTAGCACCAATTAGATACATGCATCAAGAAAACAAAAGATAAAAGTTAAGTAATAAATTTACTTTACTTGATAGACTTACCAAGTCTTCTCTCTCTCTCTCTCTCTTCTTCTAAAAATTTGAGAGAAACTAAGTGTTAAACAAAGCCAAGAACATCCTTTAGCAATTCAAAAACAGAAAACCAAGATCAGAAATTAAGATTGGGCATTCAAAAGGTATAAGAACCCTAATTTTTAAAATCTCATGATTTGATGTTATATGTTGTAATTTATTGGCTAGATATTGTAATAGGATGTTATTTAGTTATATGGGTTGTAAAATCCCATATCCATAACATCAAAGTCCTCGAATCTAGCATTTTATGAAATCTGGAAAAAGTCGTCTGACAGCCATATGTCAGACCTTATAACTCTGTGTATGTTAGATGTTTAGTGTGTTTTTTTTTGTTTTGGACCTGTTCTCTGCCTTGTGGTCTTTTGTCTGGAACTTGAATTATGTTCGGATCAGGTCTAGATTTCTAGTTATGATCAGCCAAACTACGTTGACCGATCACAGGAATGGGTTTCTGGGCAACCCAGAACCCAAATTGATGTCTGACAAGACTTTCAAAGCCTCTGATCTTTCTTCTGACACGTGTTTTGGCCAAGTTGTTGTTTGATCTGTGTAGCATGTCATGTGCACTACATATTCTAGTCCTTAGAACAAGCAGATCACGAGCAGAATCATAAATAATCACGGTCAAACAACCATTGACCTACTCGCCGGATGAAGAATCTAGGTAACCCAGATCTTCAAGAACCGATTTTCTGACAACACTTTGACCAGCTCAGATCGTTGGTTTGTGTTGATGTTAGACTAATGTTATGTTATAGAATCGTTCTTTGACAGGTTTACTACAAGCATGAATATTTAGAACATAATATTCAATCTAAACCTAGCACCCTCGACTTTTCTTTATTTTCTGGAAAACTCAAAAATGAAGAACAACGTTGTCAGACATTTTGGTTGCTTAGATCTCTCTGTGATTATATGTGTTGGTCATAATCTTTGCTTATATTTGTAGTATTACATTTGGTCTACAACATCAAAGTAATTACCAGCCTAGAAACCTTATAAGCTTGAATCAAATGATGGTCAAACCAAGCTTCTCGGTGACTGACATGATGTTCTAGGTTTGTTGAAGAATAGGCCAAGAACACCATTAGCGACGGATTTGTCGCCTAAAACCCTTTTAGTGACAATTAATTACTGAAAATTATTATTTTATTAAATAAATAGAAAAAAATGGTTTTTAATTATTAAAAGTACATAATAAATTATGAAAAATTATTTAAAAGTCTGAAAAATAGTTTTTAATTATTTTGAGTATATTTCTAAAATATTTAAAATTTTTGGAATATAAAAGGTATTTATTTATTTAATTATAATATTAAATAAATTATTTAAAAATGGTTTTAATTCATGTAAAATCATGAAAAATTATATTATGGTAAAATAAAATATTTTAAGTTATTTTTAGTGACTTTTAATATTTTGTGAGAAAATTCATTATTTAATCAATATTAATGATAATTATTTTATTTAATGAATGTATTAAATAAATTATAAAAAATAGAATTAATGATTTAAAATCATATAAAAATGATTTAAGTGTTATAAAAATATTTTAGGTTATAAAATATAACTTTTGATATTTAGTCATGAAAATATTAATATTTTAATATTAAAAGCAATTATCTGGATAATGAATTTAATTGTTTAAAAATTATATAAATATGATTTTAAGTTATTAAAAATAGTTTGATATATTATAAATATATTATAATATTATGATATGTATTTCATTAATATTTGATGATAAATAAATATTAATGATAATGGAATTATGAGATATTTAATTCAGATATAAATACGATTTTAATGATTGAAAAATCAAGATAAATGATAATAATTATTTAAAAATTATTAAAAGCCTATGAAAAATAATTTGATTGTTAATAAATTATCTTAGATAATGGTTAAGTATTTAGACATAGTTTAATTGAACTTAAACTTGAAATTTTGTCCGACTAGACCGTCGGGATGTTAGAATTGTGTCAAGTTCAACTCAAACTACAATAGTTTGACTTGATACCGAGTCTTATGTGCTGAATAGACGGATAGGGTTATGTGCTATGTGTTTAGGTTATTTTGTATATATATATATATATATATATATATATATATATATATATATATATATATATATATACGGTAAGGATATTTCTCCTAAATAGCATTCCTCCTTAAAAAGCATTCTTTTATTAAAACTACGTCGTTTTGGAAGGACGCTGTGGCATTTTTGTAAATACGCGGTGGCATTGTATTTACAAAAATGTCCGCGTCCCTCCAAAATGACGTAATTTTAATTAAAGAATGCTATTTAAGGAGGAATGCTATTTAAGGAGAATGCTCTTGATCTCATCAGATATATATATATATATATATATATATATATATATATATATAATAGTATTATATCAGATGATATTATTCTAATATTGAGATCTATATTATTAATAATAGGTCTTGGATAAAGCATTATAAATCATAGCTTAATCAACAATTCAGTCAAGTTTTTACTTAACTCTACTAAGAGTTGTTTTATTCGGATGTGCTTATGGTTAGTCATTGCTGATTGCCATGTAGAATTGTACTCTGTCCATATTGCATATATAAGTCAGGTATGAAAGGCTGATCACCTTCATTACCATTTAGTTCAGATATATTTGTTCATGTTCAATACTTGTTCAGTCAAAAGTTTGTTCATGCTAGTTCACAATTATATTGTTGAATTATAGCCAGCTTATTATTCGGACTCTTTCAATCATGATATATCGTTAAATTATTAAACTTAAACTTGCTGGGCAATTTTATGCTCACCCTTGCTATATCATGATAAAACATTGCAGATTAAGGCGAATGCTTCGGATACAAGGAAAGGTTAAAAATGGTTCCAGCTTAAAGTTAATGCGTGCGATTAGATTTGTATAGTATTGTATGATATTAATGTTATTGTAAGTTAATTAAGTTATGTATTATGTATAAGTTAAGGTTACTCGACCTTGGGGAAAAGTGTGTAAGTTTAATGTATAAACAATTTATGTTTATATCTTCCGCAAATATAGTAATAGTTGTATAGTGATTGTATCGAAATCGCGGTGATTTGGGACCCGAATTCGAAGACGTCACAGTTGGTATCAAAGCTGTTGGTTATGAACCTTAGGTAGGAATACCTGAGACCAATAACCACAGTGATTAGGATAAGTACTAACTCACATAAAGTTAGTCGGTCGGTAAGATTCAAAGACGAATCTCGGCGAGTTATAAAAGATACAGAGTTCCCTAACTCTGATAATAAAGTTGAACAGTAGTGGTGAATCGATCGAGTCTAAAAGACTAAAGGTTCAGTGATAGGAGATCGTAAAACAAAACGATCATAGTATAGAAATAAATCATAACATATACGATGAGATCACTCCGTGATCTCATAAAGTGATAGTAGGGAGAAGAATCAATCTGATGATTAGAAAGTTTACAGCAAGATTGCTGTGTGAATTGGTACAGATTCAGGAAAGGATTATGAATACGAGTTGAATGAAATTCGTATTGAGAAGGAAGTTAGTGTTAGGTGGAGATTCAATTGAGGATTCATGTCGGCAGCTGAGTTGTATGATTCCTTGTGTGGGCTGGGAATTGTACTTGGTGTAACAACTACTTAGTTCTGACAATGATAATCATTGAAATGTTTGTGTCGCGCTATTTGATATATGCATGTTAAGAGGGTGATTGATTCCTTTCTCATGTGTATAACAGATAGATAGGTCATAGGAAGAAGATATAAGGTTAAGTACGAGTTCTTAAAACTCATACATATGTGACATTCTTGACTCATAGTTATATGAAATGTTTATGAACCCCTCAAATAATGGACGCCAAAGGTCCATGCTTTGTGAAAGTTCTTAAACTCATATGATTGTGGCAATTTATGGACTCATAAGTGTGGTTTGATTAATCGGGCACATTGAGTGTGAATGGAGAATTGAGGATTATAGAATGATAGATTGTTAAGCAAATGATTATTAGTGGAGACATAAGTTTTCCAAAACTCATAGCTATGCTAGAATTCGAAATTTTGACATCAAGCTAAATACGCACTATGTGCTTTCAAAAAAAAAATGTAGACTCGTAATCATTTTTGAAACGGTTTAAAGTATAGTCTATGCTACTTATTTCAGCTAGACGCAAATGATTTGAAATATCAAAATATATTTATTTATCACTCATGTACCATGTAACCTGGTGCAGAGATGATAAAAAGTTGATGGAGTTGTAAATACAGAAATACTTAGTGTGAATTTGATCTAAAATCGTTATTCCACTATTGTATGATGTTTTATGACAAAGTCATACAATGACGACATCCTCAAACGGACTATTAATACAGTACGACATCATGACGTCATTCTCGAAAATGTTTTCAAAATTTTAAATTTGCCAACGGGGTTTGGCTACACTTAAATAATTCGATTGAATTGAATTATTGATATGAGTCTACGCTATTCGATTCAGCTAGACTAATGTTATAAAAAAAATCTAAGTGTTCATTAAAAGAAATTTCCTGAACCAAATTATTTTGGTGTGGAATCCAATAAGACTGAGGTAAAAAAATTTGTGCGTCTAAGGCGGATAAGAGGAATAAATTGTTCCGACCAGCAGTACTTGATCAGTACAGGGCATATCGGGCTAATCACCCTTTGTGTTCGTAAGTTATGCCAGTTTGCGGATGAATTTCCATAAAACCTTTATGAAAATGATGATAAATAAATCTATATGACTCTCAAAGAAAATTTGAAAATTTTTACTCTTGTGAGTGGTGTATTGGGTAGCAGGTGATAATGTGTGAATGGTGTAAGCAGTATGGTGCAAGGTGTAAGGTAAATTTCGGGGACGAAATTTTTAGAAGAAGGGGTGAATGTGACAACCCGAGAATTTTGAATATTTTTGAAAATGTTTATTAATTTATTTAGGGTTCAATATTAGAACCTAGACAGAAAATTAGTGTATGCGTTTGATATTTTTGAGATAGAATTTTGAGGATTTCAAAATTCTGTGAAGGATTTAGGTGAATTATTCAGGATTAAGTTTATACGTGTTTATGTTATATGGATATTGTCATTTATGAGTTCAGAATGTGGTTAAAGGTCAAGGGTTGACCAGATAAACGATATATGTAACAAACCCTAAGTATATATTAAGAATGTCAACGTTCGGTTAGAAAACCCTAGTGACTAGCAAGAAACCCTAAAACCGGTTCTAGAAACCCTAACTTCAGTTCTGGGAATTCAAAACCCTAATTCGGTGTATGAAACCCTAAATTGGGAACTTAATGGCATAAGTGTAAATAATTATAAGATTAATTAGGGTTAATCTTAACAAATTACTTAGAAAACCCTAATTTCAAAATTTGAAACCCTAATTTCTGGTTTAGGAACCCAAATTTATAATTAGGAAAAACCTAATTGTTAATTTAATAATTTTAATATTAATTAGGAAATATTAATCCTAATTTTTTAAGTTATAAGTAATTAGAAAATCCTAATCTAATTACGAAATCTAATTTCTAAATTAGAAAATTATTTTTCTATTAGAAAACCCTAATTTTTGGGTTATAAACCCTAATGACCAATTTTGACTCTAATTGATAAATTAGTAATTTTAATTAGGAAATATTAATCCTAATTAGCAAACTTGAATTATGATTAAGAAATTTTAATATAATTAGAAAATTATAATTATAATTTAAAAATATTAATTTTCTATTTTGAAAACCTAATTTATAAATTCAAGAAATTATTTTTAAAACCTAAGGGTTCAAACCCTAAACCCTAAGGGTTCAAACCATAAACCCTAAGGGTTTGCACCAAATGACAATTCTAGAAATAAAATCTTATGGAAATGACCATAATGCCCTTTGTTGCATTATTGGAAATAATTTATAAATCTAGCAACAATTGAGTTGGTGACCTACTATGTTGACATTGTGACATAAAATCTAGCACATATCAGCCACCTAGCACCAATTAGATACATGCATCAAGAAAACAAAAGATAAAAGTTAAGTAATAAACTTACTTTACTTGATAGACTTACCATGTCTTCTCCTTCTCTCTCTTCTTCGAAAATTTTGAGAGAAACTAAGTGTTAAACAAAGCCAAGAAGATCCTTTAGCCTTTCAAGAACAGAAAACCAAGATCAGAAATCAAGATTGGGCATTCAAAAGGTATAAGAACCCTAATTTTTAAAATCTCATGATTTAATGTTATATGTTGTAATTTATTGGCTAGATATTGTAATAGGATGTTATTTAGTTATATGGGTTGTAAAATTCCAGATCCATAACATCAAAGTCCTCGAATCTAGCATTTTGTGAAATCTGGAAAAAGTTGTCTGACAGCCATATGTCAGACCTCATAACTCTGTGTATGTTAGATGTTTAGTGTGTTTTTTTTTTGTTTTGGACCTGTTCTCTGCCGTGTGGTCTTTAGTCTGGAACTTGAATTATGTTCGGATCAGGTCTAGATTTCTAGTTATGATCAGCCAAACTACGTTGACCGATCACAAGAATGGGTTTTTGGGCAACCCAGAACCCAAATTGATGTCTGACAAGACTTTCAAAGCCTCCGATCTTTCTTCTGACACGTGTTTTGGCCATGTTGTTGTTTGATCTGTGTAGCATGTCATGTGCACTACATATTCTAGTCCTTAGAACAAGCAGATCACGAAAGCGTAATCAGAAATAATCACTATCCAAACAACCATCGACCTACTTCACGGATGAAGAAGAATCTAGGTAACCCTGATCTTCAAGAACCGGTTTTCTGACAACACTTTGACCAGCATAGATCGTTGGTTTGTGTTGATGTTAGACTAATGTTTTGTTATAGAATCGTTCTTTGACAGATTTACTACAAGCATGAATATTTAGAACATAATATTCAATCTAAACCTAGCACCCTCGACTTTTCTTTATTTTCTGGAAAACTCAAAAATGAAGAACAACGTTGTCAGACATTTTGAGTTGCTTAGATCTCTCTGTAATTATATGTGTTGGTCATGATCTTTGCTTATATTTATAGTATTACATTTGGTCTACAACATCAAAGTAATTACCAGCCCAGAAACCTTATAAGCTTGAATCAAATGATGGTCAAACCAAGCCTCTCGGTGATTGACATGATGTTCTGGGTTTGTTGAAGAACAGGCCAAGAACACCATTAGCGACGGATTTGTCGCTTAAAACCCTTTTAGCGACAATTAATTACTGAAAATTATTATTTTATTAAATAAATAGAAAAAAATAGTTTTTAATTATTAAAAGTACATAATAAATTATGAAAAATTATTTTAAAGTCTGAAAAATAGTTTTTAATTATTTTGAGTATATTTCTAAAATATTTAAAATTTTGGAATATAAAAGGTATTTATTTATTTAATTATAATATTAAATAAATTGTTTAAAAATGGTTTTAATTCATGAAAATTCATGAAAAATTATATTATGGTAAAAGAAAATATTTTAAGTTATTTTTAATGACTTTTAATATTTTGTGAGAAAATTAATTAATTATTCAATATTAATGATAATTAGTTTATTTAATAAATGTATTAAATAAAT
This sequence comes from Panax quinquefolius, assembly GCA_020205615.1. Lineage (NCBI taxonomy): Eukaryota > Viridiplantae > Streptophyta > Magnoliopsida > Apiales > Araliaceae > Panax > Panax quinquefolius. The sequence continues at coordinate 237,517 of JAINUW010000126.1, read as the reverse complement.
TATGTAAAAATAGAATTAATGATTTAAAAATCATATAAAAATGATTTAAGTGTTATAAAAATATTTTAGGTTATAAAATATAACTTTTGATATTAAGTTATGAAAATATTAATATTTTAATATTAAAAGCAATTATCGATAATGATTTAATTATTTAAAAATCATATAAATATGATTTTAAGGTATTAAAATAGTTTGATATATTATAAATATTTTATAATATTATGACATGTATTTCATTAATATTTGATGATAAATAAATATTAATGATAATGGAATTATGAGGTATTTAATTTGTATAAATACGTTTTTAATGATTGAAAAATTAAGATAAATGATAATAATTATTTAAAAATTATTACAAGCCTATGAAAAATAATTTGACTATTAATAAATTATCTTAGATAATGGTTAAATATTTAGACAGAGTTTAATTGAACTTAAACTCGAAATTTTGTCCGACTAGACCGTCGGGATGTTAGAATTGTGTTGAGTTCAACTTAGACTGCAATAGTTTGACTTGATACCGAGTCTTATGTGCTGAATAGACGGATAAGGTTATGTGCTATGTATTTAGGTTATTCTGTATATATATATAATAGTATTATATTGTGATGATATTATTCTAATATTGGAGATCTATATTACTAATAATAGGTCTTCGGATAAAGCGTTATAAATTGCGTAGCGGTAATCAACAGTTCAGGTACGTTTTTACTAAACTCTACTAAGAGTAGTTTTTTCGGATATGATTATGGTTAATTGTTGATCTATTTCGCAATCAATGAATACGTGCAAGTATACACGGTTAACAAGTAATAAAGTGAAAGTAGAGTATCATTCCCACGAGGAATTATTTAATAAAAATTACCAAGTACTAACTCTTAACCAAATCAATTTTATCTAACCAATTGCAAAGTGTGATTTTTCTAATTAAGAAAACTAAATTAACTAATTAAACCGAATTGCTTTATAAATGAATTCAAATAAATAAAGATTAAGACTTCAATATCCCCAATTATGAACTATAAATTAATTATCCAATTATCCCAATTATTATTCCTACTGAATTATTAACAGGAATTCTCAAATGCCAAAAGTCCTTTTCCAAGTGATCAAATGACTTCTATTTAATCCGGATTAATCTTGCTATAATCCTATGCAAAATAATTGAATTAAACTCCTTCTAATCCCAATTCCTTATGTGTTACATGCGGTGAACAGATATTTCCATTCAATTCACAAACCTAATTATTCACTTTGCAAATAACTAAATCACATGATATCATGCCCAGTTCTAACCCTAGAATTCCTTTTTCAATTCCTTCTAGAGTAACAAGGTAATTACTGATCAAATAATTAAGCAATAAGCATAAGACAAGATAAACAATTCACCTTGACATAAATAATTAGAATAAATCAAATAATTAATTCATAAACATAAAAGGTTCAATTAAAATCTTAATAAAAGAGTTAGTTCATATTAATGAATTAAAACCAAGAATCCACAACTGAATAGACATTAAAAGATAAAAGTATGATAATAGAAGAGAATAGAATCTGTTGTTAGCAAATCTGATACTCCCCTCTTGCTTTTGCTCTTGATCTTCAGTGTTCTCCAAGTTGCTTCAATTTCTAATGGCTAATTAAGAACTAGGGATTATATTCTAATCTAATGGAGTGTTTTATCTAAGCTAAGCTATATAATCTTCCTTTATTTTATGTCTTACATCATGTATTTATAGGTTACAAGTCCAATTTTTAGCTTAGGAACAAACCCAATCCAATTTGGAGTCAAAAAGGTGTCAAAATTCATCCCAAAACGCGTCCAAGCTTGCCCAACCTCTTCCCCAGCGCCCCAGCACTGAGCACAACGCTCAAACACTGCTCCCCAGCGCCTCGACGCTGGACATAGGCCAAAAATGGGCGCCCCAGCGCTGCCACATGTTCTAATATTTTCTGCTCCGACGTCCTTTGGGAAAATAGCCATAACTTCTTCGCCCGAACTCCGATTTTGATGATTAAAGATGATCCGGAAAGAGGAGAAGTAGTTCTACAACTTTCATTCTTTAAGTGTTTCGAAATAAGGTCCAGAGCAATTCTCAAATTGGCTCTGAAGTGACTATTGTGTAAATGGCAAGTCGAAAACGCGCATCTAGCCACCCCAAACGTCGATCCAAGTAACTTTTGTCCCAATTCCTACAAAATAACATAAAACATGTATGAATAGACATAAACACTTAAAAACCTCCAAAAGATTAAGTTCAAATGTACGCAATTATAAGTATAAAACTCACTCATCATTAATCATTGCTGATTGCCATGTAGAATTGTACTCTGTACATATTGCATGTATAAGTCAGGTGTGACAACCCGGAAATTCAGATTGTCCAGAGATTAAGATTTAAAGAATTAGTTAATAATAAAATGAATTTTTATTAATACTATTCTGTGCTATGTGTTTATTAATCGTTTTATAACATAGAATGATTATTAATCGGGAGGATTCTAGCTACGAGCTAGATTGAAAGAGTAAGAATTTTCAAGACGAAAATAAAATTTTTTCGGGAACAAAATATTTCCGGGGAAAAAGACGAAATAGGCACTATTTACCTGACGAAACCTAAGGGGTAGGGATTGAATAACCTAAGCCTTTTTGAGAGTTCGATATATCGAAATGACATTCCGTCGAAAGATTTGACGATAATATATCATGAAAAGATAAGTAAGTCGATAAAAGTTTTTCTCAAAAAACGTGCAGAAATCGGACGAAAGAAAAATGACGAAAAGTACTGTTGTGTACTTTTCATTCGTCTAGCTACGTTAGGGGAAAACGTGAAGGAAAACGCTTAACGTGGATAAGTGTTTTTCAATTTATCGGAGATCCAAAGATTACGTAAAAGTTAATCGGTAAAGAAAAGACGAAATATCCAAAAATATTTGGATTTCGAGAATCGCAGTTTTCGAACTATCGGACGAATTTCGAATTACGGAAGCACGAAGCTTCCAAGGGAAGCTAGGTAAAGGAGGTGGGGCTGCCACTTGGCCACCAAGTAAACTTGGTGGCTAAGTTATGAATAGTAAGGAGGTTAGGAGGGGAAATGACTAAAATTCCCCTAACCTTAGTTTTCTATAAATAGAAAGCTTAAGTTCATTATTTTGAGCTTTTGAAAATCCTACTCTTTGAGAGAAAGAGAGAGGGCTCAGATGGAAGAAGAGAGGAAGAGGAATGAGGAAAAGCTAGCTCGATTGCACGCTTTGTTTGACGGAAGGAGATTAAAGAAGAACGGTAAATCGAACACTAGTTTCTTCTAAATTTTCTTTAAGTTTTTATGTTCAAAAACATAACTTAATGAGGATAGGAAGTAGATTAAGTTATAAAAGATTTCACATGGTTGAAATCGTAAGAAAATGAAGAAATAAGAATTAGAAATTTATTTTATAAATTTCTTAAGGAAGTATAAGATTCAAGAAGGATTTTGAAAGCGATCCGAATGAATCTTATGATTGAGTAGGCTAAATAAGTAAGGAATGGTGTTCTATAACATCAAATTCCAAGAAAAAGTGAAATCGTAATCCAAAATATCGATTAAAAATGAAGAACGAACGAAGAACACAAAGAACACACGAAGAACACGAAGAACGTTGTTGATGGACAAATTTAAAACCATCGTAGTATAAATGTTATTGATGGATAAGTTTAAAACCATCGCATATAAGTTAGATGCTTATTGCTTGGTTAGGAACGTTAGAAACGTTCATGAAGAACGGATTAAAACGGAGCTATAATGAAATTATGGCGAAATGTTTGTAAAAGACAAGCGAGAATTTGAAAGTTAGTAAACAAACCCGAACGGGTAGGGTTTCATAAGAATGTAGGAGAATGTATAAAACGTGAGTCGTAGACTCAAGAATGAACGAATTCCAAGTTTGGATGACCGAATTACGGATGAACGAACGAAGAACATTAAAAACGTTAAAATGAACGAAGAGCAAAGATTAAGCCAATTGAATGGCATGTTAACGGATTCAAAACAAATTTCTGTCTGTGGGTAATCAAAGTACGTAAGATAAGGAAGAAAATGGCTTTGGAACGACCTCGTTCCGAGTTATAACGAAGAAGTTATGAAATTTTGAAATCAGCGTCTCAAGCTTGTAAAAGACTTAGAAAAAATTTTCTAGGTTTCATGCTTTCGCCGCAAATGCAGAAGTCGTGCCTTGAGGTCAAAATTGCAGTCACGAAGCTTCGCCATAACTTTCTGGAGAGTGGCACCGCAGCGCGAGAGATAACAAAAGACTTAAGCCAAATGCCCCACTCGGAAGAGAGGAGAGAGAGAGTAGGTCGTCACAAGCAATGAGAGAGAAAGGAAGGGCACAGGCACTGCACAGGTGCGCAAGGCAGGCAATACCCAAAAATGAGATTTTAACTGCTCAATTTCTAGAGGGATGTGCAAGAAAGAAATATGAACATAATGTTCAACTAATGTAACACTTAATCAAGTGTTTTAAACCTTTAATAAAGGTTGAACGAAAAGATTTAACGAGATTAAAAGACAAAGAATGTAGATGCGGGTTACAGAACCGATGTCCAGGGACCGTAGTCACGATAAACGAACGTGAGGGATTGCTATGGTTGTGATTCCTTAGACGTTGGTTGACGATGTTAATGTATAACATTTTGATATTATGACATGGCATTGAGAGATGAATGTAAAGCGTTTAGACGCTGTGAACGCAACGTTGTTGCGATGAACGATCGGTCTTAGCATATAGCGAACCGTATGGCTTTGACATTAAGGAATTATAATGAACATGGGGTTCATGGGATGGATAACGATTAAAAACGATTAAAAACCTTGATTAAAGGTTGAATGAGAGATTAAGAGACGAGCAACATGAACATTGAATACGTAAACGATCTTCGTAAATCGTATTCGCGTTTGACGAACGTTCTAAGTATACCCTAGTTGTATGACTTAGACGTTGATGAAATAATAAGTAAGATACGAATGGTATCAAGAAAACCGTATCGAATGATAATAAGATTAATGAAAGCCGAATGGGAGTTGGATAAGAATGAGTACTGAGGTATGGCAATTACTTGCCAGAAAGCCATAAGGAATAAGAAATTAACTTAACGAACATTATAATTTAATAGTTCGTATAAGTTAAGAGAAAGTTAGGTTGTGGTACAATTGTAACCTTTGATGGTTGACATATGGGAGCTGGGCTAAACAATTCCTTCAGAGAGCGAAGGTATATACAAAACTGGCAATCGATCTAACTCACTATGTGGGCAGTGTAGACGGATGGGAACTTGTTTGTTGGTTGTTTGTGGGAAACCACTCAGTGTACCATATGGACTACTAGCAGAGAAGCGATGTGTGCTGAGTCCTAGAGAAGTATAAGAAGAAGATAAGAATGTAAATCATCAAAGATGATGAACGTTTTGAGTAAGACATCTCCGTATGTCATAAAACCGTAAACCGGTAATGAAAGTTAGTCGCGTAAAATTATATTGTAAGAACGCGAACCTTAAGAAATAAAGTTAAGTAAACCAATGCGTAAGTCAAATATATGACTAATTGGTGTATTTGTTATTCCCTTATGTGTTATAGGGATTGGAATGAGCAGTTCAGCGTAAGTTGTAGCGGTGTGTAAGGCAAGTTTCCTAACTTCATTCATATTTTAAATGGATGCTAGTTTCTTAAACTTCTCAGATGTTGAACTTGAGAAGTTCTGTCTATGTGCGAATGTACAATATTTGTACAAGGTGGTAGAATGTATGAGGCCTTGTGCCACAATTTGAACACTTCGGTGTTTCTGTGAGATGAATTGTTCTATGATTGAACTATTCAATAAAAGAATGTTCTGTTTATACATGAACTGTTATTGTTAAGTCTGTGCTATTGATTCTAGCCAGACAGAATGTGTATAAAAAAGAGTAGAGAATTAAAGTATTTCAAAATGAATGTGACTAATGTTTTAAAATGATAGGAATCGAGATTATTCCTATTGTTCAAGCTGCTTCATAACCTTTGTTCGGTTATCAAAGTTCCAAAGGAATGTTAAACTCTTGAAGTTGTATGTTCAACTGGTATGACTTGCTAGGCAATTGAATGCTCATACTTGCTTTAAATGAAAAAAAAATTCAGCGAACGATGTTAGAAGAATTTAAGGATCCCGTAAGGATCAAGCTGACGGTATCCAGATGAAGTGCCATTCAGAATGTGAATGAACGAGAAGATCAAGTGAAGACTTGTAATGTAGAAAGATAAGAATTAAACTATAGAATAGTTTAATGAACGATTATGTATCCTTGGTGGCGGATAAAAGTCACTCGTGCAAGATGTAAAGAATAATGTAATTATCATTATTTGTAATGAGAAAAGCTATAAGATTTTTAGAACCTGGGATTTGAGAGTGTATGTTGTTATATTTCAGTATATAATGATGTATACAGAATGAATGATGTACTCGTGACGTACGGAATTCGGGTGTGAAGATAGATCGGATTTCGGGGTGTTACATCAGGTATGAAAGGCTGATCACCTTCATTACCATTCGGTTTAGATATATTTGTTCATGTTCAATACTTGTTCAGTCATAAGTTTGTTCCTGCTAGTTCACAATTATATTGTTAAATTATAGCCACCTTATTATTCAGACTCTTTCAATCATGATATATCGTTAAATTATTGAAATTAAACTTGCAGGGCAATTTTATGCTCACCCTTGCTATATCATGATAAAACATTGCAGATTAAGGCGAATGCTTCGGATACAAGGAAAAGTTAAAGACGGTTCCATTTTAAAGTTAATGCATGCGATTAGATTTGTATAGTATTGTATGATATTAATGTTATTATAAGTTAATTAAGTTATGTATTGTGTATACGTTAAGGTTACTCGACCTTGGGTGTAAGTTTAATGTACAAACAATTTATGTTTATATCTTTCGCAAATATAGTTATAATTGCATAGTGATTGTACCGAATCTGCGGTGATTTGGGACCCGGATTCGGGGACTTCACAATTATGTGAAATAGTGTGATAATAAATGTATTGAGAACTTATTTTGAATTTGAATACTGTCTAGAAGATAATATTTGTATTAAAACTCACAGCTCATGTTGTATATTTAAGTTTGTATTTGTATTCTGTACCATGTATCTGGCGACCCAAGATGGGTGATGTATACCTATTTTGGGGGCGTCACAGTCGGTATCAAAGCTTAGGGATATGATCCCTGGCTGAGATGTGAGACAAGAACTAGGAGGGGAAAGACGGGGAATTCCTTCTCTAGTATGACCTACCTAAGTTTATTTGGTATTTAATTGGTCGGTCAGAGTATAGGGATAATATGTGATATGTTAATTAACTCTTATTTTGTGACAGTGTTTGAAAATGGCATCTGAAAATGTTGAGATCAGCAATGAAGCACATGAGACCGTTGAGTCACCAACGATCAATACCCAGGATAATGTGCAATAGGAAGACAATAATCCTCATGCAAACAACAACATTGACCAAATGATGAACGATGGAATGTTTAGAGGCTTTATGAAATTCATGCAACATCAGGAGAGAGAGGCTCCTTACCAAAATGTAGGTGGAAACACTGGAAACTCTCGGACGGTCACCGCTAAACAGTTCAAGGAGCTGGGACCACCGGAGTTTTCGGGAAAGCCAGAACCACTTAAGGCGAATACGTGGTTAAAGCAGATCACCAAGATATTTGATGTCTTGGGATGCTCCGAGGAGCAAAAGGTTCCCTTTGTCACCTTTATGTTGCGTGAAGAGGCAAATTACTGGTGGGAATCTATAAAACGTACCCAGCCTGATGCACTCAAGATGTCTTGGGAGAAGTTCCAAGAACTGTTCAACGACAAGTACTTTCCCGAAAGTATTCATCACATGAAGGAGGTAGAGTTTATCAAGTTGGAGCGAAACAATATGACCGTGTCGTAATACGAGGCTAAATCTGCGGAGTTATTCCGGTTTGCTTCCCATTTGGTTGATAATGAGGAGCGAATGACGCGAATGTTTCTAAGAGGTTTGAAACCTGATATATGTTAATACCTCATTTCTCACAAACTTTGTTTATATTCAGATGTTGTGAATAGGGCTTAGTTATTGGAGCGCGATAATGAGTCAACACAACCAAAAGGCAACAACCAACAACACGATAATAATCATACCGGTGGCAACGACCATCGGAACAATGATAACCATCGTGGGGGAAAATATCATGCCAAGAATGGTAACCACTTCGGTGGTAATCATGGCCAAGATAATAGGAGTGGAAATTTCAAGAAGAGAAGGTTCAACAATGATGGAAAGACAGCAACACCAACACCCATTTTCAAGGAAGGAGAACGACCACCAATTGTATGCTTCAAATGCGGAGGGGAGGGACATATCAGTCCAAACTGGGTGATGCAGTCCAAAACATGTTATAATTGTGGAAAAGAAGGTTACTTAGCCCAATTTTGTCGTGCACCAAAGTCAAGTCCAGTTGGAACGGTGGCACCAAAGGCGGATACAGACAAAACAAAGTCGGTGGTTTCAGGAAGAGCATTTTTCATGACTTCTCAAAAAGCGAGTGACCCGAACGAAGTTAGCACAGGTAATTTAATCATAAGCTCTTGCAAAATCTATACCTTATTCGATACCGGTTCTACCTATTCTTTTATCTCTCTTGCTTGCGCTCAACGTTTAAATTTGACTCTAGAGAAGTTAGACTTTGACTTATCGGTTGAAACTCCATTAGGAGAAACCTTCATTACATGTACTATCCAAGTCTTGGATGAGAGTCACAGTTTTGAATAATATTTCTATTGTTAATAAATTTCTTGACGTATTCTTGAAGACTTCTTAGCCTACCCCTAGATCGTGAAATCAAATTTTTTATTGACCCAAGTACAAAACTCATTTCTAAAACCCTAAAATATTTCTTTACCTAAAATGATCGTATAATGTGCCAAAGATGTTGGCTCGAGCTGTTGAAGATTACGATCGTACCATTCAATATCATTGTGGAAGAGCAAACGTGGTAGCTGACGCGTTGAATAGAAGATCATATGCATTTACGAGTGCGATGTTGTTAACATAAAAACCCATTTTGTATAACTTAGAAATGATGGAGATAGAGTTAAAGACTCTAGGGACCCACGTGAAGATAACAAATATACTATTAGAATTGACTTTAATCGAATAAAGTTACTCAAGAGGATGAATGTGAAGAAGAAGGTTCAAGAGGGCGTTATTCTAGAAGCAAGAATCGATGAAGAGAGGAAATCTTAACCCTCGATTTTATTGGCCCATTTGAAATCCTTGGTCGAGTAGGAACTGTGGCCTATAGAGTCGTTTTACTGCCAAGTATGTCGCGTGTTCATAATATTTTTTTTTACACGTATCGATGTTACGTAAATATATGGATGACCCGAACCACGTTATTAAATTAGAACTAGACGAGATAGCAGAAGATTTAACGTATGAGGAGCTACGTGTTAAAATCTTGGATAAGAAGGATTGTATTCAACACTCAAAGGTTATACCTCAAGGGTTAGAATCTAAATGAAGTCAAGGTATCCTCACCTCTTTGGCATAGCAGGTACGTACGTAAATTTCGAGGGCGAAATTTCATAAGGAGGGGAGATTGTGAGGCCCCAAATTTTATGAAATGAAAGTATTTAATTTTCTTATAATTATTATGTTATTTAGTAAATGGTTAAATTGATAAAAGGATTAAAGTTAAGGGTGATATTTAAAAATTTTACAAAGTATCCAAGTTGTTATAAAATAATCGTTTGTTCGGGGAATATTCTTTTTGTCGGGGAATATCCGTACGATGGCACAATCATTGGTGGACCCCACAACGGAAGTATTGTCGTAGTAAGAAAACGACAGAATTATCTTTTTTATAAAAATAACGGCGAAAATGTTACCGTTAAAACTGTTGAACTACCCGGTAGTAAAAGTACAGTAATACGCGTAGTTGCATAGTAGCACACGATATTGATTATTGATGCTTACATAAGAAGTCACTCAGTTATACTCAACTATTGCTACAGTAATTACTGCATCATATCTCTCATATTATTGATTCAATTATTGTCATAGTATCATTTGTATAATATGTTATATTATTAAATCAATAATTGAGATGACAAAGTTATTCATATTATTATTTGCAATATTGACAATGTCTAGAAGTTCTGTCAAGGAGAGTTTTGGTCACCTAATTGCGCGCCAATAAGGAGAAATCCTTATCAGAAAGCCCCCTCTTTTTGGGAACGACCTGGTTGTTAAATATTATGAGTAATAATATTAATGATGAATAAGTTCGTGTTGATTAAAGATGAAATTGATTGTTCCATTGTGTTGGGATTATTAGTGTTAGTGGAAATCGACATTTATTTCGATAATAATTGATGTCTGGAGGTTATATTGACCAATCGGGTATTCGGGATACTTTTCGTGTCGAAGTACTATTCACGGGTTATTATTCACCCGATTACTATTCACTCAGGTATTTGGGACACTTTTCGTGTCGGAGTACTATTCACGGGTTACTATTCACCCAGTTACTATTCACTCTAGTATTGTTCACTCAGGTAATTGGGACACTTTTCGTGTCGGGGTACTATTCCTGAAGTTCTATTCACGCGGTACTATTCACCCGAAAAATATATTTCTTTTCAGTCTAAATCATTTTTGGATACAATATTATTCCACGAGGAGATGTGATAATTTTTCAGATCGTTGGTTGATGTTATAATAGTAATCAATATGGATCGTTGGTTGAAGATATAATAGTAAATCAATATGGACATCTGGTGGAAAGTTATAATAGTAAATCAATATGGATCGCTGGTTTAAAGTTTTAATAGTAAATCGGTATGGACCGTCGCTTTAAGTTTTAATAGTAAATCAATCTGGACCATTCATGAATTAGTTACTATTCAGTCCATTCTCCTATAAACAGAAGCACATTCCTTCATTATTTCTTATGAATTCACTGAAACTATAGAGAGAGAAATTATAGAGAGAAAGAAGAAAAGTATTTTGCTACTTCACTACTCCAGTATTCAGTTTTTCTAAGGTAAGGTGTATTATTCCTTCGTATTCATGAAGAGAGTTATTTTCTTTCAATACTTGTAAGGGTTGTTATTCCATTCTTTATTATTATATTGGAATAACCTGTCTATGCGAAGTACCGCATACATGGTGAAATTCTTCTATTATTCCATTATTTATTATTCTGTTGGAATAACATGTCTGCAGGCGGTCTATCGCATGCACTCGTGAATTCTGTTGTTATTCCATTCTTTATTATTCATTGGAACATCCTCATGCATGCGCATTACGCATGACCTGGTTCCATTCTTTATTATTCTATTGGAATATCTTGTCTGTGCGGATTACGCATGACCTGGTTCCATTCTTTATTATTCTGTTGGAATATCCTGTCTATGCGAATTACGCATGACCTAGTTCCGTTATTTATTATTCTGTTGGAATAACCTGCCTGTGCGGTCTATCGCATGCTTGGTGAAGTCTTCTGTTATTCAATTATTTATTATTCATTGAAATGATTCATCTCACGTGGATTATCGCATGGCGGCTAAAATCCATTTCATAGCTTCATATATTCTATTATACTCAGTTGGTTAAAGTTTTGGCTTCTATACTCCATGAAATTAGTGGAATATCCTTGATATTTGCACTTCATCCACTATCTTTTCATGGAAATATTCTTCTGAGCATTCTTTAATTTTACTCCACAAAACAGTCTCATGTTGACAATTTGGACGTTATTTAGTTCAGGATAAATTAACTTATAAATCTTTAAAATTTATTCTTGAACTTGTTTTATTGAATTGTCATCATCCTCATGCTTATATTATATTGAAAGTCATATGTGGCCTGTAGTGCATAGATGGACTTGGTATAATTATGACCAGATATTATTCGGTATAATCATGACCGTAATGTTACAAATGATGTGGAAAAAGTCCTCATTGGCCCATAATGCATTGATGGACAGTTTTTGGTATGATTATGGCATGATCAGAACCGTTGAAGAAAACATTATTATCTTTGGCCTGTAGTGCATGGATGATTTGTGGTCGTGATACTAAAGAATATCTTTGGCCTGTTGTGCAGGGATGATTTAATGATGTGGATTATTTATTAAGCTGAGTCTCAGCAATAAAAGTGATGAAAAACCTTTTAAATCATAGAAGATAGTAGATTTTATTCTCTACTTGACTCTTCTAATGGATTGTTTGTTCCGCTGCAGTTAAACTTGATGTTTGTTATATTTTTTCAGTTTAACACTGTTGAAGGCTAACAATAAATTATTCTGCATTATCTTAGTCATAATATTTCTTACCGGGCTAGTTGAGCTCACCCTTTCTTTCAATGTTCTCTTCAGGAAATGAGAATATAGCTGGGACTAGTCGGGGAATGGATTGAAGGTCCAGATGGTTGCATTAGTAGTCCTCACTATTCTGTGAAATAGTGTGATAATAAATGTATTGAGGACTTATTTTGAATTTGAATATTGTCTAGAAGACAATATTTTTATTAAAACTCACAGCTCATGTTGTATATTTAAGTTTGTATTTGTATTCTGTACCATGTATCTGGCGACCCAAGATGGGTGATGTATACCTATTTTGGGGTCATCACATATTGCATGTATAAGTCAGGTATGAAAGGCCGATCACCTTCATTACCATTCGGTCCTAATATATTTGTTCATGTTTAATACTTGTTCAGTCAAAAGTTCGTTCATGCTAATTCACAACTATATTCTTGAATTATAGCCAGCTTATTATTCAGATTCTTTCAATCATGATATATCGGTAAATTATTAAATTTAAACTTGTTGGGCAACCTTCATGCTCACTCTTGCTATATCACGATAAAACATTGCAGATTAAGACAAATATGTCTGATACAAGGAAATGTCAAAGACAGTTCCAGCTTTAGTATACGTATGTAGTAGATTTGTAACAGTATTGTATCTTAATGTTATTATAAGTCAAATAAGTTATGAATTGTGTATTAAGTGAAGGTTACTCGACCTTGGGGAATAGTGTGTAAAGTTTATTGTATAAACAATTTATGTTTATATCTTCCGCAAATAGCAGTAGTGATAGAATTTGATTGTACCGGATCCGAGGTGATTCGGGACCCAGATTCAAGGCCCTCACAGTACTTGACATCAACATTCATATACATTTATCACACATTTGACTCATTATGGGTTCATTACTCATAGATGCATGATTCTCATTATTCTTGCATATTGAAAACCTTAATAAAACTTAATAAATCTGGGTTTTATATAACCATTACATGCTTATATACGTAAAACATCAATTACGTCAAGTATTATAACTTAATACATTCATACACCCATGTTTTAAGGTTCAAGTTACAATATAAAAAGTCAAGCAACACAGCCCTGCAACGCAGTTGCGCTGCAATTTGGCCTAGGATGGGCACAATTGCGCCGTCCCCTGGCCAGACCAGATTTAATCTTTATTTCTTTATTTACACTTCATTTCTCAGCATGATAACACATAACACATATACACGTTAAGAGTTCTTGATCCAAGTTTGGTGCCTATTGTATTTCCTTTAAGATATATTCATACTTTATAGACTTATTGCCATTTATTTCACGGCTAAGCGAGTTCATGCAACAAGGGTCTAACTATGTAACAAATAACGATGTTAAACAACTTTCAATAAGCAAGCTCACATGTATTCATCTTATCTACATATGACTAACATAGTTTATCACTTGAAAACTTACTTTTAAAACATGTTTGAATGACTTTTATTGTGTCAAACTAAATAAGTGCACTTATAGGCCATGTTTAATGACATAACATAATACTAGCACGCCATCCTACAAGTTCAGAGGGTAGGCAACAAAATGCTCATAGGTATTAGTTTGCAAGGCATTCAAGTTCACTTCTAAAAGTCATTCTAGGCCAAGGTAAAGCAACTAGGTGAAACTTTAAATCTCATTTCATAGCTAACTAAGCTATGTACGTATGTTATCACGTTTATAACTTTAAGTACCCAAGTTCCTTTAAGTTCATTCTCAAAGTTTCATGTTTTCTTTATACATATACACTAAGGCGGCTAAAAGGTTCGTGGTATTCGAAGGGGCTTGAAACCACACGTCATACCTACTTCTATGCATAACTAGGTCAAACTAATCATGCAAGGCAACTTCAAAACACATGTCATACTCATTTTTACATGTTTCTACACATGCTTATAAGGTCAAAATATAACCACTCCATGTTTATAATACTTAGTTTAGAAAAGATATCCGAGTTTGCCTTTGAAATTGTTTGAAACCAAATCAAAGTAATCTAATACATATGATACAATTTTGAATCTTGCATCATGAATAATTAGACCTCATATATATGCTATCAAGGTCAGAATTAAAGGTACACAAGTTCGTCAAGGTTTATTTTCCAAAATCTTCAAGTTTCTTTTCGAAACACATGTTAAATCATGCTAAAGAAATCCCTTATAATTAAGGTAACCTTAAATATATGTTATGCCTATTATCATGCATATTTAAGTCAAACTAACACGCTAAAGATATTACATTTAAAAACAAATTAGATTATCTTCCCGGGTAGTGTATGATCCTGCGATGTTCTGATCATGGAAGTAAGCCAAGAATCACGTTATCCCAAAATGCATACGTAAATGCGTGATACTGCGAATCTTACTGAATGAATCGCAAAATGGAAGCGCATTTACCATTCTCGGCATCTCTAGAAGGGTCTCTGCTTTTGCAGAACTTAAAACCCATACACAATTCTTCATGCGACATGCTTAATGTAAGACCCCAACTTTTATGAATAAATATTTAATTTTCTCTAAATATTATTTTTGAATAATAAGGTGTGAATTTTATATAACGTTATAGTTGTGGGTAATATTTACAAATTTTGCAAAATAAGCAAGTTGTCATAAAATATTCGTTTGGTCGGGGAATATTCATTTTATCAGGTAATATTCGTACGATGTCACAATCATTGGTGGACCCCACAACAAAATTATTGTCGGAACTAGAAAACGACAGAAATAACTTTTTATAAAAATAACTGCAAAAGTTTTACCGTTAACTGTTGAAATACCCAATGATAAAAGTAAAGTAATACGCGTGGTTGCATAGTAGCACACGGTATTGTACATTATCTTTGATTATTGATGTTTACGTGAGAAGTCACTCAGTCTTATTCAATTATTGCCACGGTAATTGCTGCATAGTATCTCACATTATTGATTCAATTATTGTCACAATATCATCTGCAAAATATTTTTTATTATTAAATCAATAATTGAGACGAAAAAATTATTCATATTATTATTTGCATTATTGACGATGTTTAGAAAGTTCTGTCGAGGAAAGGGGTTTGGTCACCTAATTGTGCGCAAATAAGGAGAAGTCCTTATCGGAAAGCCCCCTCTTTCCTGGGAATGATCTGATTGTTAATATTGCGAGTTATAATATCAATGATGAATACATGTTGTTAAAAATGTGTTTAGTAAAGCCAAGTGAATTGAGATAAATAGAGGGGTATTTTATGAAGTATTTGTTGTAAGTTTGACATATTATATGGACCCCCACTTACCCATTTTTCAAAATCGTCTGGAGAAAGTTATCTCAGTTTTGTTTTATTACTTATATATATATATATATATTATAAGATTTGTTTTATTAGATTATAAATAGAATATATTATATTTTATTTAAAGTTTTCGTTTTATTAGAATATTTTATTGCATAGTGCTGCATTGTAAATCAATTTTTTTTCAGAAATTTGACCGAAGGATTTAGCGCTTGTGATTTCTACTGTGCATCTGTAATTTTATTTTCTAAATAGTATCCCGCCTTTCTCCTATAAATAGGATGCTTAGTTTAGAATTGAGAATCACACCAGAATCAGAAAATTCTTCTTTTATAATATTGAGCATATTTCTTTAGAGTTTAAGGAAGCTTTGAGTGTAGAAAAAACAATGAAAGTATTATGCATACAAACTAATCATGTATGATGATAAAGCATATACTGTGTAATCAATCTTATTTATTTATTAATAAAAGAATTATTTATTAAAGGCATTTATTATCTACATGGTGCTGTTTTAATAATATATGATAAGCCCATAGTTTTAAGCAATGTTTTTAGAATCATGATGATATCATGCTAATGAGATCTAAATTCTTAGATAGCTTAAAACTAAAATGTTCCCAATCAATGGATTACTAAAAAGGGGATTAATGAATCCGGATAGATTGGTACGTACGTTGTTTGCTCATTGGATGAGGATGATTGATCTCATGATCATTTGTGTGGAGACACTAAAGCAAGTATGTAGGTGCTTATTAGAGAATAAGTTCATCGAACGTCACTTTCAAGGAATACCTAATGGAGTTTTACTTGCTTGTCAATAGGAATTCCTGTAGTGATAGTAGTACAAATGATCCTTAGACTTGAGATCATTATAGTATCTTATATATAATGAATTACACTTTGACTTATTCCTTAAGATTCTTAGAGTATATCAAAGGGTATGCTTGGGTGTAATAAGTTATATATGAAGATAAAGAATGATCAATAAAGAATCTACCACTTCTAGTAAAAGAAGAGAATGTCCTATGTGATTCGATAAATGACAACCCAGTGAATCCTTGGCGAAGGTGGAATGAAATTAGAAAGTAGTTTCTAATTTGCATTCATTAGAGTTGTGCATTTAGGAATCGAAATACATATAATTAAATAAAATAAGACTTGACAAGAATTCCATGTCTTATATTTAATCGGGACATCAGTATGGTGGAAGGATTGAATTGTATTTGTAAATTATTTACTCAAAGGTTCTTTTATGATTAATGTTGAAATCTATATTATCCGGAAAGTCGCCGATCGCTAGGAGGCTTATCCCTATTGTAGAATAAATATTATTTATTTAAATAAATTATTTGTTTAATTTATTTATTTAAATGAGATTAGAATTGTTCTAATTGATTTATTCATGAGGTTTAATATGGAGAACCTAAAGGGTCACACACCATAAAAGGAAGAATAATTATTTAAGAAGTTAATGGCATAATTGTAATAATATGTTAAGTATAATTAATTTAATCTATGGTGATAGAATAAATTAAATAGCTTAATATTTATTATTTAATATTTTAGAAATATTAAATATAAATTAATGAGAGGAGTCTTATTAATATTATTACAATTATTATTATTTTAATTTCTAAAAGGTTTAGGAATTAATTTAATATAAGTACTCTCATTTATTCCTAATTGGATTAGGAAGAAAAATTAGTTAAAGGAGTTTAATTAATTTACCCTAATAGATTAGGGAGCCCATTTAATTAAAAGTTTAATTAAATAAATAATACCTTATTTTAATTAAAATAGGTTACATGATATCTTTATAAGAGGAGTCTTATATCAGATATCTTATATACGTAATTCCAAGAGTTGAAGAGTACGCCCCCCTTTTCTATACAGATAGGAAAAACTAGGGTTTGAGCCAATACCCCTTCTTCTTGAAAATTCTTCTTCTTTGGTGGATCACCTCTAGAGGCCATACACTTGGGTGGCTTACATTGATCAAAGGAAGAAATCTACCCGAAGATTCAAGGAGATCGCAGAGAAGTAGGAGGTGAACTCGTACCTGAGGAAGCTCGTTTCTACAAGGGTATGATTTCATAATTTCTTATTCTTCGTTTAATTAATAATATGCATAAAGGATGATCCGGGTAATTGGTTTGTGAAAAAATTTTAAAATCTGATTTTATTTCGCTTCCGCTAATTTTTCAATTTGATTGCTACTTTGATTTTCACAAAACCTAACAGTGGTATCATGAGCCAAACTTTATGCGAATTATTAATTATTTTGATTCCATATATGTTTGGGTATGTATTTTGAATAATTTATCGGGCATAATTTGTTGTATAAAATTATTATTTTATGAAAAAAAAAAATTTATTTTACCGAAAAAGCATGCTTTCTGGAAATCGTTTTTTTTATGAATTAAAAGGGTGACTAGTTTTCAATAGGAATCCGTGGGTAATCCTTTTTTTTTTTAAAAGGCATGATCGCCGGAAAAAAAAAACCGTGATACTTGTTAATTGCTCATTATTCTCACTTGGATTACTTTGGTATATATTATATATATTATATATATATATATTATATATGTTATATATCGATTTATATATATATATATATATATATATATATATATAATATATATATATAAAAACCGTACGGTTTTTTTTTGTGCATTATTATATTATATTATATATATATATATATATATATATATATCTTAATAATTTTATAATTAAAATAAAAGAATTTATTTTAATTTTGAAATTAGATTTCATGCAACATAAAATTGCCCATTAAATGATACTCATATATATATGGAATGATTTTATTTATTGATACATATGATGATATGTATGATAATAAATGGGATTGATTATGGACAATTGACCAATGTGATTGGATTTATTTTGATTGGATGTTTGAATGAATGAGTTTTATTAAATGGGGTCTACGTACCTCGACTTTTCTGGTTTTCTTCTTGATGTAAATTCTATCTCCCACCTATGTACTTCCCCTTGACTGCTGATCAAGGTTTCTATTTAAATTAAATAGTTTAATGTAATAGGATTAGTTAGAATTTTTTCGAAGAACCAGAGATCAAGGAGCAAGGAACATTTGAAGACCCATGTAATGGAGCCCGAGTTTAAATGTAATAGTTATGTTTAAATGTTTATTCTTGCACCATAGGGTTTGACCTTTTGGTTCACTTGGTGGCTCTAGTGAATCAAACTAGAATAAAAGTCCATAATCAATCCGGGTAGAATTAATATAGTATTCTATATGTGCATGCTTGTATTATATATATTATATATTATGCAAACATGCTTCGCATGTTTAATAATATGACGCGTATTTTATATATATATTTGCATGCGCGCTAAACAAGATGAGACAAATAATAACAAATCCCTCAAAGTTTTTATATATTAAGTCTTAAGTGTTCAAAGATATTTAGAATATCGAACGTCACCTTCTAGCATGATAAAATTAATAGAGTATTAAATATTTAATATGAGTTTGTTGTGTCACCACAAGGCAAGTATTAAGTATTTAAGATGTTAATTTATCACATTTGATGCTTATAAAGAAAATTGAACAATATTGTTTTGTTGTGGTCACCACAAGGGCGATATTTTTCTTTTTGAATATACGGAAGTGCTAGGTTGACTTAACTTAGATAATTTTGATTCGGATGTGCCACCACTTGATCAAAATAATCTAAGAGGCAAAACATAAGGAGTTATATGATGATGTAATCGACAAGGAGTTGTTCACCTATTTATTTATATATAGTTTGTTGTGTCACCACAAGGCTATATATATTTGAAATGGGATCCTTATTCTCACTAGCAAAAAAACTTTAATTAGATTTTGTCAACTATATAAATGAGGGTAATATAGTTTGAAGAAAATAGTGGGAGATACCAATATAAAATAAGACCTAATTTATTTTGGTAATTAATTAAATGAATGTTTGCTAAAATATTGTCTTTTTACATGCAAAATTTTGAAAATGTCACATTCACTAATTTCATCGCGTGAAGCATACTTGATGCTAACAAACCGATAGGATCGAACTACACTGAATCGTTAAGGAATCGAGAATTGTTCTCACCGCTAAAGATTTCTTATGTCCTAAATTCGCCAGACTGCAAAAAGTTGCGAGATGACCTCCGAGGAAGAGATTGCTACTTTTAAATTGTGGCAAGATGATGCATCTATGGCTCAATGCATCATGCTCGCATCCATGAGTAACGAGCTTCAGCGTCAGCATGAAAACATGGATGCTCCTACTATGCTACTGCACCTTCGAGAGTTGTATGGTGAGCAAAGTAGATCGCTAGATATGAAATATCTAAGGAGCTCTTCCGATCTCTGGACGACCGAGGGCACTACCGCTTGAGACTCATGTCCTAAAGATGATCAACTGATTGAATGTCTTGGATAAATTGGGTTCACAATGGATGGGGAATTGAGTCAAGATTTAGTCTTGCAGTCACTCCCTGACACCTTCTCACAATTTGTTGTGAATTTTCACATGAATAAGTTGGATGTCACCGCTCGAATTACTTAACATGTTGAAAATCTATCCAAGGTCATTTCCCATCCAAGAAGAACCATGTCTTATCGGGTGGATGATTCTTCCAAGAAAAGGAAGAGGCCCAAGGTATCTTCCTAAAAGAAGAAATCCAAGAAGGCTAAGGGAAAGGTGAAAGTGAAGAATCAAAAGAAACTCGATCCAAATTAGGCAAAGGAATTTGCTTCCATTGCAATAGGTCAAGTCACTTGGAAGAGGAACTCGCAAGGATTATCTTGCAAAACAAAAGCGTAAGAAGCTTGGAGAAGCTTCAATCCTAATCAAGGTTTGTTTATGATTGAAATTAATTTTTCCGAAAGTCAATCTTCTACTGGGTATTGGATACCGGATGTGGTTCTCACATATGTAATAATATGCAGGACCGGGTCGGATGTAGAAAGTCGAAAGAAGGATGAGGTCGCCCCACGAGTGGGAAATGGAGCAAAGGTTGCGCATTAGTTGTAGGGACTTATTGTTTAGCACGCTTACTTGCAAGTTCATTAATTTAAATAATTTTTATTTTGTTCCAAATATCATTAAAAACATTATTTATATCTCTCAGATTGATATGGATGGTTTTAATATTATAATAAAGAACAACAGCTTGTTCTATTTATAATGATAATGTTTTATATGGTGTTGGTAATTTGCGAAATGGACTTTATATACTGACTTACATGAAAATATATTTCAAATTGAACAAACTAAGAAAAGGAAAAGAGATGATGTTAATTATACCTTCATATGGCAATCGTAGACTTCGGCCATATTAATGAAACAAGATTATCCAAGTTGCATAAAGATGGGCTCCTAGAGCTATCTCGATTATGAATCATATCCAACCTGTGAATCTTATCTCATGGGTAAAATGACTAAATCTCCTTTTAGTGGAAAAGGAGAAAGAGTTACAGAGTTGTTAGCGCTGGTACACACGTATGTATGTGGACCTATGACAACGAATCGCACGAGGAGGGTATTCTTATTTTATTACATTCAACGATTACCACCACTCAAGATTTGGATATGTGTATTTAATGAAATACAAATCTGAATCATTTGAAAAGTTCAAAGAGTTCGTAAGTGAAGTTGAGAAGCAAACCGGTAAGAGTATTAAGATTCTTTGATCCGATCGAGGAGGAGAATACTTAAGTGGTGAGTTTCTCAATTGTCTCAAAGAAAATGGTATAATCTCACAATTGACTCCACCAGGGACGCCACAGATGGAATGGTGTATCTCGAAGGAGAAATCGAACATTGTTGGACATGGTTCGATCTATGATGAGCTTTTACCGACCTTCCAGCTTTCCTTTTGGGGATATGCCCTAGAATCGGTTGCATACCTACTTAACAAGGTACCTACAAAATCCGTCCCCAAGACCCCATATATGAAGTTATGGATTGGGGAGGAAACCAAATCTTAAGCATGTTAAGACTTGGGGTTATCCAGCTTATGTCAAAAAGTTTGAAAACGATAAGCTACAGACTAGATCTGACAAATGTAGATTTGTGGGATACCCTAAAGAAACATCGGGGTATTATTTCTATCATCCAACTGATCAAAAGGTGTTTGTTGCGAAACATGATGCGCTTCTCGAAAAGGAGTTTATCCTCAAGGGGTCAAAGGAGTAAGATATATCTTGAAGAGGTTCAAGAACCACAAAATACTACAGATCAAAGTGAGGTACCTAACCAAGTAGAGATTCCTTCTGTACCACACCCTATTCATAAATCTGGAAGAGTACCAAAGATACTAGACATGTATGGACTTGTCATAGAAGATGACAATGAGGTACGCATCATAGATGATGATGATCCATTGAATTACAAACAGGCTATGAGTAGTAAAGACTCAGAGAAGTGGCAAGAAGCCATGAAATCCGAGATGGACTCCATATATGATAACCAAGTATGGACTTTGGTCTCACCACCTGAAGGCATTAAGCCTATTGGGTGTAAATGGGTCTTTAAAAGAAAGACTGGAGCAGACGGCAAGGTAGAGACCTATAAGGCCCGACTGGTTGCAAAAGGTTTCAAACAAAGACAAGGAGTTGACTATGACGAAACCTTCTCACCAAGAGTAATGCTCAAGTCCATTCGGATTTTGCTTGCGATTGCGTACTTACCATAACTACGTAAATCGCGCGGATGGACGTGAAAACGGCCTTCCTCAATGGGAAACTTGAGGAGGATGTGTATATGACACAACCAGAGGGATTTGTTTCAAAGGTTGGAACAAATCAAGTCTCAGAAGCTACAACGATCCATTTATGGATTAAAGCAAGCTTCTCGTAGGTGGAACATCCGTTTTGATGAGACAATCAAAGAGTTTGATTTTATCAAAAATGAGGATGAACCATGTGTGTACAAAAAGGTTAGTGGGAGCGCTGTTTCATTCCTTGTATTATATGTTGATGATATATTACTGATAGGGAATGATATTCCTATGCTGCAATCAATTAAAATCTGGTTATCTAAACACTTCTCCATGAAGGACTTGGGAGAAGCATCCTATATTTTGGGGATAAAGATCTATAGAGATAGATCTAAAAGGATGCTTGGCTTGTCCCAAGGAACGTACATTGACTTGATGCTAAAGAGGTTTAGCATGGAAGATTCCAAAAGAGGTCTCATGCCGATGAGCCATGGAATACATCTCTCCAAGAAACAAGCCCCAAAGACACACGAGGAGAGAAACCGATGAGTAAGATTCCTTATGCTTCAAAGAATAGGATCTATCATGTACGGTATAATATGTACTAGACCAGATGTCGCCATGCACTTAGTGTAACAAGCGATATCACCAAATCCGTGAGAAGAACACCGAAGGCAAAGAAAAATATCCTAAAGTACTTAAGAAGAACTAAGGATGTATTTCTTTCTCACTTGGTGGGTCCGAATTAAAACTAGAGGGCTTCATGACTCAAGTTTTCAAATGCACCAAGATGACAAGAACTCCGCTTTGGGTATGTGTTTACCTTAAACGGTGGTGCAAAGTGAGTTGAAGAGTTCCAAGCAAAGAAAATTCTTGTTGATTCAAAGGATGAGGCAGTAGTACATATAGTCGCAAGTGAAGTCGCAAAGAAAGTCGTTTGGATGAAGAAGTTCATTACCGAACTTGGTGTGGTTCCTAGCATTAAAGGACCAATGCCTTTATTCTGTGACAACACTGGAGCTGTTGCGCAAGCTAAGGAACCCAGGTCTCATCAGAAATCCAAACACGTGTTGCGGCGATTTCATTTGATCAGAGAGATCATTGAAAGAGGAGACGTCACCCTAGAGCGTGTGGACTCTCAATACAATATTGCAGATCCATTTACTAAAGCGTTAACACAACAAAGAAATTCGATCATCACTTAGAGAAGATGGGTATGAGATACCACTGACGATTGGCTTTAGTGCAAGTGGGAGATTGAAAGTATTATGCATACAAGCCAATCATGTATGATGATAAAGCATATACTCGTAATCAATCTTATTTATTTATTAATAAAAGAATTATTTATTAAAGGCATTTATTATCTACATGGTGCTGTTTTAATAATATGTGATAAACCCATAGTTTTAAGTAATGCTTTTAGAATCATGATGAGATCATGCTAATGAGATCTAAATTCTTAGATAGCTTAAAACTAAAATGTTCCCAATCAATGGATTACTAAAAAGGGGATTAATGAATCCGGATAGATTGGTACGTACGTTGTTTACTCATTGGATGAGGATGATTGATCTCATGATCATTTGTGTGGAGACACTAAAACAAGTATGTAGGTGCTTATTAGAGAATAAGTTCACTGAACGTCACTCGCTAAGGAATACCTAATGGAGTTTTACTTGCTTGTCAATAGGAATTCTCAGTAGTGATAGTAGTACAAATGATCCTCAGACTTGAGATCATTATAGTATCTTATATATAATGAATTACACTTTGACTTATTCCTTAAGATTCTTAGAGTATATCAAAGGGTATGCTTGGGTGTAATAAGTTATATATGAAGATAAAGAATGATCAATAAAGAATCTACCACTTCTAGTAAAAAAAGAGAATGTCCTATGCGATTCGATAAATGACAACACAGAATCCTTGGTTAAGGTGGAATGAAATTAGAAAGTAGTTTCTAATTTGCATTCATTAGAGTCAGTGCATTTAGGAATCGAAATACATATAATTAAATAAAATAAGACTTGACAAAGAATTCCATGTCTTATATTTAATCGGGACATCAGTATGGTGGAAGGATTGAATTGTTTGAACTATTTACTCAAAGGTTCTTTTATGATTAATGTTGAAATCTATATTATCCGGAAAGTCGCTGATCGCTAGAGGCTTATCCCTATTGTAGAATAAATATTATTTATTTAAATAAATTATTTGTTTAATTTATTTATTTAAATGAGATTAGAATTGTTCTAATTGATTTATTCACAACCTGCTTTAATATGGAGAACCTAAAGGGTCACACCATAAAAGGAAGAATAATTATTTAAGAAGTTAATGGCATAATTGTAATAATATAAAGTTAAGTATATTTAATTTAATCTATGGTGATAGAATAAATTAAATAGCTTAATATTTATTATTTAATATTTTAGAAATATTAAATATAAATTAATGAGAGGAGTCTTATTAATATTATTACAATTATTATTATTTTAATTTCTAAAAAGGTTTAGGAATTAATTTAATATAAGTACTTTCATTTATTCCTAATTGGATTAGGAAGGAAAATTAGTTAAAGGAGTTTAATTAATTTACCCTAATAGATTAGAGAGCCCATTTAATTAAAAGAGTTTAATTAAATAAATAATACCTTATTTTAATTAAAATAGGTTACATGATATCTTTATAAGAGGAGTCTTATATCGGATATCTTATATAATGTAATTCCAAGAGTTGAAGAGTACGCCTCCTTTTCTATACTGAGATAGAAAAAACTAGGGTTTGAGCCAATACCCTTCTTCTTCTTGAAAATTCTTCTTCTTTGGTGGATCACCTCTAGAGGCCATACACTTGGGTGGCTTACATTGATCAAAGGAAGAAATCTACCCTAGATTCAAGGAGATCGCGAGAAGTAGGAGGTGAACTCGCACTGAGGAAGCTCGTTTCTACAAGGGTATGATTTCATAATTTCTTATTCTTCGTTTAATTAATAATATGCATAAAGGATGATCCGGGTAATTGGTTTGTGAAAAAATTTTAAAATCTGATTTTATTTCGCTTCCGCTAATTTTTCAATTTGATTGCTACTTTGATTTTCACAAAACCTAACAAACAATGCAAGTTTTCTTCAAGAATATCCCCGCCATACCAGTCAGAAATACTCTCCTTTTAAGGTAAGGGATATTATTTTTGTTCAATATTCGTATGAAAAAATATTTTCTTCCATACTCTGTAGTATGTAAGTAATATTATTTCGTTTCAGATTCCTAATTCAACACTTATGTTGACAAGTATTGCTTCTATACTTCTTGAAATTAGTAGAATATCCTTAAAATTTGCGCTTCATCGAGTATCTTTTCACGAGAATATTTTTCTGAACATTCTTCTTAAAGTTTAATCTTTTCATGTCGAGGTACTATTAATGAAGTACTATTCACTCGGGGGTACTATTCATAACAATAATTGATTTCTTTTTTGTCCAAATTATTTTTGATACAATAATTTTCTTGAATTTTACTCCACAAAGCAGTTATCATGTTGACAATTTGGACATACTTGAACTCTGGATAAATTGAATTATAAATATTTAAAATTTATCCTTACTTTCACTTAATTGAATTCTTATATCATTGTCATCATTCTCATGCTTATATTGGTGATGAAAGTAATCTTTGGTCCGTAAGGCATAGATGGACTGTTGATTGGTATTATTATGCCTAAGAATTATGTATCGGTATAATAATGACCTGTAATGTTACAAATGATGTGGTAAAAGTCCTCATTGGCCCGTAGTGCATTTATGGACAGTTGTTGGCATGATCATGACCAATGGTGATAATAACGAATATCCTTGGTTCGTAGTGCATGGATGATTCGTGGATGTGATACTAATGAATATCATTGGCCAATAATGCATGGATAATTCGATGATGTGTGTAGACACTCAAAATTTTACGCACCGCTACTAACAATGGCAGGGAGAGGCGTAATCGCCTTTCGAGATAACCTTGGAAGATAGCTCAGTTCAATCCCGGAGACAACCCTGGGATATTCAGTTATTTTTATCTCGGAGATAACCCCGAGACATCAATCTCAGTCCCGGAAACAACACCGAGAGTTTCAATTTCAATCTCGAAGATAACCCCGAGGAATGCAGTTCAAATACCAAAAATCACACCGGAGAAGACTATTTCATCAAGGAGATAACCCCGAGATACTCAGTCTCAATCCAGGAAACAACACCGGGAAAGATAATATCAAACCTCGGAGACAACCCTGAGACATGCAGTTGCAGTTCCGGAGATAACCCCGGAAATGCTTGTTTCAAACCTATGCTATCAACTTCATCAGTCGACAATAACCCCGAAACGTTCAGTCCCTAAGCCCAGAGATAACCCTGGGAAGTCAGGCACACCTCAGAGACAACCCTAAGGACGGTCAACACCTACAACAATCCAATCTCAGAGATAACCTAGAGCAATGACTGCTAAAAATAGCTCAAATTGGAGATAACCCCAGTGAGGGGAAGAATCCTCATTTTGCTATCCCAATCCCATTGCACTGTCTCAACAAACATCTCAACATATATTCTACATGGAAATGTCCTACAAGAACCAAAGAGCTCCAATCCCGAGTGACTACTGCACAAGACAGCACACCGGATAGAATTTGAAGCTTGAAGACCAAGAGCGTGATCCCATCTTCATGACTTCGTACAACCTCTAATCCCATATTATTGTGTATCTCTCGACAACAACATGCCGTAAAAGGTCCTATACACCTCGATCGGATGCCCGAATTGAAGTTCTAAAAGTTCGAGTGGATAACACGTTGTATGCGTGTACGTACTTCGAGACGGCGAGACCCGCAGAACCCGAGGCACCCCAGGCAACCACACGTGCATCTGTGGCTACCACAGGTACACCTGCGACTCCCTCCTATATAAAATAGAGGGCTTGGGGCAGCCATTTTGAAGAGAGAAAAGGCGAGGAATCCCTGTCCAATTTGCTCTGTACACACTATAAACTGAGTGATTTCTCATTTTAACCACTTGTGAGCTTCTATATTGCTATATTTTTACCGGCGGAAGCCGAGTGTTCATCCATTTAAAGTCATTGAAGTCTTTTTTTGCAGTACACTGTAAGCCTTCTTATACTTTCTAAAGCCTTTCTCCACTACTGTGCACACACAGTTCTTCACGTTGAGAGTCTTGTAGGGTGTATACACTTGATCTTGATCCCGTGGCTTTTATTTATATATATATATATATATATATATATATATATATATATATATATGGACTAACATTATTGAGTTATGCCTCGGTTGAGCTCGGACTCACGTCCGTAGCGTTTATTTGCTTTATATATATATATATATATATATATATATATATATATATATATATATATATATACTTATATATATGAATCATTGTCGAACTACATTCGATGAGCACTGATTTTACATCTCAGTGCGTTTATTGCTTTATATATATATATATATATATATATATATATATATATATATAAAGCGACAAATTGCTGAAATGATAAACTGAGCCAGGATCGATATATATCATGTGCGTTTATTGCTTTTATATATATATTAAATTTCGTCCCGCCTGGAGTTTACTTCGTAGCGGTTGATCATTTTTACTGCTTTCTTTACATTTTGTCCCACCTAGAGTTTACTTTGTGGCGGTTGATCGCTTTTTACAGCTTTCTTTACATTTTGATCCCCCATAGAGGTGCTTCGTGGTGGTTGATTATGTTTCTATATATATATTTACCGCTTTTATATATTTACATTTCCGATCCCCCATGGAGGTGTTTCGTGGTGGTTGATCATGTCTGTATATATATACTTATAGCTTTTATATATATAACTATTTACAGCTTTCACACAAACTGCTACATCATGTGAGCCTAGGAATCATGTGATCACAAATTCAGTCTACTGAATCTAGATTCGGTTCCCATAATGGAAATTTTCAGCTGTACACGACTTGTAAATTATTCGCGTTGTTTGAATGTCCTTAGATGGCTCTCATGCTCATAAGGAGTTCGGCACTGCTATGTACATTATTTTCTCGGAGATGCTTCGCATCTCAAAAATAAAAGCAATCAAGCCGAACACATAATAAAATAGAAGAATCAAAGGCCTCAATTACGATTGAGCACAAGGGTTTGAAAAACCTCTTTTTACAAAACATCACTGCTATATCTTGTTAAAACTGAATTTTATACAAAATTTAAACCCTTTGTATATAGGTGCAAACGAGGCATAACACTACTTCCAAATAATTGCATATTGATCCACACACACATACATCAATATAACTGTTTAATTAAAAAGTGGAGGTCACCGTGGTAACACAGATGTCGGGGGGTGCCTAACACCTTCCCTCCATATAACAAAGTCCCCGGATCCTAACAAATCTCGGTTTCACAGACCCGTTAAGCAGTGTCACATCACTGGGTTAATGTGCAAATTTTTTCTTGGTTGTGTCGGTACAACCATTTAAAAAACCAACTGGCGACTCTTATAGTCTAATCGTTGACATATACATGTCGGACCTTTTCACAACTTGTTTTTTCAAACAAATCTCACCTAACCTGAGAACACTAAAAAACAAGAACAGAAAAGGGACAAATAAAAATCCCGACGTCGACAATGTGGATTATTTATTGAGCTGTGTTATAGCGATAAAATATTCATTATGAACTTTTAAATCATAGAAGATAGTAGATATCATGCTCTACTTGACTCTTCTAACGGATTGCTTGTTCCGTTGTAGTTAAACTTGTTGTCTATTGTATTCTATCAGTTTTACACTGTTGTAGGCTAACGATAATTTATTCTGCATTATCGTAGTCATAATATTCTTTACTGGGCTAGTTGAGTTCACCCTTTGCTTTCATTGTTCTATTCAGGAAATGAGAATATAGTCGGGACTAGTCGGGGAATGGAGTGACGGTCCGAGATGGTGGCTATAGCGGTCCTCACTATTTTATAAAATAGTGTGATAATAATTGTAATGAGGACTCCGTTTGAGTTTGGATATTGTCTACGAGACAATATTCGTGTTAAAACTCACAGCTACATTTTGTCGTATTGTATAAATGAAGTTTGTATTTAAATTATGTACCATGTATTTGGCGACTCAGAAGTGGTTGTGTATACCTATTTTGGTGGCGTCACAGTTGGTATCAAAGCTTAGGGATATGATCCCTGGCTGAGATTTAAGGCTAGAACTAGGAGGGGAGAGACAGGAAAATCCTTCGCTAGTATGACCTACCTAAGATTATTTGTTATTTAATTGGTCGGTCAGAATATAGGGATATTATGTGATATGTCAATTAACCCTTATTTTGTGGCAGTGTTTGAAAATGACATTTGAAAATATTGAGATAAGCAATGGAGCACATGAGACCGTTGAGTCACCGATGATCAATAACCAAGATTATGACTCCCCCAAATCCAGGTATCTTCCAACCCGACAGATGGTGCTACAGTTCACACATTCATTCAATTGAAATACCTCAAAAGAGTGAATATGTCTACTATATATTCCAAAACAATATTTCCCTTCAAAGGTTCTTTCGAACCATTACATGTGTTCTTTGTCATAATATCAAATAATTACAGCATTCCTACTATACTATTACAAAGGCAAATTATTTATCTGCCTTAGCCTTCCCTTTATCTTTAATAGATCCTTCAGTACGTTCAGTCTTAGATGCATTCATATGGTTCAAGCAAGAGTGAGAATAACTAGCTCAACAAGTATGACAATTTCAGTTAAGCAATAGGTTTAAATTATATGAATCGTATATCTTCTATAAATGAATCAATAGTTATAAAGTACTATAGATAATTCAAAATAGCACTTCTCTTTTCTTTAAAACGTTTCACAATGCACAACATTCGTTAAACATAAATTTTGGTCCAAGACCTTGAGCATTTCATTCTTTCTTTGAAATGGACAACCTGATACCAAGTTCGTAAGTCCGACATTTCTTAT
Organism: Panax quinquefolius; assembly: GCA_020205615.1. Classification (NCBI taxonomy): domain Eukaryota; kingdom Viridiplantae; phylum Streptophyta; class Magnoliopsida; order Apiales; family Araliaceae; genus Panax; species Panax quinquefolius. Next base: position 207,070 of record JAINUW010000126.1, on the reverse strand, counting down.
GACCACATCTAGGTGATCAGCCTATAGTACTCTATGTTGTACAACATTACTTCTTTAAACGTATTTATATTTAAGTTTTGGCAACCTCACGTGCCTATCGTTTGACGAAAAAACATTTGTTTATTCATACTCAGTCTTTCTTTGAAATCAATACCAAAACAATTTGGCAAAAGATAGCAACATTTACAATATTTTGTTACATTATAAGGAAATCTACCAAATACATTAAATCTAGCCGAAGAAATTGACATTGACTTCGTTATACATCAATTCATGCGTAAGATACATGAATCACAAAGATTGTTCAAAAGAACATAAACAAGGGTTTAGAACACTTGCCTTCAACATCTTCTAAAGTTAATACACTTTCCTTTTGAGTCTTTAAAGATTCTACAATACATTATCACATAACATACCAAATTATGTCATAAACAATCATGTATGGTCACTAATCTATCTACCCTTCTTCTCAATCTAATCATTCATTAGATTGGTTAACATTCGTTACGGTTTATCGTATTACTTTATATTTACATTCTCGTAACCTTTCGTCAACTTTTAGTTGTAATTCTTAAGGTTATTATCATCCTTAAGGATGTTACTTTAAGTTTATTAAGGTTATAATTCACCTTCAATCAACTTCCAAATTCATTTCATTCATGTTCATTTTTAATGTCTCTTCTCTAATGTTGGCGTTGCAGCGCCAATTTCCTATATAAATTGCGCGTTACAGCGCGAGTTCACAGTATATAGATCTCGGGCTTGGCGTTGCGGCGCCACTCCTTATACTATTGGCCGAGCTACGGCGCCACTTCATAGTGGCTAAGGTTTTGGTCTGGCGCTGCGGCGCCGACCCTGTGCCTCAAAAAATTTTCATAGTTCTTTTCTTCTGCAACTTTTTCGGGCTCATAACTTACTCATTATAAGTCGGACTTGGCTCGTTCAAAAGCCGTTAGCTCACATATCACGTGTATTACAAATTCATTAGAAAATCTTACATTTTCGAATCCGTTAACACGGAATTCACCGATTAAGTTCTTTATTACGCGTTCATTAAACGTTCGTGAACTTTCAAAGCTCGTTTCTTTGTTCTAAGTTAAAATTCAACCATTTTAGAGTCCGCAACTCTAAAATGCAAATTTATACTATTCTTCATCGAAAACCAAGGTTTGCGAGTTAAACGGTGATATTTGACTTTCATTCCGAGAATTTCATGATTTCGACGATTATCGTCTAATCTCGTAAATCTTGCCATAATCTTGCCATAACTTCCTTACTTAAAATGGATTCATTCCATCATTCTATCATCCTAACCAAACATATATCATCTAATCCTATACACGATGGTTTTAAACTTGTCCATCAACAACAAAATGATAATTCTTCATATGTTCTTCATTAGTTCATAACTTCTATGATTATGATTCACTTGTAACATGGTTTATTAAGGTTTAAGTCCGCTAATAGCCATCCGTGTTACTCCTTATCATACATACTCCACCAATAATCACTTCTTTATCAACTTAACAATGAAGAGATGAAGATTAGTGGTTGAGGATTCTTTACCTTTGTGTTCTTAACTTTTTTCCTTCTTTTCTTCTTGAATTAGAAAGACACTTCTCACTTTTCTCTCAATATATTTGCTAAGATGTTAGTGGAATTTAACAAAGCACAAATGAACAATCCTAACTCTCTATTTATAGAATTTCCAAGCTGAGGGCAATTTGGTCAAAAGGCTCAACATCCTTACTATTCCACCTCCTCAATAACCCTATCTCTTGTTTGGCCACCAAGTTGGCCAGCCATGACTCACCTATGGGGCCCCACATTGGTTACCCCATGGGTTTTTCTCACCTGATGACCCATCGGTTCGATCCACATGTCAGTTCTTGGTTTGGGCATATGTTTAATTAACTTTGGGCCTAACTGTCGACGTTGGGATTTTTAGTTGTCCCTCTTCGTTACTTGTTCTTTGGTGTTCTCCTTTTAGGTGAGATTTGTTTAAAAAAACAAGTGAAAAAGGTCCGACATGTATAATGTCGACGATGGACTGTTAAGAGTCGCCGATTGGTTATTTAAATGGTTGTACCAACACAACCAAGAAAAGGTTTGCACATTGACCCAGTGATGCGACACTGTTAAACGGGTCGGTGAAACCAAGATTCATTAGGGTCCATGGACTTTATTACGCGGAGGGAAGGTGTTAGGCACCCCCAGACATCCGTGTTACCACAGTGACCGCCACTTTTCAAGAAACTGTTATCTAAATGTGTGTGTGTGTGTAGGTCAATGTGCTGTTATTTGGAAGTAGTGCGAGGCCTCGTTCGCACTTATAAACACAGGGTTTGAATTTGTGTAAAATTACATTTTAACAAGATATGACAATGTTGTTTTATAAAAGAGGTTTTTCAAACCCTTGTGCTCAATAGTAATTGAGACCTTTTACACTCCCATTTTATTAAGTGTTCGGCTTAATTGCTTTTATTTTCGAGATGCGAAGCATCTATAAGAAAATAATATACAAAATAATGCCGACTTCCTCGTGGGTATGAAAACCATCAGAGGAAATTCAGACATCACAGATAAATCTGAAAATGTCCATCACGGGAAGCGAATCTAGATCCAATAGACTGAATCTGTGATCACATGATTCCTAGGCTCACATGATGTTGCAATTTGTATAAAAGCAGTTAGCAGGTATATATATATATATATATATATATATATATATATATAAAATATATATATATATACAGACATGATCACCAACCACGAAGCACCTCAATGGGGGATTAGAAATGTAAATAAAGCTGTAAAAGCTATCAACCACCACAAAGGAAACTCCAGGCGGGACAAAACGTAAATAAAGTTGTAAAAGCTATCAACCACCATGGAGGAAACTCCAGACGGGATAAAATGTAAATAAAGCTGTAAAAGCTATCAACCACTACGGAGGAAACTCCAGGCGGGACAAAACGTAAATAAAGCTGTAAAAGCGATCAACCGCCATGAAATAACCTCCAGGCGGGACGAATATATATATATATATATATATATATATATATATATATATAAGAAATAAACCCACAGGATATAAAATCCAATCTCACCGAACAGAGTTCGACACACAGTTCATATATATTATAAATATATATATATATATAATAAAAAGCAGTAAATTCTCTGGATGTAAAATTCAGGCTCATCGAACAAAGTCCGACAATAGTTAATATATATATATATATATTAAAACAGTAAACGCTCTAGACCGAAGTCTAGGCTCATCGAACAAAGTTCATATATATGTAAGTATATATATATATATATATATATAAGTATATATATATATATATATATATAAGAAAATAAACGCTCCAGACCGAAGTCTAGGCTCAATCGAGGCAAAAATCGAAAATGTTAGTCCATATATATAAATATAAATATATATGTATATGCAAACTGAAATAAAACCACGGACTGAAGTTCGGGCAAAGACACTCAACACGACTCTCAACGTGAAGAAGGGTGTGTGCAAAGATGAAGAGAAATACTTTAAAGTGTGTGAGAAAGCTTACAGTGGGCTGCCAAAGAAGACTTCTATATCTTTAAAGTGGCTGAAACTCGGCTCCCGCCGGTACAAGAGTAGCTATATTTGAGCTCACAAGTGTTTAAAATAGGAAAGCACTCCGTATATTTCAAGTACGGAGGAAATTTGACAGGGCTTCCTCGTCGTTTCTCTTCTTAAAATGGCTACCCCAAGCCCTTTATTTATAGAGGGGGGAGCCGAAGGTGTACCTGCGGCCAGCCGTAGGTGTACTTGAGGCTGCCTGGGTTGCCCCGGGATTCGCGGGTCGCGTGGTCTCGCAGTACGTGCACGTAGGCACTACAATATCCGCTCAAACTTTCAGAATTATAATCCGGGCATCCGACGGAGGTATGTAGGACCTATTTCGGACCGCCATTGTCGAGAGTTGTATAATGGCATGGGATTAGAGGTTGTACGAAGTCATGAAGATGGGACGGTGCCCTTCGGTCTTCAAGGTTCAAATTCTATCTGTTACCCTGTACAATAGTCACTCGGGATTGGTTTTCCTTGATTATTGTGGGACATTGTTGTGTAGAAATGTATGTATGATATGTTGAGACGGCGTAATGTGGATTCAAATTAGGGAGATAATTACTTCACTCCTTCTGAAGAGTATCACCGGTTTGGGCCGATAAAATGACGTTGCTTTCGTGGTTATCGGCCGAGATTGGGCTCGTACAGAATGTTGAAGGTCCTCAGTGTCATCTCTGAGGTGTGCCTATCTTCCCGGTGTTATATCCAGGCTTTGTACTGAATGCCTCGGTGTGAGTGCCGAGGTTGAAGCTGATCGCATGCATTTAAAACAAGCATTTCCGGGGTTATCGTCCGAACTAAATTCCTTGTGGTTATCACCAAGGGTGGTAGCTGCTACTCCCAATGTTGGGACTAAGACTGGATACCTCGGGGTTATCTCCGAGATTAATCGGTCTTCTCCGGTGGAATTTGTGGTATTGGAACTGCATGCCTCGGGGTTATCTCTGAGGTTGGAACTGTTACTCCCGGTGTGTGTTCCGGGGTTGAGACTAAACTTCCGGTAGTATCCAGACTGGATGAACTGTCTTCAAGGGTTATCTCTGAAAGACAAATCTATATTCCTGCAAAGTCAGTGACAGGTGTGCAGAAAATTTTGAGTGTCTACACTAACGTTGGGCTTGCATTATAAATCATTGGGCCTTAACAAGATTGCACTTGGGCTTGCCCAATTCCTACACATATCCTACAAGTCCATTACAATTGGCTTAAGGCCTTTTAACGTATACTCTTTATATTCTTCTCGTATATTAATTCGTATAATCATTCACAATATACATTATACTATCTTTTGTATATACTTGTACAATACTTCGTATCATACTCGTATTCATTATCTCGTATAATACTTTCTTATTATACGATCATCATTTATTCAAATCTTTACTTTCTTTAACATTCTCAAACTTAGTACGTATTCGAAAAACTGTGTTTGTCATAACTGAATTATTATTACATAATCCATCCTTCTTTATCATTCTATCATTACGTATTTCTCAGAATTCAAAAATAATTCCCGAGCAGAAATGGATGAATAGTGTTTTTTGGAGAATTTCTCGGAAAGATTTTATTTTCGTCTTGGAAATTCAAACACCTTAATTCTACCACATAGCCAGAATACTACGATATTACGACACTTTTAGGTTATAGAGCAACCTTCATCTTGCTTACTCAATATAATAACATATATTATAATTTTATTCATTATTTAATCAAATAAAATTATTTTACAAATAATCCGATTTTCTCGGTCGTTACAAGGATAATGTGCATCAGGAAGGTAATAATCATCATGTAAACAACAACACTGACCAAATGATGAACGATGGGATGTTTAAGAACTTTATGTAATTCATGCAACATCGGTGAGAGAGAGACTCCTGTTCAAAATGCAGGTGGAAACACTGGCAACTCACGGATGGTCACTACTAAGCAATTCAAGGAGCTGGGACCACCTGAGTTTTTGGGAAAGCCAGAACCACTAAAGGAAGAGACGTGGATTAAATAGATCACTGAGATATTTAATGTCTTAGGATGCTCCGAGGAGTAAAAAGTTTCCTTTGCCACCTTCATGTTTCAAGGAGAGGTAGATCATTGGTGGAAATCTATAAAGTGTACTCAGCCATCCGCACTAAAGATGTCTTGGGAGAAGTTCCGAGAATTGTTCAACGACAAGTACTTTCCCGAAAGTATTTATCACATGAAGGAGGTGGAATTCATTAAGCAGGAGCAAAACAATATGACCGTATCGCAATATGAGACTAAGTTTGCTGAGTTGTCACGGTTTGCATCCCATTTGGTAGATAATGAGGAGCGAATAACGCGAATATTTCTGTGATGTTTGAAATCTAAAATACGTAAATACCTCATTTCTCATAAACTTTGCTTGTATTCAGATGTTGTGAATATGGCTCAGTTATTGGAGCACGATAATGACTCAGCCCAACCAAAAGATAGCAGTCGACAAAACGATAATACCAGTGGTAGCAGTCATCGAAGCGGTGACAACAAACGTAGAGGAAATCAACATGTGAGAAATGGTAACAACTTCGGTGGTAATCATGGCCAAGATAATATAAGTGGAAATTTCAAGAAGAGAAGGTTCAATAATGATGGAAAGACAGCAGCACCAGCACCCGCTTTTAAGGAAGGGGAACGACCACCGGTCGTATGCTACAAATGCAGAGGAGATGGACACATAAGTTCAAACTGCACGCAGCAACCCAAAGCGTGTTACAATTGCGGAAGAGAAGGTCACCTAGCCCGATTTTGTCGTGTTGTGAAGTCAAGTCTAGCTGGGATGGAGACACCAAAGGCTGTTCCAGACAAGTCAAAGCTGGTAGTTCAAGGGAGAGCGTTTGTCGTGACCTCCCAAAAAGGAAGAACCAGAACGAAGTTATCACGGGTAAGCTTATTATAAACTGTTACAAAGTCTATACCTTATTTAATACCGGTTCTACCCATTCTTTTTTTTCACCTACTTGCGCTGAACGTTTACATTTAACTCCAGAGAAATTAGACTTTGACTTATCTGTTGAAACTCCGTTGGGAGAAACCTTCATTACATCCACTATTTATAAATCTTGTTTGATTCAAATCGGTACCCTCATGTTACCTATCGATCTTATCTCTTTGAAAATACTTGCATTTGATGTAATTTTAGGGATTGATTGGTTAACTACTCATCATGCAAAAATTAATTGTTTTCGTAAGGTTGTTAGCTTTCATATTTTTAACCAACCTATTATGCGAATTCAAGCAACCAAACCACTAAAGTCAATCACTGTTATATCAAGCCATAAAGCCATTTGTTTATTGAAAAACGGATGTTAAGCTTTCTTAGCCCATGTCACGAATTTGAATAAAAATACGTCAGATTTTAATGATATTTTAATTGTTATGAAATTTCGTGACGTATTCCTTGAAGAACTTCCTGGCCTACCCCCAGAGCGTGAAATCGAGTTTTTTATTGACCTTCAACCTGGTACAAAACCCATTTCTAAAACCCCATATCGAATGGCTCCTATTGAACTTCAGGAGTTAAAAACCCAACTACAGGAATTGTTAGACATCGGTTTCATTCATCCTAGTATGTCTCCTTGGGGTGCTCCTATTCTATTCGTAAAGAAGAAAGATGGAAGTATGCAACTTTGTATTGACTATCGGGAGTTGAATCATGTCATCATCAAAAATAGGTACCCGTTGCCACACATTGATGACATGTTTGACCAGTTGCAAGGTGCTAAATTCTTTTCAAAAATTGATCTTCGTTTCGGATATCATCAGTTAAAGATTAAAATTGATGACATTCCAAAGACTGCTTTAAGAACTCAGTACGGGCATTACGAATTCCTAGTCATGTATTTTGGATTGACTAATGCTTCTACTGCCTTCATGGATATGATGAACTGAGTATTCAAGGAATATTTGGAACATTTTGTTGTTGTCTTTATTGATGACATCCTCATATACTCCAAAAGCCATGAAGATCATGAGCAAGACTTGAGGCTGATACTCGAAAAGCTTCGTGAAAACAAGTTATATGTCAAGCTGAAGAAATACAAGTTCCGGTTTGAGAAAGTAGCATTCCTTGGGCACGTGATATCAAATCACGGAATATTTGTTGACCCAACGAAGATTGAAGCAATTTAAAGCTGGGAGCAACCTAAGTTAATGCAAGAAATGCGTGGGCTATGCGGGCTTAGCTGGTTATTATCGGAGATTCGTGGAAGGAATTTCTCGAATTGCTACTCCATTAACTCATTTGACTCGAAAAGATACAAAATTTAGTTGGAGCGAGGAATATGAGAATAGATTTCAAGAACTCAAGAGGAGACTCATTTCAGCCCCTGTTCTGATAATACCATCTAGTTCGGAGGGATTTGTCATCTACAACGATGCTTCAGGCAGAGGGTTAGGATGTGTTCTCATACAACATGGGAAAGTCATAGCCTATGCCTCATGATAACTCAAAGAATATGAGATGAACTATCCTACTCAGGATCTAGAGTTGGCAGCAGTCATTTTTGCTCTTAAAATTTGGAGGCATTACCTATATGGGGAAAAGGTGGAGATCTATATAGATCATAAAAGCCTTAAATATTTCTTCACCCAAAAGGAACTCAACATGCGGCAACGACGTTGGCTCGAGCTGTTGAAAGATTACGATTATACCATTCAATACCATTATGGAAAAGCGAACGTGGTAGCTGACGCGTTGAGTAGAAGATCATATGCGGGTACAAGTGCGATATTGTTAACACAAAGTCCCATTTGGTATGACTTACAAAGGATGGAGATAGAGTTAAAGACTCCAGGGACCCACGTGATGATGTCAAATATATGAGTAGAACTGACTTTAATTGATAAAGTTAAAGCTGCTCAAGCTACAGACCTAGAGCTAATGCGTATGAGGAAGAAATTGCAAGAAGGTGCTATTCCAGAAGCAAGAATTGATCAAGAATGAATACTTTGAGTCAACTCCAGATTTTGTGTTCCTAACGACTCTGATTGCAATCCATCTTGGGAGTACCAAAATGTATCGTGATCTTCGACATACATTCTGGTGGAGTAATATGAAGAGAGAGATAAAGGAGTTTATCTCAAGGTGTTTAACTTATCAATGAGTCAACGCAGAGCATCAAGTACCAAAAGGTCCATTGCAACCACTTGAAATTCCAGAATGGAAGTGGGTGCACATTACCATGGATTTCGTTACTGGTCTTCCCAAGGTTTTTTAAGGAATAGATGCAATTTGGGTCATTGTCGATAGATTAACCAAGTCTACTCATTTCTTACCTATACGAGAAACTTATTCACTTTAACGTCTTGCTAGTATATAAATAAATAAGATTGTAAGATTGTATGGTATGCTAGTATCCATAGTTTCTGATCTAGACCCAAGATTCACTTCACGATTTTGGGTCAATTTGCAGAAAGCTATGGGCACAGATTTACGATTCAGTTCTACATATCATCCTCAAACAGACAGGCAGTCGGAGAGGACTATTCAAACTCTTGAAGATCTATTAAGATTTTATGTCCTAGACTTCAAAATAAGTTGGGACAAGTTCTTGCCATTAGTGGAATTCTCCTACAACAACAGTTATCAAGCAAATATAGGCAAGGCTCCATTCGAGGCGTTGTATGGATGAAAGTGTCGTTCTCCAGTATGCTGGGATGAGGTTGGTGAAGCAACATTGTTGGGATCGGAATTAGTATGCTTGACAACGGAAAATATTCAAATGATCCAGCAACGTATAAAAACCTAACAAAATCGACAAAAGACTTATGTAGATCTTCATCGAAGGGACGTAGAATTCAATGTTGGAGATCATGTGTTATTATGTGTTGCTCCATGGAAAGGAGTTACGAGATTTGGAAAAATAAGAAAGCTCAATCCTCGATTCATTGGCCCATTTGAAATCCTCGATCATGTAGGAACTGTGGCCTATAGACTCACTTTACCGCCAAGTATGTCTTATGTTCATAACATTTTTCACATATCTATGTTATGTAAATATGTGGAAGACCCGAACCACATTATTGAATTAGAACTAGACGAAATAGCAAAAGTTTTAACGTATGCAGGAATACCTGTTAGAATATTGGATAAGAAGGAACATATTCTACGCTCCAAGGTTATACCTCAAGTCAAAGTTTTGTGGAGAAACCACGACATTGAGGAAATGACTTGGGAGTTAGAATCTGAAATGAAATCAAGATATCCTCACCTCTTCGACATACCAGGTATGTACACCAATTTCAAGGACAAAATTTCATAAGAAGGGGAGGTTGTAAGACCTCAACTTTTATGAATAAATATTTAATTTTCTTTAAAAAAAATTTGAATAATAAGGTGTGGATTTGATATAATGCTATAGTTGTGGTTAATATTTACAAATTTTGCAAAGTAAGCAAGTTCTCATAAAATATTCGTTTGGTCAGGGAATATTCGTACGAAGGCACAATCATTGGTGGACCCCACAACAGAATTATTGTCGGAGTTAGAAAACGACATAAATAACTTTTTATAAAAATAACGGCAAAAGTTTTACCGTTAACTATTGAAATACCCAGTGACAAAAGTACAGTAATACGCGTGATTTCATAGTAACACACGATATTGTACTGTATCTTTGATTATTAATGCTTATTTGAGAAGTCACTTAGTTTTATTCAATTATTGCCACAGTAATTGTTGCTTAGTATCTCACATTATTAATTCAATTATTGGCACAGTATCATCTGCACAATATTTTTTATTATTAAATCAATAAATGAGACGACAAAATTATTCATATTATTATTTGTATTATTGACAATGTCTAGAAAGTTCTGTCGAGGAAAGGGGTTTGGTCACCTAATTGCGCGCCAATAAGGAGAAGTCCTTATCGGAAAGCCACATCTTTCCTGGGAATGATCTGATTTTTAATATTGCGAGTTATAATATTAATGATGAATAAATGTTGTTAAAAATGTGTTTAGTAAAGCCAAATGAATTGAGATAAATAGAGGGGTATTTTATGAAGTATTTGTTGTAAGTTTGACTTATTATATGGACCCCCACTTACCCATTTTTTAAAATCGCCGAGAGAAAGTTATCTCAGTTTTGTTTTATTACTTATATATATATATATATATATAGTTTTATTTTATTAGATTATAAATAGAATATATTATATTTTATTTAAAGTTTTCATTTTATTAGAATCTTTTATTACATAGTGTTGCATAGTAAATAATTTTTTTTCAAAAATTTAGCCGAATAATTAGGCGCTCGTGATTCCTACTGTGCTTCCGTGATTTTATTTTCTAAATAGTATCCTCCCTTTCTCCTATAAATAGAATGCTTAGTTTAGAATTGAAAATCACACCGGAATCAGAAAATTCTTTTTCTATAATATTGAGCATATTTCTTTAGAGTTTAAGGAAGCTTTGAGTGTAGAAAACAGTGCAAGTTTTCTACAAGAATATCTCGTCATACCAGTAAGAAATACTCTCCTTTTAAGGTAAGAGATATTATTTTTGTTCAATATTCGTATGAAATAATATTTTCTTCCACACTCTATAGTATGTAAGTAATATTATTTCGTTTCAGATTCCGAATTCTACACTTATTTTGATAACTATTGCTTCTATACTCCTTGAAATTAGTAGAATATCCTTGAAATTTGCGCTTCATCGAGTATCTTTTCACGAGAATATTTTTTTGAACATTCTTGTTAAAGTTTAATCTTTTCATTCCGGGGTATTATTCACGAAGTACTATTCACGGGTACTATTTGCTCGGGTACTATTCATGAAAAAAATTGATTTCTTTTCTATCCAAATTATTTTTGATACAATATTATTCTTGAATTTTACTCCACAAAGCAATTATCATGTTGGCAATTTGTACATTCTTGAACTCTAGATAAATTGAGTTATAAATCTTTAAAATTTATTCTACCACTTCCTTCTTTCAAAGGAATATTCTCCTTACCACATTCACCCTTCAAAAGAATAAGAATCTTCCATAATCATTCAATAATTGGGAAGTAGTATGAATAATCTTAGATTCCAAATTATGCTGAAGGGTCACAAATACTGTGAACTCTTCTCTACGTTTACTAGTGCTTCAACAAAATTCTTCACACTATAAACCCTTTCAACAAATGTTTATCAATCACAAAGACTGTAAACACCATGTACTGGGTGATCAACCTATCGTACCACTACGTTGTGTACAAACGTAGCACATCATAAAGACTATATGTGTTATACTCAGAACCATTATCTCCGAAAACATGTCCCCTTTATAGGGTTGTTCACCTCAGCCTTTCAACATCTCAATCCGCACTAGAGCAATCTAGTTTGGCATAATTACTCAAGAATGCTTGAATTCCATAAATATTTTTTGACAGCCGTCTAGCCGAATCAATTAGCTTAGACATTCAACAACTCGCACATCAATCGAAATAATTTAGCCAACTTAATTAACCTTCTTCATAATTTAAAAGAAAACCAAAAATTCTTTTATGACGTCATGATACCGTACCAGATTAGTAGTACGTTGAGGATTCCGTCATATTACATCATACCATAGTGGGGTGACGATCTTTCGATCACAACCAACACTAAGTTCGATTGCATTGATGACTCCATCGTTTACCATTTCAACACCATATCAAATGATGCACATGGTCAGAAATACATTTTTCAAATTTTCAAATCATTTTGTCTTAGCCGAAACAATTAGCATAGACATGAATAACATTATTATTTTTAAACATCATTGGTTCAATCACATGATCCAATGTTTTTCAAGAAAACAGAAGTGCAAACATCAGCACGAAGTCAATAAATTTTGAAAATCTAGCAGAGCTAGAAGATTTAGAAAATCCATGTTTCTCCATCAAGTTCAATCTATACTCCATTACTTCATTCTATCAATCTTTAACACCATCAATGCTCACTATACCAAAATTTCTAAATTCATAGTATATAACATATATATACCTGATATAGTTCATAGAACTTACCACACCTTGAAAGTTCAGGAACTTACCACAATAATATGAGTTTAGGAGCTTATCCTAGCAATATGTAGTCCAAGAATCAATCAGGGACTGTCCATACGCTTTAGGTCTCAAAACATGAATATGACTATGAGTCACAAACATACCATCAACATGAGTTTTAAGAACTCACACCTATTCTTGATATTCTTTAACTTACTCTTAATAGCCTCTAGCTATCAGAAACAAATATGAGAAAAGAATCACGTTTTAGCCATATGTATATCAATAGCGCTGTAACGTCCCCAAAAATTTAAATAATTTAATTCTCAACTTCAGTCGTTAATAATACATTCAACCTCTAATTTTACATCATTAAAGGATAATACAACCATTGAAATTTGCGGAATAATTAAAATTTTCTATTCAAACTATTCTCGTTCCCAAAACTTTCAACCTTTACATCTAAATATCTCAGAATCATTTTAATACTACAAGAGTTAACATCGCAAAACGATATTACAATACAACATTAATACATTTACCGAAACATTAGACATAGTTTACAAGAATAACAATATGGCTAGGATATTAAATCTTTATGTATCACTTTTGATCCATATATATCAAGTAGCACATAACGTTACCTTCAATTCTTGAATATGCAAAAATGGTTATTTGCAAGAATGAGCTCGACAGCTCAGCAAAATCTAACAGTTTTCATGCATCACGTAGCATACTACAAAACAGTAAATAGAGAACGCGTAAAACTAACATAACATACATGTTGTAGCTCAAATAACAACTATAAAGATTGAGTTCTTTACTCAATCACCCTACTACAAAACAGTAAATAGAGAACGCGTAAAAAATGTTATGGTTTGTATCCCAGAAACGTCGTAGTTAAAGGTGTCATCTATTTGACACCCTTTATACAACGTTTTTAAAACATTGTGGTTTGTCACATTTACAACGTTTTTTTTCTTAAAAAACGTTGTATATTTATTTTCTAGAAATCATTGGATGCTTGAAAACGTTGTAGATTGTATGATTGCACAACATTTTCTGGCTTAAAATGTTGTAATTTGATACATTAGACAACGTCTAGACACATTTATACAACGTTTAGAAGGTGTCATCTATTTGACACCCTTTATACAACGTTTTTAAAACGTTGTAGTTTGACTTAAAAATGTTGTAATACATGTATATAACAACTATTTTTGGATCTATACCTTAGCAAGACAACAGACAACGTTTAAACACATTTATAGAACGTTTAGAAGGTGTCATCTATTTAAAGCCAAAATGTATCAAACATTAAAAATATACCAATTACAAATAATATTACTATCCATACATCTCAAATTCAAAATATACCAATTACAAAGAATATTAATACCATACAATACGTTTACATCCCAATAATATTAAACTATCCATACATCTCAAATTCAGTTTTCAATATAATTACAACTATATTGAATTGTGAATTTGACTACATCCACAAAATATACCAAACTATCCATAAAATTAAACTACTACCTAATTAAATTATCCATAAAATATGCCTTGTATTATGCTTGCGCCTACAAAGAAGAACATGAGAGATTATCTCGGTAGGAATAACAATTATCTTGTTATATTTACCTACACATAAGAAAGTGGTGCAGAAATTTGAAAAGGTTGATTTATAGTCAACTAAAAATTGTATCAATAGAAAATATGCAAGTATAAATAGTCTCACTGAGAAAAGAAATAACCAATCGCAGCCACTTCGATTAGATGAGTTCCCGCTGGCACATTATGGCTTTTAGCAAGAATTAAGGAACTTCATCAAAAATATAGAATGATTACAAGCATAGAACTGGTATGTTGGTTACCTTTTGTCATTCAAAACATACTGCTTCTCATTATGCTCGAAAGAGTACATAATGCCCAAGGATCTTATTCTAACATCTTTTTGGACACCTGTAGGAATCATGTAATGTAAAGTCATATACTTTATTTAACTGGACATTAATGTTATTTTGTCTAATAGAAGAAAGCATTTTCAAAAGATTCACTTGTTTCTAATGGAAACAAAGTTCTTCTGAGACACAATACTGGTGACACGAAGGTAAATTTATTGGTATTACATTTTCCAAAGTATTGTCTAAAGAATAACCAATTAATCAATTCAAAAATACATCTTGCGTTTGAGAAAAGATGAACTCAAATTCTCTGACCTTTCTTTTTTGTTTTTGTTTCGAATGAAGATCGAAGACAAAAATGTCACACTTGAAAAAGAGCGAAGCTTTTCTAGAAACTATGTACCTGATGAAGAATTAAAAATAAGATCTCTAAAACATCAAATGATCTTTGAAGGACATCTGAGAGATATAATGGTAAAATTTTCATCATTTTCTGCTAATTATTCTATATTTTATCAAGAATTAAGGAACTGCATCAAAAATATAGAATGATTACAAGCATAGAATCCATAAATTTACATATATATATATATATATATTTATATATTGACCTGTATAGATAACATATTCTAAAAGATCTAGTTTATGTTATAAGCTTAGCAGCTCAAGTTAGTTAACAGTTGGAATCTGCAGTTTCACAATATTGGTCTGCTAAGAGATATCCAGTTGCCTATTGTTGTTGGTAACAGCTACTGTCCTTGGACAGTAACTTGCTCTCTTGATCCCCAACTTTGCTACCCCTTTTAATAAAAAATTATCTTACTAACTGCAGCTAACAGAAAACCAAAAGGAAGCAAGCCCAGTTACCAAAATGGTTCCTGCTTCTTCTATTAAAGACAACCACCTTTATCCTATTTCCAAGTTATAATTTATTCACTCTAAATATGTTATAATTTTTGGAGACAAGGCAATTTGCATACTTCTAAATCATAAACCAAGTTGTACAAATGTTTTAATCTAGTCGACTGAGAACTCATAAGAGAGTCCCAGCCTTGTTCACTGCAACTGCTACTGCTACAGACAACAACCTTTAGCCTATCATGCCTATTATTTAGCAATGGCTCATTGCTACAGTTTCATGCCAACTGTTGTTGCTGTAACACGCTGCTGCCACTGGGCAACAGCTATTCCCCTCTATCTTGACCCTTTTTGTGCTAAGTGTTGGGTATTACATGACTTATATATATTCATATTGCAGAGAAGTATTACACAAACATATTTAGTAGTTTCATTTTTTCCAAACTCGAGCTCAAAGAAAGCTTCAATCGATGTATACGATGATTGCTATACTAAGGCGACAATCAACCACTAACTTCATACCATCTTTGGCTTGAAATTGAGCTTTCATTTTGGTTTGGCATGTTTATTCACTCTGTTTATAACCCCATATAGCATACCGATTTGTCACATCCCTTAATTCTTTCTTGTAATCAATTTTTACTCAAAATAGTCCACTGGGGACTTTTAACGAATATGTGGTGTGCACATTTTAAAATTACTTGTGTCATAGATATTTGTTTGTGTTAGAAAGCCAATTTTATCCTCCTTATTACTCCTCAGCCCAACCTATCTTCTCTACTCAAATTTAGTCATCAATAGTGCAATATTAGTCATCTTTTTGAATATCAAAACAGTCCATATAGAGCATTATAGACATGGTTTAATACCATTACACCAAAACAGTAATATCTACATTTCTAAAGCATGAACCTCTTACATATTATATGTTCATGGTTTAAAACATCTAATAGCAAGGTTTTCATGCTTTAGGCCAAAACAGTCCCCTCATTAGGTTTTAAATTCCAAAAAAACATAGTTTACCAACATGTTTACAAAGATAGTATGAGTGTGCAATATTGAAGCTTATACTATCTTCTTTATATAGTATTTAACATGCATAACATATATTTGGATGACATAGAATAACTTATACCATGTCAGTCCTTATCAAGCCTCTACTCTAGCATACAAGATTCTTAAAATACTGGCTAAGTCTTAGTTACTTGTTTAGCTCATATATAGGCTAGTATACCTCAAGTTATACCCACTACATCATAGCACATATAGCATATAAGCATACCTGACCTTACTTGGTTATTTAGCTTGGATTACTAGTCAAAATTCCTGACTGCACACTTAGTTTAGTCTTTAGCATATAGCAGTCCTTTTTCAAGCATTTTAACAAACAGTTGGTGAGTAGTCTACCCATTTATGCATGACACATATATCCCAGCTACTTGATTCTAGTCCTTTGGGTTTAGGTGCATTAGAATAGCAACAAAACACTTACACAACTATATTAAACATTAAAAATCAAATAGTCATACTTAAGCCTTATAATAGTCATTTATAGCAATGGAGATTAGTGTCACATCCATGGTAGTCAATAGCAGTCCATATTAATATAGCCATAGCATAGCAATCAATTTAACACCACATCAGTTAATATGGTAACACGGATCATGCTAACAGAAATCACACATAATCATTAACCTTGGATACCACTGTTACCTAATTTGTAATGCTTTTGATTTAACATACTTAAATAACATTTCAATGATTTTGCTCCTACTGATTAGTAATCAATGGCTACCTTAAAACACTACTAATACCAACAGTATATCAGCTCCTTTATGTTACTTTAGGTTTGTTTTATCAAAACATAATTGAATACTAACCAACTAATCACAATATGTATATGTTTGTCGGGGCGGGCCCTTTACAAGTATATATGGTTTATTCGATATCCTCTTACTCTAAATCACAGTTAGCATACATAAATACTAAATCAGTCCATAGCTTGGCAAATTATCAAACACATAGAGTGCAATTTATATACTTGCATATATTACATAATCTCTTAACTTATTGTTCCCAGCCGTATGGCTTAAACAACACGAAGCATATAACCATACTTAACAGTCTCAATCACAGAATCCAAAATAGCATTGAAACAATCATGATGTTAATTAATTCAATAGTCATCCTAACCATTAACAGTTCAGTTGCTACCATTTAGAGAGAGACAAAAACGAATGTAAAAGGATTAGAAAGGCCAAAATGAGCTTACCTTGATGATTCAAAGGTCACAAGTGGTTTGAGCTGCCCAAAGGGCAAAGTTATACTAGTATTACTTGTTTAATTTAAAAAGAAAATCAGAACATGCGTTGGGATAATATTTTTATTACTAGGAGTTTGTATGAAAAATGATTAGATTAGATTAGATTAGAGGGTGGTTACCGTGAAGAGAAGCAACATAAAGCGGTGTCCGATTATCGTAATCCCTAGCGTGAACAAGTGACCGATCTTCATCCAACAGCTTTGTTGGGTAAAATCTAATTACGCACAACACGCAAGTAGATGTGGTCAACAAGTAATAAAGTGAAAGTAGAGTATCGTTCCCATTAGGAATTATTTAATAAAAATCACCAAGTACTAACCTGTAACCAACTCAATCTTATTTAAACGAATGAATTTCAATTTATAATTAAACTACTATTAAATTCCAATAGTTAAATTAAGATTAAAGAGATTTAAGATCACAACTTCACTTATTGCTTCATTTAAGTTAACACACTTCTCATCAATTATTTTCTATCCTGAATTGTTAATCAAGTGCACTAAAGCAGATAAAACCACCTCTCGATGCATAATACCCATACTGACTTAAATCCACAGATGATAGAATTAAGCAACACACCCTAATTAATTAATCCATTATCTCTCTATTTGAATTACAATAAAAAGGATTTAAAGCACAAGTTCTCTATAAGATTACATATGGCGTAAAGGCATATCTCTATCCTAAACACAAATCATGAATTCCATCTATGCAAAAATCACAAACACATGCTATCATGATCAGATCTAAATCTATACTTCATCTCTCTAGTTCATATAGATTATCACGGTAATTGTTAGCTAGGCAATTAAGCAATTAAGTCCAAATCACAATAGACAATCCTCACAATATATAGAACATAATAATTGATAATGAAGCATATTAAAATAAACTACACAATAAGATCCATTGTAATCTCAAACAAAGAATTAGTTCATGATTATTGAATTAAAACTAAGAATCCACAATTGAATAAACAATAAAAGACAAAGATAGAACAAGATGAGAAGATAGAATCTATTGTCTGTAGATTTGATGTTCTCTCCTCGCACCTACTTTGAATCTTCAATGGTCTTCAAGTTGCTTCATTCTCCAAAACTCATTAGAACTAGGGTTTTGGTCCTATTCTACTCTAATCTAATCTAATGGAATCATCTCTCTAATCTAATCTCCCCTTTAATCCTTGAGATTCTCCTTGTTTTATAAGTCTCTTTACATGTCTTTAAGTCCTCTTGGAAGTCCTTGAGTCAATCGGAACAAACCAATCCTTCTTGGACTCATATTTTGCCAAAAAAACGTCTTTTCTACGCGTACCCCCGCCCCGTAAAGGGCCCGCCCCGACACTCTAAGGGCCTATTTTCCAGCTGGTACCCCCGCCCCTGTAGGGGTTTTGTGAAGGGAAAGCCCGCCCCGGTGGGGGTCTTATCTCTACTCTGACGTCCTTTGGGAAAACGGTCATAACTTTTGATCCGTGATAACTTACGAGGCCTGCCACCTATTAAATTGAAGATATCGACGAGCTCTACAACTGTCATTCTTTGAGAATTGAGAAATAATAGACGGATGAAGGTCTAAATTTGGATGGAAGTGAGTGTTATGCAAATGGCCACCGAAAACATTGAATTTCGACGTCCGTTGGTACAAAGATCATAACTCTTTCATCCGAACTCCGATTGGAATGATTCAAGTTGTTCCAGAAAGCTAAGAAGAAGCTCTACAATGTAATCCAAGTTTCAAGACAAGAACATGAATTAAACATGAAAGCCCAAACGATGTCCCTATTTCTTCTCTTTGTGATTATATACCAATTCTTTGCTCACACAGTTCCCAAGCATAAAATCTATAAAACGAACAAAAAATGCATGAAAAGTAACTAAGAAAAATTAGATTAAGCAACTAATTCAAGTAACAGATACCAGATAAGTAGGTATAAAACCTACTTATCAAATACCCCAAAACTTAAACATTTGCTTGTCCTCAAGCAAAAACACAAAACAACAATGCTATGCAATGCAACTAATCTACATGCCTACGAATCCAGTAGTAATAACAGAAACAAGTCTATTCAACCGACCTCAGTGAAATCAAATAAACATGATAATACATCATATCAAAACTCATCAGTAATTTCTTAATCAATCATCAAATGTTAAACTGTTATTACTGATATAGTGCGTGTGTGCTCAACATCCATGCTAACTGATATAATGCTAAATACAACACATAATAGATCTCTTTAAAGACATCATACAGTGCAAACTCACAAAATTCATGAACAAGCTAAATCCAACACAATTCAAACATCCACCAAGTTCAAGAGTCCAATCCGGGATACTTATGCTTTACTTTGCATTACGAGAACTTTTTTGCTCTTTTCCCATCTTATTATTTTTTTTCTTTTATTTATTATTATATTTTTTTTCTTTACCATGACTGTGCAATGTCTCATTCTATTAGGCTAACAGTGCTACCCCTTAGCGAGCTTTCGACCAACGACTCCCAGATCATAAAGACCTTAGGGCGCTAGGTGTAAAGACACTCCATTGGGCGTACTTGCTCAAGTAACAAAGGCCCCAAAACAAGACTAGTCATGGTATTTTTTTTCATCATTTTTTTCTCTCTTCATTTTTTTTCCTTTTTGAAGCTTATATATCCCAAATTTTTCCCCCAAACTTAAGTTTTTGTCTAAATTTAGTCATCTCCGCCTTTTCATGTCTTTCATTTATTCAAACTAGTATTATCCTTAAGAAGTCAATTATGTATCAATTTAAACTTAATCAGTCAACAAAGTTGTCTCTAACGTGCTAACCTTGATTATACTAGTTTCAAATAGGAAAAGATCCAATTCATAACAAAAAAAATCACGTAAAAGCTCTAATAATTAGTACTATACTTGTCTACTCAATTCCAATTTCATCATTGGCCAAAATAAAGCTAAACTATCTAACAACTGGATCATGCAAATGAACATAGTAACTAACTAATATTTTTGAATTTTTTGTAGACATAAATTAAAACTATTTACAACTACTCTAATATACAAACTATTATGCACTTACACTACCTGAATGCAAACATATAATAATCATAAACTAAATAAACATGACAAATTATGCAAAACTAAAACAACTACATTAAACATGCAAAACTAAACTAATTAACTCCCCCAAACTTAACAATTACAATGTCCACATTGTAAAATAAAGAATTAAGTAGAAGAGAACTTCCCTGTAATTAGCTAAGCGCGAGGTGATGGTGGCGTTGGCGGCGACGATCATATTCCTATCCATTGAACCTCCAATACCTGCAATGATGAGAGACAACATGGATTAAATTATAAGAGAACTTAATAAGTAAATTAACGATGACACCCCCAAATCCAGGTACTTTATTCCCACAAGATTTGGTGTTCACTTGATCAAACATTCATATCTAATTACCCAATCATAATAAAAATGAATAAATAAAAACCTTCCCCATTAAAGGGTTATATAATAAAAATCTCCCAGGTTATCTAACCTTAAATCATCATTCAAATGCGGAAAATATTACATAACTTCTTTAAAATAAAGTCTAAGATCAACATAATAAAAGTCTAACATCTTAATCAAAGTAAAAATTATAAGTCTTCGTCACTTGAACATTTTTCCCTTTCTTTTGCTAGTCGAAGGTTCACCTACCTTCTCTTCTTTAGCTACAATGAGTTTATAAATATGCAAGAGTGAGCAAAAAAATTGCTCACAGGATATAATATGGAATCAACAGGAGTATAACAATAATAACTATCGAAATAGGCTCATCAAAAGTGAATAGTACTCTATCAATAATAATCAGAAACTGAAATCCCAAAATATAGAAAATATACATCACTGAGGATCGTAAGACCATGAACTACGTCCACAGTTGCAAGTAATCTTTCAACTCCAACTTTAACAGTCATAAGACTATAAGGACCTCGTACTTAGGGGGATTAGCCCTTCGTACAATGTATTGTGCACAAATATTTTAATGATATGTGTAAGTTAACCCCTAATCATAACAATAGGGTTGTTCATCTCAGTATTTAGAGTACAAGTCCGCACCAAAGGAAGTTTGGTTTGGATAAGCTTTCAAGGTAATTTGGAATTCAACGAACATCAACTAAGGAGTAGTTGAATAAAACCAATAACACTATACTATAGAATAATCATAATTGAATCAATCATAGTAAACTAAAGTCATGTTTTAGGAATAATCTAATAGCATACAATTTGAATAACTATAGCATACCTTGCTTGAACAATACTAAGCCAAGGTTAATTAGAATTGAATACTAAGCATGCATAGCAATTTGAACGATAGAAATGTTTGACATTAGTATATATAGTTGTGCATGATAAACAACAAGTTAAATACAAGAATAACTTGCTCCAGAATAACTTACATCATTATATTGTAATCGAATTAAAAACAGTAATTGAATTAACAAGATAATAGATTAGAAAACTTGCCATGTTCGTTGATTAAACCGAATAATTCGAATCACAATATCCTATATACATATGTCATCATGACATAGTTATTCACTACCACTTTACAACTTAACTAACTACATTCATCATGTATGTTTGATTATTTAATCACATAATCAAGTTATAACACAAGTTAATCTTTAATAACATAATTATTCATAGTATAGAAATACTAAAATAAACATTTTACAGTCCTACTATCATCACATAACTTTTCTTAAAATTTCGTGTATAAAAAGTACACTGTCAGACCATTCTGCTAACTTCATGTATGCCACGATTTACGCTTTACATCGTGGGTCGTACTGTAAGCGTGATGATGATGTGCATACAATAAAATAAACTATGAAGTTGCCATTGCTTATATGGATGATATTTATGGCGCACTAACGTCTCATGTAGGCATTGCTACTAAACTACATTTTTGATTGATGACTTTGGTAACAGTATAAGAAAAAGCCAATTTTGGCCTACAAGCTCGTTTCTAACAGACTAATTCACATGCAATTCATACAAAAACTTCATGTAAACATAATTCAAGAACTCCTAACATATTTCTACCCATACAACAAGATAAACAACAAATTTAAAACATCCAATTTCACTATTTTTTTGATAAAAACTCACTTTTTGATATTTCAATGAAAATCAACACTGTAAATTTTGTTTTTCAACCAAAACAATTAATTCAAAGTATATTTATCAATAATTATACATACTCTATCAAATTAGATGGTTAATTTATCAACTAAACAACTAATTAACTCTCAATTTCTACTTTAAGCTACACAATATATATTCACAAAAACTCTCTGTAAAAATAGTTTTTCTTCACAACCATATACATAATATAAATTCATTGACTATTCTCAATTATAGCTTAAGAAAATAGTTTAACAACACTAGATTATCATATAAAACCTCATACATAACAAAATTCCACTTCTACAAAGCTTTCATTGAGAAAATTGGGAGAGAGAGAATACAACTATAACTTTGAAAAGAACAATAATAATAGAGTTTAGATGGTACCTTGTTTGAAGAAGATGATGGCCAACCCTTTTTGATTCTCAAGCTTCTTCTTCTCTCCAATTCTCTCTCACTTTTCTTCTTCTTCTTCTTCTTCTTCTTCTTCTTCTTCTTCTTTTTTTTATTTTTCTCTCCCTAACTCTAACTACGTTACTAGATATCTAACGGATATAAGATATAATATATATTAATTATATAACATAAATATAAAATATATAACTGATATCAGTTATAATTTTTTTTGAAATCAAAAGACATAAGGCTTGTTTGGTTAACTAACTAAAAATAACCCATTAATCCTTATGCCTTGTTTGGTAAAACACAATTAGATAAAAGACTTAATAGGCATTAGGCCTTGTTTGGCAAAACTGAATTAAACTCTCTTAATTTATTTTAGTAACTCCTTTATAGTAAGGTTATTTGTCACACTTTAATTTAATTAAATTAATTCTAAAAACAAGTTGTTAATCACTTTAACACATAAATCAATGCCACAAAATTATAATTTCTTTATAATTATAATTTTATTTAATCCAACTAACACCTTATTTTAATCACAAATTCCAATTAAAATAATATAATTCATTTAATCATTATTAGCTCTCTAACTTAATTATTAAATTAAATTAGTATATAATCTCATAGTAATTAATTTTCTTAGCTCCTTAATTATTTATTCAACAAATAATTAACTAAACCACATTAACTCAAATTGAACAATTATTTATAAAACAATAAACATATCCATTAAATACTTATATAAATCAATAAATATTTAATATTACACTTTAAAATTACACTTTAATGTTACAATGTTACATTCCCTCCTTACAAGGATTCTCGTCCCCGAAATCAAGACAAATCATTATTAAAAACAAATAACTTTTGTCCCCGAGTACTTCTTTCAATAAACAAATTGAGTTCCCTTTCAATTTTTTCTTCTTAGCTTCTTCAGCATTGTGGTTCATCCATATCGCCTTCACAGAAGGTATCACTTTATTCCTGAGCACTTGTTCTTTCCTGTCGACTATCTGGATAGGAACCTCTTCATAAGTTAAATCTTTCTCGAACTTCAACGGTTCGTACTCGATCACGTGTTTGTAGTCGGGTTTATATGGTCGTAACACCGAAATGTGAAAAACATTATGAATGTTTTCCAATTCTGGAGGTAGAGCAACTTCGTAAGCCACTTCACCCACTCTTCACAGAACTTCAAAGGGTCCAATAAATCTCTTAGCTTTCCCTTTTTACCGAAATGAATTTTTCCCTTCCAAGGAAAAAATTTTAGGAATACATAACTTCCTACATCAAATGCACGATCTTGCATTTGTTGATCAGCATACTTCTTCTGTCGGTCTTGAGCTGCTACCAATCTTGTCCTGATGAGTTTGACAATGTCAACAGTTTATTGCACTAATTTCGGTCCCAGCAGTTGACGTTCACCGACTTCATCTCAGCACAGTAGAGTTCTGCACTTTCTGTCGTATAACGCTTCGTAAGGCGGCATGCCGATGCTTGCGTGGTAACTATTGTTGTAAGCAAATTCCACCAACGGTAAATGTTCTTCCCAGCTTCCATTAAAGTCCATGAAATATGCTCTCAGCATATCTTCCAATGTCTGAATTGTTCGTTCGCTTTGGCCATCTATTTGTGGATGATAAGCCGTACTCATTCGCAACTGTGTCCCCATGCATTCTTGTAGTCTCTTCTAGAAATTTGATGTGAATCACGGATCTCTATCGGACACAATTGATACTGGCACTCCGTGCCTCGAAACGATCTCTTTAATGTACAATCTTGCCAACTGATCAAGATTGAATCTAATCTTTATTGGTAGAAAGTGTGTTGATTTCGTCAGTCTGTCCACTATCACCCAAATCGCTTCGCATCCTCTCTGAGTAGTTGGAAGACCCACCACAAAATCCATTGTGATGTGTTCCCATTTCCATTCCAGTATTTCCAACAGTTGAAGTAATCCGCTGGGTCTTTGATGTTCAGCTTTTACTCTTTGACATGTCAAGCATTTCGCTATGCATTTTGCAACGTCCCTTTTCATATTCGGCCACCAAAAATGTCGGCGCAAATCTTGATACATTTCCGTGCTTCCTGGATGAATTGAATTTTTTGTGTTGTGTGCTTCGGTCAGGATTTCGTCCTTAAGTTCTGGCACTGTTGGAACCCAAATTCTTCCCTCGAACCATAGTAGTCCTTCGGTATCGATCTTGTATTTTACATCACTATCCTCGATCAGATTCTCTTTGATTTTTCCACACTCTTCATCTTGTAGTTGAGCCCCCTTCACTTTGTCCACTAAAGTTGGACCAGCTTCTATCTGGAACAGTTTTTCGTTAGATTCTTTTGGAAATTTGATTTCCAACTCCAGTTTTGTCATTGCTGAAAGGAACTCTTCCTGAGTTGTTATCAGCATCAGCTTTTCCTGGTCTTTCCTGCTTAAAGCATCTGCACCACATTCGCTTTTCCCAGATGATAAAAAGATCTCACAATCGTAATCCTTTATCAATTCCATCCACCTTCTTTGACGCATGTTCAAATCCTTCTGAATGAAAATATACTTCAGACTTTTGTGGTCTGTGTAGATCTCACATTTCTCTCCATAAAGATAGTGCATACATATCTTCAGAGCAAATACAACTGCAGCCAATTCCAAATAATGAGTCGGATACCCTTTCTCATAATCCTTCAGTTGTCTTGATGCATACGCAATAACTTTGTCGTTCTGCATAAGAAAACAACCCAACCCTTTGTGTGAGGCATCACTATACACCACAAAATTTCCTGTATTATCTGGTAATGTCAACACAGGTGCCACACTTAGCTTCTTCTTCAAATCTTGGAAACCCTCTTCACACTTCTCCATCCAAATGAATTTTACAGCTTTCCTTGTAAAATTTGTTAGCGGAGTGGCTGTCTTAGAAAAATCTTGAATAAATCTTCTATAATAACCAGCCAGTCCCAAGAAACTCCTCACTTCTGATGGTGTTCTTGGTTGTTCCCAATTGATTACAACTTCCACTTTTGATGGATCCACTGAAATCCCATCCTTGTCAATAACATGACCCAAAAATTATATACAGTCGAGCCAAAATTTGCACTTAGAGAATTTCGCGTACAACTTTTCCTTCCTTAATGTTTCCAATGTTAAACGTAAATGTTCCATGTGTTCTTCTTGAGTTTTGGAATACACTAAAATGTCATCAATAAATACCACTACAAACTTGTCTTAGAATGGTTTAAACACCCTGTTCATTAAATCCATGAACGCTGCAGGGGCATTTGTTAAACCAAAAGACATCACCAGAAACTCGTAATGTCCGTACCGAATTCTGAATGTCATTCTAGGTATATCCTCCTTTCTTACTTTCAATTGGTGATACCTACTTCTCAGATCTATTTTCGAAAAGTATTTAGCACCCTTTAACTGATCAAACAAGTCATCTATTCTTGGCAACGGGTATTTGTTTTTAATAGTGACTTTGTTTAATTCCCTGTAATCAATGAAAAAACTCATTGATCTGTCCTTCTTCTTCACGAATAAAACTGGCGCTCCCCACGGTGATACGCTTGGTTGAATATATTTCTTATCCAGCAGCTCTTGCAACTGTACCATCAGTTCCTCCATTTCTACTGGTGCCATTCTGTATGGGGCCTTCGATATTGGTGCTGTTCCCGGCGCCAAGTTGATCACGAACTTAATTTCTCTGCCAGGTGGAAGTCCTGGCAAATCCTCTGAAAACACGTCTTCAAATTCCCTCACCACCGGTATCTCTTCTAGAAGCTAAAAAGCCCACACAGCCTTGACTCAACAATTTCTTGCCCTGCATAGTCGTCAGACATTTCATTTGTCTAGGCGACTTGCTACCATAAAATACTACCTTTGACGGAGTCATAAGGTTTACACACTTCTTTTGGCAGTCAATTACCGCTCCGTATTTGAACAGCCAATCCATTCCTAAAATCACTTCAAACTCTCCAAGTCTAATAGAAATCAAATCTACCAACAAGATATTCTCCTTAATGTTCACCCTACAGTTCTTGTATACGAATCTAACAGGGATTACTTCCTTATTCGCAATTTCTATGTTCAAAAGAAAATTCAGTTCTTCTCTAGGCAATTCTAACCTCTTAGCAAATTCATCAGATAGAAACAAGCAAGTAGCACCCGAATCAAATAATACATATGCATTAATATCATTGATTGGGATAATACCTGACACCGCATCTTTTGATTGCACAACATCTTGCACAGTCATGTTGAAGGTTATGGATGTGGGTTTGTTTGATGTTGCAGGTCCTGCAATGGCCCATGTACCTCCATTGTTACCTCCATTTCTTCTGGTTGTCACTCCATCCTTCTTCTTAGGGCACTCACGAGCAAAGTGATCCTTGGATCCGCATGTGAAGCATACATTCTTCTTAATTTGAGTGCAATTTGGGGCGATGTGACCCTCCTGGCCACAATTGAAGTATACTCGCTTCCCCATTAAGCACGCACCCTTATGAAATTTCCCACACGTCGCACATGTTTCAAACTTTTTGTTCTGCTGGTTACCCTGCTAGTTTCCAGCACCCATGTTCCCATTCCACTTCCTCTTCAAGCTGTTGTTGCTGTTGTTGTTGTTTCCACCGCTACCACCTCCATTCTTAATCTCATTCTTTTTCTTCTTCTGTTCCTGATTGAACTTTGTCACTGCCTCGCCTCCACCTTCAGCGAGTACTACTTTCTCCATCACTCACAAGAATGTCTTCAACTCGAATAGGAAACCCTCTTGTCTGACCAGGGGCTTCACCCCTGTTCAAATCTCTTCGCCTTACGCTCGTCTGTGCTGACCTAATATGGCGCAAACCTCGTCAATTCGTTGAATTTCTCGGCATACTCGGATACCGTCATCGTTCCTTATTTTAGTTCCAGAAACTGTACTTCTAGCTGACTCTTCAAACTCTCCAGAAAATAGGTCTCGAAGAACAACTCCTTGAACCTATCCCAGGTCATCACTCCTGGCCCTTCACGAGTTTTATTGGCCTGCCACCAATAACTAGCTTCTGCTTTCAACATGAAAGTTTCGAACGCAGACTTCTGATCATCCCCTACCCTAGCGACATCGAACACCTTTTCTATCTCCATAATCAAGGTTTCTGCTTTGACTGGATTCATGGACCCACAGAATTCAGGTGGTCCAACTGCCTTGAAATCCTTAAACGTTGTACCATGGTTTTGTGGTTGATTCTGTAACGCTCCTGTCAGTAGTGTCACTAGTTGTTGAACGGGGTTACCGTCAACATTGTCGTTATTGGTTCCTTTAGTGGTTCTCTGTCGTGGTGGTTGACGTCTGGGAGGCATTTTCTATTAAAAGTACATTCATTAGATTATTATTCAATTCTTTTAAGTAATTTCTACTTAACTTGTCTCCAAAAAGAATTAACCACATAACACATAACACTTTGAATAAAGTAACAACTTTTATTTATTCATAACCTTTTTGAAAACATAAAACAATAGCATCTCTGCTATCTACATTACTTTCCTGAACTACAAAAGTTTCAGGACAACATCATAGTCATTTCTCATAGGTTGCATAACACTTGG
Source organism: Panax quinquefolius (assembly GCA_020205615.1). NCBI lineage: Eukaryota > Viridiplantae > Streptophyta > Magnoliopsida > Apiales > Araliaceae > Panax > Panax quinquefolius. The sequence goes on along the minus strand of JAINUW010000126.1, from coordinate 178,216 downwards.
GATTTACAATTTATTTAACCTTTCACTCATCGTACAACAACTACGATGTTCTATTAAGATACATCTTAGCCCTATCACGTTCTTCCTCCATGACTCGAAACATTGTTCTGCAATCTAACACAAATGATGGCAGCGTCTCGAACTAAATCGGATATCCCATGACCCGATCTTGAGCTCGATTAATTGCGGTGTTAAATACTTTATCCATCTCTTCCATCTTCATCCTCTTTGCTTGTGTGTCTCTTGCTGCTAATCTGGTTCGTTGAAAAGCTTTCTCGTAAGCATCTTCAGCTCTTGCCCTCTTAGCAGCTTCTTCTCTTAGCTTGTTCTTAAGTTCAGCAACCACTTCGATCAGTTGTTCTTTCTCTCATTCAGTCTGTACTACTTTCTCCTCGATATTTGTCAGTCGTTCTTCACGATCCTGGATCTCGCCGTCTTTTTATATCATTACAGTCTGTTGTTCAGCTACTATCTCCTGCAACTCCTCAACTGTATCCTGAAGTTCCACGTTACGGTCATGCACCTTATCGTATATATGGCCAGCTATCGAGTTAAGTGGAATCCTTTCCTCCTCATCCTCTTCATCCTTCTGTGGTATCTCCACGGGATCTTCCTCATCTATTTCCACGTCATCATCCTCATCTTCAACTACTGTGACCAACGGGGCTGACTCCCATGGCAGTAGATGTTCCCAAACTACCTGAATGTCGCGAGGCTCCTCCTCTATAGGCATTTGAGGTCCCTCCTCCCTAGTCTGACTGGATTCTCTAACATTAGTCATCCTGACAACAAAGTTTTAAAGTTTTAATTATTAATCATTACTACTCGACACTCACGAGTACATAAATTATAATCACATAAGCACATAAGTGTTTTATTACTTCTTTCTTAAAACTCGATAAGAGTTATCTCCACTATCTTTTCAAAGGATACTTCCCAAGGCTTTTCCCCCCACCTAAGGTTTATAACCTAAAGCTTTGATACCAACTTGTGACGCCCCCAAATCCAGGTACTTTATTCCCACAAGATTTGGTGTTCACTTAATCAAACATTCATATCTAATTACCCAATCATAATAAAACTGAATAAATAAAAGCCTTCCACATTAAAGGGTTACATAATAAAAATCTCCCAGGTTATCTAACCTTAAATCATCATTCAAATGCGGAAAATATTACATAACTTCTTTAAAATAAAGTCTAAGATCAACATAATAAAAGTCTTAACATCTTAATCAAAGTAAAAATTACAAGTCTTCGTCACTTGTAAATTTTTCCCTTTCCTTTGCTAGTCGAAGGTTCACCTACCTTCTCTTCTTTAGCTGCAATGAGTTTATAAATATGCAAGAGTGAGCAAAAAAATTGCTCACTGGATATAATATGGAATCAACAGGAGTATAACAATAATAACTGTCGCAATAGGCTCATCAAAAGTGAATAGTACTCTATAAATAATAATCAAAAACTGAAATCCCAAAATATAGAAAATATACATCACTGAGGGTCGTAAGACCATGAACTACGTCCACAGTTGCAAGTAATCTTTCAACTCCAACTTTAACAGTCATAAGACTATAAGGACCTCGTACTTAGGGGGATCAGCCCTTCGTACATTGTATTGTGCACAAACATTTTAACGATATGTGTAAGTTAACCCCTAATCATAACAATAGGGTTGTTCATCTCAGTATTTAGAGTACAAGTCCGCACCAAAGGAAGTTTGGTTTGGATAAGCTTTCAAGGTAATTTGGAATTCAACGAACATCAACTAATGAGTAGTTGAATAAAACCAATAACACTATACTATAGAATAATCGTGATTGAATCAATCATAGTAAAGTAAAGTCATGCTTTAGGAATAATCTAATAGCATACAATTTGATTAACTATAGCATACCTTGCTTGAACAATTCTAAGCCAAGGTTAATTAGAATTGAATACTAAGCATGCATAGCAATTTGAACGATAGAAATGTTCGACATTAGTATATATAGTTGTGCATGCTAAACAAGTTAAATACAAGAATAACTTGCTCCAGAATAAGTTAGTCACTACCACTTTACAACTTAACTAACTACATTCATCATGTATGTTTGATTATGTAATCACATAATCAAGTTATAACACAAGTTAATCTTTAATAACATAATTATTCATAGTATAGAAATACTAAAATCAACATTCTGCTAACTCGTCTTTAATCACATAATCAAGTTATAACACAATTTTATCTTTAATAACATAATTATTCATGAGTATAGAAATACTAAAATCAACATTTTACAATCCTACTATCATCACATAACTTTTCTTAAATTTACAATAAAAAATACTGGACCGATAACAACATGGCTATGGTATTTAAACATGGGTCGCATTTACTAACTAACGATCATTCTGGCCGTATACGCGACGCGCTTAAACCGCAGCTTTTTTTGACTAACAACTTCGGCAACAATACAAGAAAAAGCCAATTTTGGCCTACAAGCTCGTTTCTAAAAGACTAATTCACATGCAATTCATACAAAAACTTCATGTAAACATAATTCAAGAACTCCTAACACGTTTCTACCCATACAACAACATAAACAACAAATTTAAAACATCCAATTTCACTATTTTTTTGATAAAAACTCACTTTTTGATATTTCAATGAAAATCAACACTGTAAATTTTGTTTTTCAACTTAAACAATTAATTCAAAGTATCTTTATCAATAATTATACATACTCTATCAAATTAGATGATCAATTTATCAACTAAACAACTAATTAACTCTCAATTTCTACTTTAAGCTACACAATATATATTCACAAAAACTCTCTGTAAAAATAGTTTTTCTTCACAACCATATACATAATATAAATTCATGGAATATTCTCAATTATAGCTTAAGAAAATAGTTTAACAACACTAGATTATCATATAAAACCTCATACATAACAAAATTCCACTTCTACAAAGCTTTCATGGAGAAAATTGGGAGAGAGAGAATACAACTATAACTTTGAAAAGAACAATAATAATAGAGTTTAGATGGTACCTTGTTTAAAGAAGATGATGGCCAACCCTTTTTGATTCTCAAGCTTCTTCTTCTCTCCAATTCTCTCTCACTTTTCTTCTTCTCTTCTTCTTCTTCTCTGAGTTTTTGTTTTTCTCCCTAACTCTAACTACGTACTAGATATCTAACGTATATAAGATATAATATATATTAATTATATAACATAAATATAAAACATATAACTGATATCAGTTATAATTTTTTTTGAAATCAAAAGCCATAAGGCTTGTTTGGTTAACTAACTAAAAATAACCCATTAATCCTTATACCTTGTTTGGTAAAACACAATTAGATAAAAGACTTAATAGGCATTAGGCCTTGTTTGACAAAACTGAATTAATCTCCCTTAATTTATTTTAGTAACTCCTTTATAGTAAGGTTATTTGTGACGCCCCCAAAATTAGGTATACGTCACCCATCTTGGGTCGCCACTTACATGGTACATAAATTCAAATACAACTTACTAATATAACTGTCGTGTACAATACGACATAAACTGTGAGTTTGAATACAAATATTGTCTACTAGATATTATACAAACTCAAAAGGAGTCCTCATTACAACTATTATCACACTATTTCACAGAATAGTGAGGACTACTAATGCTATCCTCTGGACCATTACTCCGTTCCCCGACTCGTCCCAGCTATGTTCTCATTTCCTGAAGAGAACAGTGAAAGAAAGGGTGAGCTCAACTAGCCCAGTAAGAAATATTATGACTAAGATAATGCAGAATAAATTATCATTAGCCTTCAACAGTGTTAAACTGATAAAATACAATAGACATCAAGTTTAACTGCAGCGGAATATGCAATCCATTAAAAGAGTCAAGTGGAGAATAAAATCTACTATCTTTTAGGTTTTCATCAATTTTTATCGTTGAGACTCAACTTAATAAATAAACCACCACATCTAATCATCCATGTACCACGGTCAAGGATTTTCATCAAATTATCAATCGTCATGACTATAACGAATCACCCCTGGTCATAATCATACCAAAAACTATCCATCACTGCATTACAGGCCACTGAGGACTTTTGTCACATGATTTATAGCAGGTCATGATTATACCGAATGATCCCTGGTCATAATCATACCAAGTTCATCTATGCACGTAAGACATAGATAACTTTCAACATAATATAACATGAGGATGATGACAATGACATAATAATTCAATAAAACAAGTTCAAGAATTAATTTATCCAAGAACCAATAACGTCCAAGTTGTCAACATGATACTTCTTTGTAGAGTAAAATTCAAGAATGCTCAGAAGAATATTTCCATGAAAAGATCTCGATGAAAACGCAAATATCAAGGATATTCTACTAATTTCATGGAGTATAAAGTCAAAGTTTTAACCAACCGGGTATAATAAAGAATGGAATAACAAAAGAAATCACCATGCATGCGGTAGATTGCATGTATAAAGTTATTCCAATGTAATAATAATAACGGAACCAGTGTCGTGAAATTCACACCGATAGGATGATCCAATGTAATAATAAATGTCTTTGAATAATAAACAATGGAACCAGTCCTGGTAAAACACACACGCATGTGATATTCCAATGTAATAATAAAGAATTGAATAATGTAAGAAAATCACCAAGTATAGGGGATTCCATGATACATGTTATTCCAATGTAATAAATAAGAATGGAATAATATAAGGATTTCACCAAGTATAGGGTACGCCGCATATACAAGTTATGTATAGGGTATGCCACTTTTACAAAGTTATTCCAACGTAATAATAATGAATGGAATAACAGTAAGTTCTCTTCATGAATAAGAAAGAATAACACCCTTTACGGTGCAACAAATAATATCCCTCACCGTAAAAAAGACACTTTGGATATCAAAGTAGTGAAGTACCGTAATACTCTTCTTCTTTCTCTCTAGATTTTCTCTCTATAGCTTCTCTCTATAATTTCTCTCTCTAGAGTTTCAAAGTGAATTAGTAAGAAAATAATGAAGGAATGAGCTTCTATTTATAGGAAAATAGAATGCATAGTAATTAATCCATGAATCGGTCCAGTTGATTTACTTTAATCTGACGGTCCATATTTAAAGCAAAATCTTTTAAATAAAATATCATATATTCTATTTATATAAAAACATTTTACTATGCAAACACTATGCAACACTATACAAAACACTATGCAACACTATGCATAATAAAATATAATATATTCTATTTATAGAATAACTTTAATAAAGTATTCTCATTTTATATAAAAGATGTTTCGCTTTTATTACGTTAATAATACTGAATAAAACAAAACGTCATTATTGCTATAATAATTCATATTATTAATCGACAATAATGGAATCAAACCGAGTGACTTCTCACATAAGCATCAATAATCAATACCGTAGCTACTATGCAACCACACGACATCAGACATTCTTTTTTACTGAAAGTAGTTCAACAAGATCCACTTAAAACTTCCGCCGTTATTTCAATAAAATATTTTTTGTCGCTTTCTCAATCCGACAATAATTACGCTTGTGGGTCCACCAATGATTGAGTCGTTGTATTTAATATTCCCCTCGCTAAACCGAATATTCCCCCCATTAATCGAATATAATATAACCACTTGCATACTTTGCAAAATTTATAAATACTACCCACAACTATAATATTATCTCAAATTCACACCATAATATTAAAAATTATTTCGACAAAATTTAAATCGTTATTGATAAAATCTGGGGTCTCACAATCTCCCCTCCTTATGGAATTTCTACCTCGAAATTAGGGTACGTACCTGGTATGATAAAGAGGCGAGGATACCTTGAATACCTTTATCGTTGAAAACATTAAATTCATCTTTGCAATCCGGCCAAAGATATTAATTAACAATTTATCTTTGCACTACAGGCCAAAGATATTTATTAACAATTCATCTTTGCACTACAAAGCAAAGATATACAACCTCAGAAACCAATAATCTTCGAGACGCAGCGACTTAATAGTATCACGACCACGAATTATCCATGCACTACTAGCCAAGGATATTCGTGTTTTCAATTACGGTCATGATTATACCGAATAATCCTTGGTCATAATCATACCAAGTCTATCAATGCACTACGGCCAAAGATGACTTTTACCACATCCATGAATTAATATTTCATTCTTTGAGACTCAAATTTCAATAATTAATCCATATCATCGAATCATCCCCGCACTACTGTGGCGAGGATATTCATTAAGATCACGACCACAAATTATCCATGCACTACTACCAAAAGATAATCGTGTATTCATTAGTATCACGACCACAAATTATCCATGCACTACGACCAAAGATAATCGTGTATTCATTAGTATCACGACCACAAATTATCCATGCACTACAGGCCACAGATGACTTTCAACATAATATAAGCATGAGGATAATGATATAAAGAATCAATCAAATGAGATAAAGGATAAATATTAAACATTTATAATATAATTTATCCAGGATTCAAGAATATCCCCATGTTATCAATCACTTAATAATCTCATAATCTAATATCATTAATATTATAACAATATTTTAATCACTTCTTAAATTTATAAACAATTTCTCTCAATTGTTTACGCTTTTACCATATAATGCATTTAATCATTCAAAATGCCATACTCATAAGATATCATCACCAATTATCAAATCCTCAAAAAATATGCATATACTCTATATAGGATTCTCTAGCCATAAAATCCTATTTTCAACTTTGTTACTTCACATAACATATTTAACTCATATGTTCAGAATTAAACTATTTTCATGAAAAATACCAAATCAGTCCCAAAATATTTCTTTTCCGGGATTTAGCATAATATAGTCCCATAATGAAAATATATTTTCTCGGAATTTTTAAAATTCATTTACTATTTTTCAAAAATCAATTTCTAATTAATTCCTTAAGAAATTAGCTACCTCAAGTTTAACTCCAAAATTCCCAAATCTTGGCAGGACCTTACACATGTTAACGTGAGCTTCTAGTTTAAATTTCATGGTCATCGAGTTATAGAACTCCTCGGTTATAGCGTTTTTAAATCGGAAAAACCTAAATATTGAAATAGTCATAACTTGCTCATTTTAAGTCGAGAATGAGCTCATTTTTGGACAGGAGGTACTTTATACCATATACCTTCATGTCCCAAAAGGCTAGAATTTTTCTCATAATTTAAGTGGCCGAAACAGCCCTCTAAAATCATGGCAGCAGCTTTTTTCTGCTTTTTGCAGCTTTGCACTCCTTTGCTAAAATCAGTCCACACAAAAATCTACAACACCTTTTCCAGTAATTCCACTTGGATTAGTTAGGTAACTCATAGATCTAACTCTAGGACTTGACCACACTCAAAAATTCAAAATATAATAAGAGATTTGGTCAATTGAATTTCATGTTACGTTTTTCACCAAAATCTGATTTTCAACTCTTTGTGATTTCTAAGAAACTTTCATGTTTTCACATACTAACCAACATAACTCATCATAAAACTTACTAATACTTCATATACCCATGATTTTCATTAGTCCAATGCTTTTATTATGACTTTCATCATAATCCACGTAAACAGATCCTTTTAGTTGAAGAAATATTTGAGGGTTTAAGATATGGGTTTTGTACTGGGGTCAATACGAAATTCGATTTCACGCTCTAGGGTAGGCTAAGAAGTCTTCAAGAATACGCCAGGAAATTTTTTAATAATAAAAATATCATTCAAAATTGTGACTCTCATCCAAGACTTGGATAGTACGTCACATTGATACCAACTGTGACTTCTATCCCTTAACCTAGATAGCACCTCACAATGATACCTATAAACTTGCCATCTTCATTTACGATGTTGCCTACTAAAGTCCGCTTTGCAGCATTCCACACAAGGAAGTCAACAACGAAAGGTTCGTGGATCTTTACTTATGGTTTGATATGACAATGATTGACTTTAGTAGTTTGGTTACTTGAATTCGCACAACAAGTTGGTTATGAATATAAAAGCTAACAACCATAATGAAAAGCATGATGAGTAGTTAACCAATTGATTCCTAAAATCACATCAAAGGCAAGTATTTTCAAAAGATAAGATCGACAGTAACGTGAAAGTGTTTATTTGAATCAAACAAGATTTAAAAATAGTAGCGTGTAACGAAAGGCTCCTACTAACGAAGTTTCAACCAATAAGTCAAAGTCTAACTTCTCCTGAGTCAAATTTAAACGTTGAACGCAAGCAAGAGAGATAAAATAATGGGTAGAACCGGTATCTTATAAGGTATAGACTTCGCAATTTTATAATTAACTAACCCGCTAACTTCTTTCGCTTTACTCGCTTTTGAGAAGTCATGAAAAATGCACTTCCTAAAACCAACGACTTTGTTTTGTCCATATCCACCTTTGGTGCCACCGTCCCAATGACTAGACTTGACTTTGGTGCACAACAAAATTGGGCTAAATGACCTTCTCTTCTTGCAATTTCCACTTCTATTATCTTTGCCATGATTACCACCAAGTGGTTACCATTCTTAGCATGATAATTTCCCCACGATGGTTATCATTATTCGATAGTCGTTGCCACCAAAGATGATTATTATCGTGTTGTTGGTCGTTACCTTTTATTTGAGCTGAATCAACACTCTCATGTGCTTCATTGCTTATCTCAGCATTTTCAGATGCCATTCTCAAACACTGTCATAAAATAAGGGTTAATTAACCCTTACAATCCCTTACTATCCCTTACAATCCCTTACCTCAAAAGAGCAGCACTTCTGACTGGATATCGGATATGACGCTGAAGAAAACTTGCACTGATGAATTGCAACTCACCAAGTATCTAAATACTCACAAAATACACTCGATAATCTAGAGAGAAAAAGAGAGAAAACTTATGAATTCTGGTGTGATTTTCAATTATAACTTAGCCCTCTATTTATAAGAAAATGTTAGCATCAAGCAGACTTGACTCCTTTACACGATGGCTTTACACGCTACTATTCCACCCACCAAAAATCAGCCATCTTCCCCAACAACCAAAAGTGGGGCCCACCCATTTCTAGAATTTTCCACCAAAATCATTTATAAACCTAATTTCCGAATCAGTCACCTCTTAAAATTCATAACAAATCATTCGTTCATTTTTAACGGTTCAAAATTGGTGAACATATACTCAACTTATATATGTATAATATATCCAAAAATCAAAACGATCCAGTGGTCGGATTAAAAATTATAACTCACACAATATAGCTGTAAGAACACCGACTTGATCTTTTAATACCTCCAATCCGACAAAATACTGATAAAATACCTCAACATTAATTGCTTCATTTCTAACCACATAATTAAATTCATCATTTATATCCACATCAAATAAATATTTCCTTATCATATAAATCAATAATTAATTATTTACAAATAATATTACAGAATAACAATTATGACAACTGCATCTGCTCCTTCGTGAAAGAGGGGCTTTCAGATAAGAATTTCTCCTCTTCACCGCGCAATTAGGCGACCAAACCTCTCCTTGACAGAACTTTCTAAACATTGCCAATAATGTTATCTAATAATATTATTCAAATAATATGAATTATTGATCTGATAATGGAGATACTGTGCAGTGACAATTATTGAACAATAATAATATAAAATATCAACGCAAAGAATTATTGAATCAATAAAATAAAATATTGAATAGTAATTACAGAACCATTATTGAGTAGCGCTTTCACGTAAGAATCATCAATAATTCAAAATATTGTGCAATCTGGTGTAAAGCATCGTGTAACAACGCGTATTATTTTACTTTACCCACCGGGTATTCCAACAATGTTAAACGATAACAATTACGCCAGTTATTTATAAAAACTCAAACTTGTCATTTTCTTCATCCGACAGCTTATTCTCATTATGGGGCCCACAAATGGTTGCAACTGGTCGCATTTAATATTCTCCGACAAAGAAGAATATTCCATGACCAAACGAATATTTCCCGACAACAATAAGTATTTTATAACCACTTGCGTATTTTGAAAAATTCATATATCACCCTTAACTTTAACCTATTAACAATTTAACTATTTACTAAATAGAAAAATTGAATACTTTTATTTCATAAAATTCGGGGTCTTACACTTTCTTTAGATAAGATCACATTCAAGTACGTCCAACATCTAGGTGTTTTCTCCATTGTGTATGCGAATAGATTCTGGCATTGAGGCTTGTCAGACACAATAATCTCTTATTCCATCTTCTCCAGCTCATCGCACCATGGCTTCGAAGTTGTACTCGCTTTTATGTCACAAGGAGTATTGCCAACGATATGACTACCTAGCAGACAAGGTTTTGCAAATCTAACCGGATCCTTGAACTTTGGTGGAGAAGGCACTTGAGGCATTAATAATATCGGCTCATCCTCATTAGTACTCATAGTTAGTTTTTCACCGACCTTGTTTTCATTATCCCTACTTGTCTCCTCTTTTTCAACATCTCGTGGCTCATCCAGTTATAGATTTGGCTCGGGCACTTCATCAATCTTGGAATCCTCGTCATAACACCAATTATTTTGAGAACAGTTGTTCAGGGCTTTGAGCATTTGATCCATCTGGTTCTGCAGATTTTGAATTAATATCTCTTGATTCTGAATTGACCGCTCTTGATTAATCCTCCTTTCCTCATTTGATGCTACAAACTTGGACAACAATTCCTCCAACATTGAATTATCTGTCTCAGTCTCGGAAGCCATGTATTGAGGACCATTGGTTGAGGTAGTGACGAGTTGCTCCATCTGATTATTAAAATGTTGGGTTGACTGATAAGTGGATTTTATATACACAAATCGATATTCATTTCATGTTTAAATTCGTAGTTATCTTTATGTTTTGTGTTCGTTTTTACTCGTTTTGGGATATTTTATGTGTAGGGTGGTCATGGATGCAATTGGTGAGGAAAGGCGGACTTTTTGGAGCAAAAGTGGAAAAAAGTTGGAGCTTGAAAATTTTGAAGACAGAGTTTTAGCTTGGCCGGTGGCTCTGCTTTTATCTTATACCCCCAACGGGGTGGGGGTCCGCTTCTGAGCTTTCTGTTCTTTGTTTGGACTCTGATGCAACATGGTTTGAGATGTTTTTGTTAAGCGTTTGGACTCTATAAAAGGAAGACTTCGGCCAGAACATAAAAAGGAGCTTGCTTTTACGTAGAAAAAAGAACAATCATACAACACTAAGGCAAGAATTCAAGAGTGATTTCAAGGATTGAAGAGCGAACGTTGGAGGATTAATTTTTAGAGATTGTCACGACGGTTACGAATCAAGGCTACGTGAAGGGGTTTTCTTTATTCTTCTTCTCCTTAGTCTTATTTGTAATTGGGATGATGTTTTCCACAAATTATTCAGTTTTTAATTCATATGTTATGAACTAATTTACTTATTAGACTTGTGATGGATTCGTGGGTAAAACGATGATTCTATAACTTATATTTCCAATTCAATAAGATATTTTCAGTTTATCTATGTTAATTTGAGCGTGAATTTATGAATTGCCTGATCAACAGTTCTTTGTGGATTTGAAAGGAATCGAGAGAGGATATTCAAATCTAGACCTAGTTAATATATCATGTGTCATGAATTTTGTCGATAGCAGATTTGTGATTATTGTTAAGGTAGAGATACGCTTGACATCGCATGTAATCGTATAGAGAGCTTAAACTTCAACCTTCTTTGATTGCGCTCACATAGAGATATAGTGAGTTGGTTAATTTAGGTGTTTAACGGATTTCTATCTTAATTGTGGATTGATGTTAATATGGTATTAGTGCATCGAGAGGTGGCTTTTACTACGTTCGTGTTCTTGATTAATAAACTGGAATATTGAATTGAGTTGGAATAAAGGTTTGAAAATCAAAGTTAAGCTCAAGGTGAAATCATAAGTCTAATTCTCCATTAATTGTTTGAAATTCCCGATTTCGTTATTGGTGACTGTTTTGTGATAGTTAATTTCTTTATTAATTTAGTTTTTTTTATATAATTTAAAATCATTGAATTGATTAGTTTAATAAAATTAGGGTTAATACAAAATTGATACTTGTGAAGTTAAGATTCTTGATATTTTGTCCTCGTCGGAACGATACTCTATTCACTACTATATTACTTGTTGACCACGTGCACTTGTGTGTTTTTAAGCGTATTGATTTTCACCAACAAGTTTTTGGTGCCGTTGCCGGGGATAATTTAGCCGAGATTTTAATATTTGTTTTTACAATATCAGTTTAATTAGTCCAGTTTTACTTAAACATTTTTATTTTTGTTTTCTCTATTTCAGGTTTTCGACATTGGTTTATGCAAACACGATCTAAACATCCAGACTTGCTTCCTTTTGAGGACGACATTGACAGACGATTTCAAAAGTTAAGTAGGTGGATTGAAGAAACGAGGAATGAATTCGAAAATTCTGATAAGGAAGAAACGATGGCTACCGAAGACCAGAAAGCGTTGAGGGATTTTGCCACACCTAGGGTGACTGATCTGCAGTCAAGCATTACTAGGCCTGCAATAGCTGCTAACACTTTTGAAATAAAGCCTGGAACCATTCAGATGATGCAGAACTCATGTCAATTTGGGGGAATGGCAAATGACGATCCGAATGAGCATTTGATCAGTTTTCTGGAGATGTGTGACACGTTCAAGTACAATGGGGTGTCGGATGAGGCAGTGAGACTTCGCTTGTTCCCATTCACTTTACGGGACAAGGAAAAGAGTTGGTTACATTCTTTACCGCCGGGTTCGATCACTACGTGGGAGGATTTGGCTCAAAATTTCTCGCCAAATTTTTCCCAATTCCGTAAAATCAAAAAATGAGGAATGACATCACAATGTTTGAGCAGCAGAATGGAGAGTCACTGTATGAGGCATGGGAGAGATACAAGGAATTACTCAGAAAGTGCCCACATCATGGATTGCCCAAGTGGTTACAAATGAACACCTTCTATAACGGGCTACATGGAAATATCAGAACTAGCATTGATGCGGCATCGGGTGGTGCATTCATGGCTAAGAGTTACGAGGAAGCCTACAATTTGATAGAAACAATGTCGGAAATAACTACACACGTGGCCCCACAAAGAAGAATGACACAGGCAAAGGCGGTTGGGATCTTGGAATTAGATGGAGCAACAGCTATACAAGCACAGCTTTCTACATTATCCATGAAGTTCGATACGATGAATGAGAGGGTGAATACGATAGCAGGGGCTCAAGTTCAGCAACAAGTTCAGCAGGTTATGGTAGTATGTGAATTGTGTGCGGGGGATCATCCGACAGAGTAGTGTGCAATAAATCCAGCATCCGTTCAGTTCATAGGCAACTACAACAGAATTCCGCAAAATACCTACCAAAACACCTACAACTAGGGGAATAGGAACCACCCAAACCTCTCATGGAGCAATAATCAGCAAACTCAAGCTCCACGACCATCATATCCCCCTGGTTTTCATAGTCATCCACAACAGATTCAACAGCAGGACATGAAATCTGATGGGGAGGAATCATGGGCAAGGTACATGACTAGCAACGATTTGGCTATGCGAAATCAAGCTATTGCTATAAAAAAAAATATAGAGAATCAGATAGGTCAAATTGCATTGGCATTGAAGAATAAACCACAAGGAACATTATCTAGCGACACCGAAAGAAATTCGAAGGGTAATCATGAGCAATGTCAAGCAGTTATGTTGAGAAGTGGAAAACACCTCGATGGGAATAGTGCGAAAAATTCAAAGAAGACCGAGGAAAAGGTCGACGACGATGAACGCAAAGGAGGGGAACAAAACCGAGGAACCCAAGTTAAACAGTGAGCCGATTATTTTTCCTCCACCGCCGTTTCAGCAGAGGGTCCAAAAACAGAAATCAGATAAGCATTTCGCAAAGTTTTTAGATATGTTCAAGAAACTCCAGATTAACATCCCATTAGCAGAGGCCCTAGAACAAATGCCGAGTTATGCAAAGTTTATGAAGGGAATTCTGTCGAGGAAGAAGAAATGGGGAGACTTCGAAACAGTGGCACTAACAGAGGAGTATAGTGTAGTGTTATAGAAAAAGCTTCCACCAAAACTCAAAGACCCGGGGAGCTTTACTATCATGTGCACGATCGAGAAGATGTCTTTTAATAAGTGCTTATGTGATTTGGGGGCGAGTATAAACCTGATGCCATTATCAGTATATTCAGAATTGGGTTTGTCCGCGCCAAAGCCTACGAACATTTCATTGCAGTTGGCAGATAGGTCAGTCACATATCCGAGAGGCATTATAGAGGACATTTTGGTAAAAGTGGATAAGTTCATATTCCCTGCGGACTTTATCATACTGGATTTCAATGAAGATAAGAACATCCCGATCATCCTAGGGAGATCTTTCTTGGCCACGGGACAGACACTCATAGACGTGCAAAAAGGAGAACTGACAATGAGGGTCCAAGATCAAGAAGTAAAATTCAATGTGTTCAAGGCCATGAAATACCCCACGGACGAGGAAGAGTGTAATCGAATGGATTTAATTGAGCAAATTACCAGCGAAGATGTGGGCAAGAGTTTGATTAACGATCCGTTAGAAACAACTTTACTGGGGGATGAGGAAAAAGACGACCCGGAATTTGTGGATTTATTACAGATGCTAGACTCGTTGCCACAAGTTAGCCGATTCGCACCGGTTGAACCTTTACACACCGAGGAGACAGTTGCAGAAAAATTGAAACCATCATTGGAGGAGCCACCGATATTGGAACTTAAGCTACTCCCTAAACATCTCAGGTATGCGTATTTAGGCAATTTAAATTCTTTACCTGTAATTATTTCTGCTGCACTTAACGAATTGCAGGAAGAAAAGTTGCTGAGGGTGCTTAGGGATCACAAATCAGCGATTGGATGGACGATTGCGGATATAAAAGGCATTAGCCCATCATTTTGCATGCACAAGATTCTGATGGAGGATGATGCAAGTCCATCGGTGGAGCATCAACGTCGACTTAACCCAATCATGAAGGAAGTGGTCAAGAAGGAAATTCTGAAATTATTGGATGCTGGTGTCATATATCCAATTTCCGACAGTAAATGGGTAAGTCTGATTCATTGTGTGCCTAAGAAAGGGGGAATGATGGTAATTCAGAATGAGGACAACGAGTTAATTCCAACAAGGACAGTAACAGGTTGGAGGGTGTGCATCGATTATAGGAGATTGAATAAGGCAACCCGGAAGGATCATTTCCCGCTACCTTTTATCGATCAAATGTTAGACAGGTTAGCGGGACATGAGTTTTACTGCTTATTGGATGGATATTCGGGATATAATCAGATTGCTATCGCTCCTGAGGATCAAGAAAAGACAACATTCACTTGCCCTTACGGCACCTTTGCATTCAGGAGAATGTCATTCGATTTGTCTGAATGCACCCCTGTAACTTTCCAAATGATTATGTATGGCTATTTTCTCGAATATGGTGGAGAAGAACGTTGAAGTCTTCATGGACGATTTCTCGGTCTATGGGGACAATTTTGACACTTGCTTAGAGAATCTGGTCATGGTATTTCAGTGGTGTAAGGATACAAACCTCATACTGAATTGGGAAAAATGCCACTTCATGGTTGAAGAGGGTATAATTTTGGGACATAAGGTGTCGGCTCAAGGATTGGAGGTGGATAAGGCAAAGTTGGACACGATCGAGAAACTACCTCACCGGCTCGCTTAAGGGAATTAGAAGTTTTACGGGCATCTTTGGGTTTCTGAGAGATTCATAAAAGACTTCTCTAAGATTGCAAAACCTCTGTCGCCTTTTTAGAGAAGGATGCCACTTTCACTTTTATCATGGAATGTAAGTCCGCGTTTGACATATATGAAGAAGAAATTAACTACAGCCCTACGATAGTCAAAAGTAGTATGCACACAAGCCAATCATGTTTGATGATAAAGCATATACTTTGTAATAATCTTATTCATTTATTAATAAAAAGTATTAATTTATTAAAGGCTTTTAATTATCTACATGATGTCGTTTATAATATGTGATAAACCCATAGTTTTAAGCAATGCTTTTAGAATAATGATGATGATCATTCTAATGAGATCTAAATTCTTAGAAAGCTTAAAACTAAAATAGTTCCCAATCATTGATTACTAAATCGGGGATTAGTGAATCCGGATAGATTGGTACATACGCTGCTTTTGCTCATCGATGAGGATGATTGATCTCACGATCATTTGTGTGGAGACACTAAAGCAAGTATGTAGGTGCTTATTAGAGAATAAGTTCACCGAACGTGGCTCGCTAAGGAATACCTAATGGAGTTTTATTTGCTCACAATAGGAATTCCTCAGAGTGATAGTAGTACAAGTGATCCTTGACTTGAGATCATCATAGTATCTTGTGTATGATGAGTTATACTTTGACTTATTCCTTAAGACCCTTAGGGTATATCAAAGGGTATGCTTGGGTATAATAAGTTGTATATGGAGATAATGTATGATCAATAAAGAATCTACCACTTCTAATAAAAGAAGAGAAATGTCCTATGTGATTCGATAAATGACAACCCAAAGAGTCCTCGGTTAAGGCGTAATGAAATTAGAAAGGAGTTTCTAATTTGCATTATTTGAGTCAGGCATTTAAGGATCGAAATACATATAATTAAATAAAATAAGACTTGACAAAGAATTCCATGTCTTATATTTAATCGGGACATCAGATGGTGGAAGGATTGAATTGTACGGTAACTATTTACTCAAAGGTTCTTTTATGATTAATGTTGAAATCTATATTATCCGGAAAGTCGCTGATCGCTAGTGGAGGCTTATCCCTATCAGAGAATAAATATTATTTATTTAAATAAATTAATTGTTTAATTTATTTATTTAAATAAGATTAGAATTGTTCTAATTGATTTATTCACAACCTATTTAATATGGAGAACCTAAAGGGTCACACCATAAAAGGAAGAATAATTATTTAAGAAGTTAATGGCATAATCGTAATAATATAAAGTTATGTATATTTAATTTAATCTATGGTGATAGAATAAATTAAATAGCTTAATATTTATTATTTAATATTTTAGAAATATTAAATATAAATTAATAAGAGGAGTCTTATTAATATTATTACAATTATTATTATTTTAATTTCTAAAAGAGTTTAGGAATTAATTTAATATAAGTACTTCATTTATTCCTAATAAGATTAGAGGTTAAATTAATTAAAAGAGTTTAATTAATTATCCCTAATAAGATTAGGGAGCTTAATTAATTAAAAGAATTTAATTAATTAAATAAACCCAATTCCTTAATTGTTAAGGTGGGTTGTCTACATCTATTAAGAAGAGGAGTCTTATTATGGGTCGTATGGGTTGTTGACTTTTTTAAAGCACGTAATAATTCCAAGTTGTTGGGAGTACGCCTTTTCTATGTAGATAGAAAAACTAGGGTTTAGCCAAACACCCATCTTCTTGAATTTTTATTCTTCCTCGGTGGATCACCTCTGTAGGCCAAACACATGGGTGGCTAACGCCGATCAAAGGAAGGAACCAAACCCGGTGGATTCAAGTCGAACGCGAAAAGGATTTGGAGGTGAACTTGTACTTAGGAAGCTCGATCTTCAAGGGTATGATTTATTCTTTATCTTTTCGCTTAATTAATAATTATGCATAAAGGGTGATCCGGTATATGGTTTGTAAAATTTTTTAACTCTCGATTTTACACGCTTCAAGACTTTTTATGCAATTTGATCAAGGCATATTAATATTACAAACCTAATAAAGGGCATCGAGCCAAACCTTTATGCTAATTATTAATTGTTTTAATTTGATATATATTGATATGTGTTTAGAATAATTTAATTGGGCATATTTTTATCAGATAAAATTTAATAAAAAAAAAAAAAAAATGAATAAGCACCAAATAAATACGCAAAATTTTTTTTTTTTTTTTTTCATTTTGTCAATCAATTTTTGTTGTTAAAGCATGTTATCAAGCCACGGTTTTTAAGCAAAAAAAAAAAAATAGCTTTTTTTTTGTTACATTAATTTTGAACCGCATAAAATCGAAGGAATTCAAGTGAAATTGTAAAAGTTACCAAGATTAGCTTAAATTATATAAATAATTCATGAATTCACGATTATGGTTCACGTGATATATGTTAATTTACAAAGTTATCTAGAAAATCAATATTCAAAATAAAGGAGATGGTACCAATGTAGGAATATACTATATATATATATATATATATATATATATAATTATTTTATAATTAAAATAAAATATTAATTTTAATTTTAAAATAAAAAGGTTTATTTTAATATTAAAATATAAAGTTTATTTTAATTATTTTATAATTAAAAATAAAATAAAAAAAAGTTTATTTTAATTTTAAAATAAAAGTTTATTTTAATATTAAAATAAAAAAAGGTTTATTTTAATTTTAAAATTAAATTTCATGCTAACTAATTAGAGTTGGAATTGATTCCATAATAACTAATTGGAGTTGAAATTGATTTTATTTTTCCTAAAATAAAGGAGTTTATTTGTGAATAGGAGTTTCCATCTTTCCTTAAATAAAGGAGTTTGTTTAGATATGAAATAAGATTTCATATTATTCAAAATAAAAGAGTTTATTTGTGAATAGAAAGAGAATCCTAATTTCCTTAAATAAAGGAGTTTATTTAAATATGAAATAAGATTTCATATTATTCAAAATAAAGGAGTTTATTTGTGAATAGGAAAGAATATCCGTGTTTCCTTTAATAAAAGATTTTTTTTACATGGAATTGATTCCATAATTAATTAAAATAAAAGAGTTTATTTTAATTAAAGATTTTTTTATATATATGGAATTGGATTCCATAATTAATTAAAATAAAGGAGTTTATTTTGATTAAAATTTTGATTAAAATAAAATAGTTTATTTTATTCAAAATTGATAAATTAAAATAAAATAGTTTTATTTTGATTTAAATTTGATTAAAATAAAGGAGTTTATTTTGATTCAAAATTAGATTTTATACTAACTAAATTTGCCCATTAAATGATATCAATATATATATTAAATGTTTATTATTCATAAGATGAATGTTATTTATCGATGCATATGGTGATGTGTATGATAATAAATGGGATTGATTATGGACTATCACCAATATGATTGGATTTTATTTTAGTTGATGCATTTAATGTATGGGTTTTATTAAATGGGGTCTCACAGACTGCCTTCTCTAATTTTTTCTTAATGTAAATTCTATCTCCTCCTATGTACTTCCCTCGATCACGATCAAGGTTTCTATTTATTTTAAATAGTTTTGTAATAGGAATAGTTAGAATTAATTTTGAAAAATTAGAGATCAAGGAGCAAGGAGCGCTTGAAGACCCATTTGTAATGGAGCCCGTGTTTAAATGTAATAGTTATATTTAAATATTATTTCTCGCACCCCTAGGGTTTGACCTTTTGGTTCACTTGGTGGCTCTAGTGAACCAAACTAGAATAAAAGTCCATAATCAATCCGTGTAGAATATAGTATTCTATATGTGCATGCTTATACTATATATATTATATATTATGCAAACATGCTTCGTATGTTCATTAATACGACGCGATTTTATATATATATATATATGCAATGCTACGCCGCTAAACAAGATGAGACAAATTAATAACAAACCCCTCAATTTTTATATTAAGTCCTAAGCGCTCAAAGATATTTGGAATATCGAACGTCGCTTTCTAGCATGATAAAATTAATAGAGTATTAAAATATTTAATATGAGTTTGTTGTGTCACCACAAGGCAAGTATTAAGTATTTAAGATGTTAATTTATCACATTTGATGCTTATAAAGAAAATTGAACAATATTGTTTTGTCAGTGTCACCACAAGGATGATATTTTTCTTTTTGAATATATGGAGTGCTAGGTCGGACTTAACTTGATAATTTTGATTCTGATGTGCCACCACTGATCAAAATAATCTAAGAGGCAAAATAAAAGGAGTCAGATAGTTGATGTAATCGACAAAAGTTGTCTACCTATTTATTTATATATAGTTTGTTGTGTCACCACAAGGCTATATACATTTGAAATGGGATCCTTATTCTCACTAGCAAATCTTTAATTAGATTTTGCCAAACTATATATAGTGAGGGTAATATAGTTTGAAGAAAATAGTGGGAGATACCAATTTAAAACAAGACCTAATTTATTTTGGTAATTAATAAAAGAATGTATGTTAAAATGTTGTTAATTACAAATTCATTTACGTAATTTTACAATGTCTAAAATTACTATCACTCGCAAGCATATTAGATGCTAAATTAACCGCACCGAATTAAACGGATTGGTTAAGGAATTTGAGAATAGTTCTCATAATTGAAAAAAGCTATCTTATGTCCTTAATACGCCTATCCTCGCAATGGTTGCGCATAATGCCTCCGAGGAAGAGATTGCTACTTTTAGAAAGTGGCAAGATGATGCACAAATGGCTCAATGCATCATGCTCGCATCCACGAGTAACGAGCTTCAAATACAAAGATGAAACTATGGATGCTCCTACTATATTCCCGCACATCAAGTAGTTGATGGTGAGGAAAGTAGGACCGATAGATATCGATATCTAAGGAGCTCTTCCGATCTAGAATGACCAATGGACACTACAAAGATGCATAAAAGTTCTTAACATAATCAATTTGATTGATCAATTAGACAACTGGTTTTGTCATGGATGGAGAGTTGAGCCAAGATTTGATCTTGCACTCACCCCTAACTCTTTCACAATTGTTGTGAATTTTTCATATGAACAAGCTAGATATCGCCTTCACCGATTTGCTTAACATATTGAAAAATGTCGAGAGTCACTTTCCAACCAAGAAAGATCAAGTCTTACCGGTAGGGGCCAAAGGATCTTCCTAAAAGAAGAACGATTCAAAGAAGGTAAATAGAAAGGCAAAAACAAAGGATAATAAGAACAAAACTGATACGATAGCAAAGGAGTTTGCTTCCACCGCAATAAGCCCGACACCGGAAAGAAATCATGAGAAGCATCTTGCAGAGGCTAACCAAAAGAAGCTTAGTGAAGTTTCAGCATAAAATACAAATTTGTTCATGATTTAAAATAAATTTTCTTTAAGTCAAGGTTCTACTTGGGTATTGGATACCGACTTTGGTTATCATAAATATAGATTTATGAAGGACCAAGCAGTAAGTAGAAAGTTAAACAAAGATAAGTAATCCTATGTGTGGAAATGTAGCAAAGGTTGCCATATTAGCCATAGAAACTTATAGTTTAGCAATGCCTACGGCAAATCTATTAAGTCAATAAGTTGTTATTGTATTCCAGCTCTTGTTAAAATATTATTTCCATTTTATCATTGGACAATGAAATCTTTGGTATTATAATTAAGAACAATTGTTGTTCTATTTATAATAATAATGTTTTGTATAGAACCGAATATTACTTAATGGATTTTGTATACTGACTTACATGAAAATAATTTTGCATATTGAACAAATTAGTATAAGAAAAGGAGATGATCATTCAAAGAGTCGAATGTATGTATTTGTTGAAATACAAGTGTGAATTATTTAAAAGGTTCAAAGAATTCGTAAGTGAAACAAATTGGCAAAGTATTAAGATTCTTTGATTAGATCAAGGAATAAATACTTGTGCAATAAGTTTCTAGATCATCTCAAATGGTTTTCTCATAATGGACACATCCCGATACGCAATAATCGATTGATGTATCTCGAAAGGAAAAATCGTACTTTGTTGGACATGGTGCGGTCCATAATGATTTTACCGACATTCCAAAGATCCTTCTAGGGTTATGTCCTAGAAATGGTCGTGATATCTACGAAAAAGGTAACCTCAAAATCCGCCCCAAGACTCCATAAAAGTTATGGATGTGGAGGATTCCTAATCTTAAGTATGTTAAGATAAGGGGTTGTCCAACTTATGTGAAAAGGTTTCAAAGGATAAGTTTGGGACAAGATTTGACAAGACAATTTGTGGGACATCCTAAAGTAAGTTTAGGTATATGTTCTATAATTCTACTTAGCAAAAGGTGTTTGTTATAAACACGCCATTCTAAGATAAAGGTGTTTATCATTGAAAGGGCTAGGTGGGAGGATAATAGATCTTGAAGAGTTCAAGAACCACAAAACACTATAAGTCAAATAAGAGGAACCTATAGATAGACCTATTGTACCACAACCTAATCAGAAATCGAATAGTACCAAAGATACCTAGAGGTATGGATTCATCATGGATGATGATGATGAGGTACGATCATGAAGATGATGATCCAGTAGTTACATACGATGAGGTAAGAGTTTTAGTGTGTACAAAAGGGTCAAGGGGAGCGCCGTGAAATTTCTAGTATTATATGTTGATATACTACTTGATGAGGAATTACATACCAATGCTACAATCAAGAAAGATAAAGTTGTCTAAACATTCCTCCATGAATGATTTGGGAAGAGTATCATTATTGGGGATAAAATCTATATAGATAGATTTAAAAGGATGCTCAACTTAACCCAAGGAACGATATTCATTTGATGCTAAAGTCGCTTAGCATGGCAAACTCCAAGAGATGTCTCATGTCGATGAGCTATGGAGTGTATCTCTTAATAGTCCCCATGACTCCAAAAAGAAGAGAGATCGCATGAGTGACAATCATGTATGCAATGAAATATACGAGACCCGATGTCGATCACCATATTATGGAGAAGTTCACTATGAGTCGCTGAAAAACATCTTAAAGTGCTTAACCCAAGACTAAGGATGTGATCATATTCATGGTGGGTCTAAATTAAAACTAGAGGGCTTAATAGACTCAAGTTTTTTTTCGCATGCACTAAGATGACGTAAAAATCCACTTTAAGGTAAAGGGTTACCTCGAACAAAGGTGCAAAAGAATTGAAAGGTTCCAAACAAAGAAAGAGTTGCTTGGTTTAGTGATAAAGACAAAGTATATAGCTATAAATGAAGTCGCAAGTTGATTGTTTGGATTAAAAGTTCATTACGTAACTAGAATAGTTCCCAAGTCTCATCTTGGATCTAAACATGTGTTGTGGCACTTTCATTTGATTATTAGAATCATCGAAGATGGGAAATCACTATAGAGATAGTGGACTCTCATGAACAACATTACATATCCATTAACTAAAGCTTATCCAACAAAGCAGGATAATCGTCACTTAGAGAAGAAGAGTATGAGATACCAACGACGATCGGCTTTAGTGCAAGTGGGAGATTGAAAGTAGTATGCACACAAGCCAATCATGTTTGATGATAAAGCATATACTTTGTAACAATCTTATTCATTTATTAATAAAAAGTATTAATTTATTAAAGGCTTTAATTATCTACATGATGTCGTTTTTATAATATGTGATAAACCCATAGTTTTAAGCAATGCTTTTAGAATAATGATGATGATCATTCTAATGAGATCTAAATTCTTAGAAAGCTTAAAACTAAAATAGTTCCCAATCATTGATTACTAAATCGGGGATTAGTGAATCCTGATAGATCGGTACATACGTTGCTTGCTTCATTATCGATGAGGATGATTGATCTCATGATCATTTGTGTGGAGACACTAAAGCAAGTATGTAGGTGCTTATTAGAGAATAAGTTCACCGAACGCTGCTCGCTAAGGAATACCTAATGGAGTTTTATTTGCTCGTCAATAGGAATTCCTCAGAGTGATAGTAGTACAAGTGATCCTTGACTTGAGATCATCATAGATCTTGTGTATGATGAGTTATACTTTGACTTATTCCTTAAGACCCTTAGGGTATATCAAAGGGTATGCTTGGGTATAATAAGTCGTATATGGAGATAATGTATGATCAATAAAGAATCTACCACTTCTAATAAAAGAAGAGAAATGTCCTATGTGATTCGATAAATGACAACCCAAAGAGTCCTCGGTTAAGGCGTAATGAAATTAGAAAGGAGTTTCTAATTTGCATTATTTGAGTCAGGCATTTAAGATCGAAATACATATAATTAAATAAAATAAGACTTGACAAAGAATTCCATGTCTTATATTTAATCGGGACATCAGATGGTGGAAGGATTGAATTGTACGGTAACTATTTACTCAAAGGTTCTTTTATGATTAATGTTGAAATCTATATTATCCGGAAAGTCGCTGATCGCTAGGAGGCTTATCCCTATCAGAATAAATATTATTTATTTAAATAAATTAATTGTTTAATTTATTTATTTAAATAAGATTAGAATTGTTCTAATTGATTTATTCACAACCTATTTAATATGGAGAACCTAAAGGGTCACACCATAAAAGGAAGAATAATTATTTAAGAAGTTAATGGCATAATCGTAATAATATAAATGTATATTTAATTTAATCTATGGTGATAGAATAAATTAAATAGCTTAATATTTATTATTTAATATTTTAGAAATATTAAATATAAATTAATAAGAGGAGTCTTATTAATATTATTACAATTATTATTATTTTAATTTCTAAAAGAGTTTAGGAATTAATTTAATATAAGTACTCTCATTTATTCCTAATAAGATTAGGAGGTTAAATTAATTAAAAGAGTTTAATTAATTATCCCTAATAAGATTAGGGAGCTTAATTAATTAAAAGAATTTAATTAATTAAATAAACCCAATTCCTTAATTGTTAAGGTGGGTTGTCCACATCTATTAAGAAGAGGAGTCTTATTATGGGTCATATGGGTTGTTGACTTTAACAAAGTACGTAATAATTCCAATTGTTGGGAGTATACCTTTTTTATATAGATATAAAAACTAGGTTTAGCCAAACACCCATCTTCTTGAATTTTATTCTTCCTCGGTGGATCACCTCTAGAGGCCAAACACTTCACGGGTGGCTAACGCCGATCAAAGGAAGGAACCAAACCCGTGGGATTCAAGTCGAACGCGAAAAGGATTTGAGGTGAACTTGTACCGAGGAAGCTCGATCTTCAAGGGTATGATTTATTCTTTATCTTTTCGCTTAATTAATAATTATGCATAAAGGATGATCCGGGTATATGGTTTGTAAAATTTTTTAAACTCGATTTTACACGCTCAAGCACTTTTTATGCAATTTGATCATGTTATGAATATTACAAACCTAACAAATAGTCTACACACCATTCGGCGATTCTACATAATAAATAAAAAAGATGCTAAGCCACGCCTTATCCGATGGATTCTCCTACTTCAAGAGTTTGATTTAGAAATTAAAGATAGAAAGGGGACGGAGAATCAAGTTGTCGATCATTTGTCAAGGCTGGAAAATCCAGAGAAAAAGGATGAAGATAGATGCGTGATCAACGAGACATTTCCGGATGAGCAGTTATTTGGGTTGAATGCAGAATTTCCGTGGTATGCAAACTTAGCGAATTATGTGGTAAGCAAGATGCTTCCATCGGATCTTACACGACAACAGAAAAAGAAGTTTCTGCATGATGTCAAGTGGTACATGTGGGATGAACTGTACTTATTCAAACAATGTGCCGATAAGATGATTCGACGATGTATCCCATACAGTGAAGTCCACAGCATATTACAAGAATGCCATTCATCGGCATACGGTGGACATTACGGGAGTGAGCGCACCGCGGCGAAAGTTCTTCAATCCTGGTTTTATTGGCCTACAGTGTTCAAAGACACCCACCAATTTGTTAAAACGTGTGATAGATGCCAAAGGGTGGGAAACATATTGAAACGGAATGAGATGCCCCTACAAACAATTCTTGAAGTGGAAATCTTTGATGTATGAGGCATCGATTTCATGGGACCATTCCCGTCGTCTTTGAGCAATCTGTATATTCTGCTCGCAGTGGATTACGTCTCGAAATGGGTTGAAGTTGCATCATTACCATCTAATGATGCCAAGGTGGTCCTCAAGTTTCTGCAGAAAAACATTTTCACGAGGTTTGGCAGGCCAAGAGCAATAATCGATGATGAAGCGATCCACTACGTAATAAGTCGTTTACATGACTCTTTTGGCTAAGTATGGGGTCAATCACAAGGTGGCTACAGCGTATCACCCTCAAACTAATGGGCAAGCCGAGGTATCGAACAGAGAAGTTAAGAGGATATTAGAGAAAGTCGTAAATTTGAGTCGAAAAGATTGGTCACTTCGATTGGACGACGCATTATGGGCGTACCGGACTGCATACAAAACACCAATCGGGATGTCACCTTATCAACTCTTATACGAAAAGGTATGTCACTTACCGGTGGAGCTACAACACAAGGCTTACTGGGCCATATAGAAATTGAATTTTGATCAAGCCGCGGTAGGAGAAAAGAAGTTACTCCAACTAAATGAGCTCGACGAATTCCGCCTCCAAGCCTACGAGAATGCCAAGCTAAACAAAGAAAAAGTTAAAAGATGGCACGATCAAAAAATTGTGCAACGAACATTCGAGCCGGGTCAAGCAGTCCTCTTGTTCAATTCAGGGCTGCGTTTGTTCCCCGGAAAGCTTAAGTCGAGATGGTCGGGACCATTTACAATAAAACGAGTATTTTCTCATGGCGCCGTTGAACTCTACAGTCGGAATCCGTTAGAAACGTTCAAGGTCAATGGTCAACGGATAAAGCATTCTCAGGGGGCGGCGAAGTCGAAGGACGCCGACAACATTACCCTCGCCGATACACAATAAAACAGGGAGTAGTCAGGCTGAATGACTTAAAATCAAGCGCTAATTGGGAGGCAACCCAATCTTTCTTTATTTTTCATAGTTCATGTTTAATTTGTTAGGATATAGTTTATGAAGCAGTAGTTAGGACTTGTCAATTATTAAGTTTTGCTAAAAATCTCTGAAAAGTAATAAAAATCTCATTGAAACTCCAAGTCGTGATTAATCTAACATATTGCATGTTTTTGGTTTCAGGAGACGTCCAATATGAGTCAGAGCAACAACGACTACGAAAAGGAGGAAAATCGGAGAATTTTGCATCTCCAAATTTTTTGCCAAAATTTTTTAGTAGTGGACTAGCCTGCTTGGAAGTGCTTTTTTTCTTGCACTTCACGCGTAAGGCGGGTCCTAAATCTTGGGCAGACTTGCTCATTTAAACCACACGCCCCAGCCATTTCCCCCTCACTTAAAACCTGCTGCCATATTTGTCTTCATCTCCTAAACACAACCCACGACACTAAACAACTACTACCACCACTACCACTACCTAAATCAAATTAACCCACCTTCTACCCCCACGAATTCCACACGACGTCAATCCCGTCCACCATTTCATCTCCACCACATCACTCTATATAAACCCTACCTCATACTTCCCATATTCCACACCATTAAACCCGAATTCTTCAAGAAATTGGGATACACACACTTAAGGGTAAGTTACCATAGTATCAAGTCTTCATCTTTTCTCACCTACATAGAACCAACCGAGTTTGGGGGATCCGAACGAGCTGTGCACGCTAAGTGTTTGACAGATTGACTGAACCAAGTTTTGGGAGAGGAAGTGGTTACTAGCAAGAGTTCATAGCGAAACTCAATGACATCTCAACTGTGACACCCCCAAATCCGGGTACTTCAATTCCACGGGATTTGGTGTTCACTATATAAATATCATCTATCTATCTACCCATAATAAATGCAAACCATGCAATAGATAGAAATAATAATAAATCTCCCCTTATGGGGTTACATCAACTACATAATAAATACAATCCCAGGTTACTCTAACCTTAAACATCTGTGCGGAATCATAAACAATTAAGTCTTAAACACCATCATTAACTTAAGTCTAACCTAAATACATCATCAAATAAAATAACAAGTCTTCAACACTTGCTAACTTTGCCCTTACCTTTACTAGTGGAAGGTTCGTCAGTTCTTTTGTTCTTAACTACAATGTTATTATTAAGCAAGAGTGAGCACTAATGCCCACAAGTATAATAATGAAATAACAAAGATAATAACATGCGAGTAAATCAAAGACATCTGAATAAAAAGCTCAACTTTTGAATCAAGAATGAATAACAAGAAATAAAAGAATTCGAGGGTCATAAGACCTTGAACTATGTCCTAGGTTAACAAGGGTTATACTTGAAACCTTTAAATCAATCATAAGACTATGGACCTTTCTACTGCATTTAGGGGGATCAACCCTTCAAGATAACATCATCATGCACAATATCTTAACGCTTAACGATAAGTAAATCCCTTTGCAGGTTGTTCATCTCGGTTTGACATTCGAGTCCGCACCAAAGGAAGTTTGGTTTGGACAATTCATCAAGGGTTCGAAAATTTAGAACGCTCATCAACTATGGACTAGTCGAATCAATAAGGGTTCGCTAGTCTAATAAGGTTCAATAATAATGATATTCAAATTGAATAATAATGTCAAAAAGTATACAATAGGATAATTATTGTATAACTGAATCATGCTTTGAAAAGATAATCAATCTTTAATATAACATTTGAACATTAATAATAATAATGATAATTTACTCGAGGTAATTAATAAACTTGAACAATAATGACAAGTAGGGTTAGGAAACTTGCCTCGTGCGTAGGCTAAACGATTACTACTTCCGTTCACCACAAATCCTACACACATACCATATATATTCACGACATTCATTAGATACATTTTCACTTAATTATTTAATATAAACTCCACTTTATTTAACAAATCATTACCCTTCTAATTTAATTACTTAATTAAATTAGAATATTTTCATTCTCTTACTATTATTACACTCGAATAAATTATTTCATAATAATTTCCATCAAATATTTATTTTATTCCATAAATATCTCAATTAAAATATTTACTTTATTATATAAATATTTTAATAATAATTTTCATAGAATATTTATTTTATTTCATAAATATCTCAATTAAAATATTTAATTTATTTTATAAATATTTTAATAATAATTTTTATCGAATATTTATTTTATTCCATAAATATCTCAATTAAAATATTTAATTTATTTTATAAATATTTTAATAATAATTTTCATCAAATATTTATTTATTATTATTATTTTTATTATTATTATTTATTTATTATTTATTTATTTATTTTGATCACAAGCGTGGTAATTTAGTTTATAACGTACATGGCGATGGGTTACCCAGTTACTGCTCATTTTCTCTGTTCTAGCTCATAGCTCAGTCATTCATGAACATAACAAGGCCAAATTAGGCCAAAATCAACCCCACGTAAAATTATACATGAATATGGCCATAACTTCCAATTAGTTATTTTTTTTACACAAATTTAGACTTACCCAATCATTGTAATACATATATAATCATTACTTAACCTATCTAGCATGATTTTTAACAAGTTACAACACATAATTTGCAAAATCAACACATTTACTTTCACAGTTCTTGATGTTCTTGAAGGTTTTGAAAATAAAACATGAAAATTATCACTACGGATTCGTTATAATACCGAATCCATTTATTTAAATTTTGGTCTCTTCGTATCAACATGCATAACAACATACAAGTGTAAAATTTAGGAATAATATACGATCAATACATAAAATACCACGTATAAGGCCATATGGCCAAAACCCAAACTCTGTAAATTTTGAAATAGCAAGTCATCGTATTATGAAACTTATGATATGGTTTACAAAATATATATATATTAAATACGATGTGATGTGCCATAACACATACAAAACCCATAATCATTACTCCTATCTCAATTACGAGAGGCTTTACAAGATGAATGAAAGCCATTTTCATAAAACTCAAATAACGTAAAAATAGAATTTGGTTTGGAGAAATTACCCAGTATAGATTAAGAAGAGGTGATCCAAGATGATCCTTTCACAATTACACGATGATTACACACTCACAATATCTCTAATTCTCACAAATTTTCTCTCGATAAATTCTCAATCTCTCTCGCTCTCGCTTCTTCCGCACTTAGGATAATAAAAGAAAAAAAAAGAGTCGTATTATAAGAACTCGAATCGACGCCAATAATAATGGTTAATTAACTCTATCATGGGTAACTCTAAGTAACCCCACTAAGGCCATGTTTGGCTAGCATAATAGATTTCAAAACTCCTTTAATTTAATAAAGCTTTATCATATAGTTTAATTCACGTCACACCCACTTTATACAATAATTCATATATCTTATTTAATATAAATAAAATATAATAACTTCTCATAAATTCACATAGTCATATATTTAATTTTCTCATTAATTAATTATATTAAATTATTAAATCTCTAATTAATAAATAAATTAATTAGAATACCATCATGCTTAATTAAATAATTCATTTAATTCATAAGTCGACATAATTACATACTTGATAATAAAAACTCTCTACATTAATTTAATAAATTTAACACATATAATTAAATTAATCTACCACATTCATAGCATCAATTAATTATTTAATCTAATAATTAAATCATCGAAAAATATTTATTTAATTCAATAAATATTAAAATTAATTATAAAATTCTCGTTAAATCACATCTTTTCCCCTTAAAAGGATTACATCCCCGAATCACGACTCAATAAATTCGACCTCACATTACATTCTCCCCCTACAAAGATTACATCCCGAATCGGTTACACATAATTAAGTAAATAAATGAGGGTAATTCTTCATCATATTCTCTTGAGTTCCCATGTAGCTTCGTCAAATTGTGGTTCCTCCAAATTACCTTAATGTAAGGTATAACTTTATTTCGAGAACTTGTTCTTTTTTATTTACAATTTGGACAGAATTTCTTCGTAAGATAAGTCTTTCTCAAAATGTAGGGGTTCATATTCAATTACATGCTTGTAATCGGCCTTGTAGGGTCGTAATACAGAAACATGGAAGACGTTGTGGACATTCTCGAGTGCTGGAGGTAAGGCTACCTCATACGCAACTTCTCCGATTCTTCTCAGTACTTCAAAGGGTCCAATGAATCTTGGGCTCAATTTCCCTTTCTTTTCGAACCTGATCTTCCCCTTCCAGGGAGAGACCTTCAAGAAAACATAACTACCTGATTCAAACTCGATATTTTTACGATGTGGATCAGCGTATTTCTTCTGTCGATCTTGAGCCGCTACCAGTCGTGCTCGGATCACTTTGACTATTTTTGCCGTCTACTGTACCAATTCTGGCCCTAGCAATTATCTTTCACCAACTTCATCCCAGTAAAGCGGAGTTCTGCACTTTCTGCCATATAACGCTTCGTAAGGCGGCATGCCTATACTAGCGTGGTAATCTGTTGTTGTAGCCGAACTCTACTAACGGTAGGTGATCATCCCAATTTCCTTTGAAGTCCATCACACAGGCTCTCAGCATATCTTCTAATGTTTGAATCGTTCTCTCACTCTGTCCGTCTGTTTGAGGGTGGTAAGCTGTACTCATTCGCAATTGCGTACCCATGCATTCCTGAAGACGTTTCCAGAAATTTGATGTGAAGCGCGGATCTCTATCAGAAACAATTGACACCGGCACTCCGTGTCTCGAAACAATCTCTTTCACATATAACCTTGCCAACTGATCTAAGTTGAATCTGATTTTGATTGGAAGGAAGTGTGCGGATTTCGTCAGTCGGTCAACGATAACCCATACTGCGTCGTAGCCTTTCTGAGTCGTCGGAAGGCCAACCACGAAGTCCATTGTAATATGTTCCCATTTCCATTCTGGGATTTCTAACGGTTGTAGCAATCCACTCGGTCTCTGATGTTCTGCTTTTACTTTCTGACAGGTCAGACACTTGGCAACACATTCTGCAACATCGCGTTTCAAATTCGGCCACCAGAAATGTTGTCAAAGATCTTGATACATCTTTGTACTACCTGGGTGAATCGAATATCTCAAACTATGAGCCTCACTCAGAATTTCTTCCTTAATTTCTTGTACTGGCGGAATCCAGATTCTATTTTCAAATCTCAGTATTCCTTCCTTATCCATCTTAAATCTTGGTTCGGTTCCTTCAAATATCTTCTTTGTCACCTTTTTACATTCTTCGTCCTGAAGCTGAGCCTCCTTTACTTTATCTAGTAGAGTTGTACCAGATTGCATCTGAAATAGCTTCTCATCAATCTCCATAGGATACTTCACTTCCAACTCCAGTTTCTCCATTTCTGTAATTAGCTCCTCCTGAGCAGTTAACATCATCAATTTCTCACGACCCTTTCTACTTAAGGCGTCAGCAACCACATTTGCTTTCCCCGGATGGTATAAAATCTCACAGTCGTAATCCTTAATTAATTCCAACCATCTTCTTTGACGCATGTTCAAATCCTTCTGTGTAAAAATATATTTCAGACTCTTGTGGTCCGTATATATTTCACACTTCTCCCCGTATAGATAGTGCCTCCAAATTTTTAGAGCAAAAACAACTGCAGCTAACTCCAAATCATGGGTCGGGTAACCCTTCTCGTAATCCTTCAACTGTCGTGATGCATACGCAATGACTTTACCGTTTTGCATCAGTACACAGCCAAGTCCTTTATGCGATGCATCACTATAAATAACAAAATTTCCTGTATCCTCCGGAAGAGATAACACAGGGGCCGTACTCAACCTCTTCTTCAATTCTTGAAAACTTTCCTCACACTTATCCGTCCAATCAAATTTCACAGCTTTTCGAGTTAAATTTGTTAACGGAGTTGCGATCTTGGAAAAGTCTTGTATGAACCTTCTATAATATCCTGTCAATCCAAGAAAACTTCGTACTTCCGATGGCGTCCTCGGCTGATCCCAGTTAATCACGGCTTCGACTTTGGATGGATCTACCGAAATTCCGTTTTTATCGATCACGTGCCCAAGAAATTGCACTCGTTCAATCCAAAATTAGCATTTTGAAAACTTGGCATACAACTTTTCCCTTCTCAATACTTCCAACGTTAATCTCAAATGCTCTTCGTGTTCTTCTTTGGTTTTCGAATAGACCAAAATGTCATCTATAAATACCACTACGAACTTGTCCAAAAACGGCTTGAACACACCATTCATTAGTCCCATAAATGCTGCAGGAGCATTCGTAAGACCAAACGACATTACTAAAAATTCGTAGTGACCGTATCGTGTTCTGAACGCAGTCTTTGGTACATCCTCCGGCCTCACCTTCAATTGATGATAACCGCTTCTCAAGTCTATCTTGGAAAAGTACCTCGCTCCCTTCAATTGATCAAACAGGTCGTCGATCCTCGGTAATGGATATCTGTTCTTAATCGTGACCTTATTCAGTTCTCTGTAGTCAATGCAGAGTCGCATCGATCCATCCTTCTTTTTCACAAACAACACCGGCGCTCCCCACGGCGATATGCTTGGTTGAATGTACTTCTTGTCCAACAATTCTTGTAGTTGTACCATTAATTCCTTCATCTCTACTGGTGCCATTCGGTATGGTGCCTTCGATATTGGAGCAGTTCCGGGCGCCAAATCGATTACGAAATCTACCTCTCTATCTGGTGGAAGTCCTGGTAAATCGTCTGGAAATACGTCGACGAAGTCCCTCACAATCGGTATTTCTTCTACCTTCGGATTCTCTTTTCGACTATCGACTATGTAAGCTAAGTATCCTACACAGCCTTGTCTTAACAACTTCCTGGCCTGCATCATCGTCAGACAACTCGCTTGTCTAGGCGACTTGCTACCATAAAATACAACCTTTGATGGAGTCATAAGGTTAATAAGCTTCTTTTGGCAATCAATTACAGCCCCGTAATTGAATAACCAGTCCATTCCCAAAATAACGTCAAATTCCCCAAGTCGAATAAGGATAATATCTACGTTCATGATATTACCCTTAATATCCACTCTATAGTTCTTAAACACGTACTTAACAGGAATTATCTCCCTATTCGCAATTTCTATGTTCATGGGATATTCCAACTCATCCATAAGCAAATCTAAACTATTAGCAAAGTCTTCGGATATAAAGGAACAAGTAGCACCCGAATCAAATAAAACATAAGCATTAATTTCATTGATCGGAATGATACGACACCATCATCACGAGATCGGATTGCATCCTGCATCGTCATATTGAAAGTCCGGCGCGGTTTGGTTGGGTTTGTTGCGGTTGGTCCGATGATGGTTAAGGCATTTCCACTTATTATTTCCTGGTTTCCTCCGATCCCGACCCTCCCGATCCCTTCTGGGACAATCTCTTGCGGATGGTCCTTCAACCACAAGTAAAACAAGCACCCTTCTTTGGGTTTGGATAGTTTGGTGCTATGTGGCCTTCCCATCCCACAATTGTAGCACACTCTTTTTCCTTTCATACAAACTCCCGGATGGGCTTTCCCGCAAGTCGGGCATGCTTCGATTCTTTTTCTTGACTACCTTGCGATTCCCGATGATGAGTTTCCACCTTCCACCTTTTCTTCGATTGAAATTTCCACCTCCCGCCACTTCCACCGACCTTGTTATTTTCTTCACCTTCACTCTTCTTCTTCTTCTTTTGATCTTGATTGTACTTGGTCACCGCGATCGCTTCCTCCTTCAAATGAGGATGGCCTTTTCGATACTCCAAAGAAACGTGTTTAGCTGAAACATTGATACCTTGTTTGTACACCCAAGGCTTTAGTCCTTGCTCAAACCGTCTCGCCTTCCTCTCATCCGTGTGAACTTGATACGGGGCAAACCTTGCCAATTCGTTGAATTTAGCCGCATAGTCAGGCACGCTCATATTTCCCTGCTTCAACTCTAGAAATTGAACCTCCATCTGGTTCTGTGAACTAGTTGGGAAATACATTTCGAAAAACATCTCTTTAAATCTCTCCCACGTAATTATACCTTCACCTCCTCGCACTTTGTTTGCTTGCCACCAATAGCTAGCCTCAGACTTCAACATAAACGTTGCAAAAGCGGTCTTCTGGTCTTCTCTAACCCTAGCAACGTCGAAAACCTTCTCCATTTCCATAACCCACGTTTGAGCCTCGATTGGGTTCATGGAACCTTTGAACTCTGGCGGTCCCACCGCCTTGAAGTCTTTAAACGTTGTGTTTGGTGGAGCTTGCGGTTGATTATTCATGGCTCCAGTCAGTAAGTTCACCAACTGCTGAACGGGATTAGCGTTGGCATTATTGTTATTATTGGTTGACTCTTCCTGAGCTGGGTGACGTTGTTGTCTTCTCCTTGGCGGCATTTTTCTGTTAAATAAACGCTTATTAGAACTTTATTTATTTCTCTAAATAGTTAAGGCATTACTTAACAATTTAACATATTCATTTAACACATCATCTCAAACAACTTGATATATTTTCATTCAAATCAAAAGTTTTAACATTAAACGATAGCATAACTGCTATTTACATCAACTATCCTGGAATAAAGAATCCACAGGATTAAAACATTCAAATATTCTTTCGTTCATAAACACGTCAGAATTTACATCTAAAAACTAATTAAGTTCTTTACATAATTAAGCAAATCATATCATTGCCGGTTAAGGTGCTGAATAGCCTTGCTACGCTCCTCTTCTAAGATGCGATACATCGTCCTGCGATCCATCATGTACAATGGTAGTCCTTCGAACTGGATTGGGTACCTCAAAACTCGATCTTGGGTTTCATTCATTGCCTTGTTAAGTGTAGAGTACGTTTCCCCAATCTTCGCTTTCTTTGCATGACTATCATCCTCTGCACGATCAGCTCGACGTGATTCTCTTACCCAGCCTTCCCTGCTATGTTCACCTTTTTTCGGAGGTTTCCTTCATTCCTTCTTCAGTTTCTCTATCTCCTCGGTCTTATCTTCAGTTTGACCCTTCTCATGGACCAAATCCCATTCTACATTTGCCAGTCGAGAGTGAAGAGTCGAAATCTCCCTCTCCTTCTCCTCTAGAGTAATATGCTGAATAACCGCTCGCTCAGTCAAATCCTGGACCTCGTCTCGTAACTCCACGTTACGGTCGTATAACGTGTCATACATCTCAGCATCAACAGTGTACCGTGGTAACTCCTCTTCTTCCTCTTCTTCTTCATCAACAAATTCCTCCTCAGGATCAGTCTCGGGCTCATGCTCCTGACCAACAACGGTGATCAATGGAGATGACTCCCTCTATACAAGCTGCTCCCTAACGACATGAATGTCTCGGGGCTCCTCCTCTGTCGGTACTATACGTACACGGAGTTCTTCCTCCCCATCTTGACTAGCTTCTCCAACATTCGACATCCTGACACAAAATTTTAAGTTTTAGTTACTAAGTCGTATCATCTAATGCATACTTTAACACATAAACACATAAGGTCTTTTATTATCTTCAATGAATTACATAAATTCATTTCTTATAACTCGATAAGAGTTTTCCATCACTATCTTCTTTCTATAAGGCTACTACCTAAGGTTGTTCCCCACCTAAGGTTCATAACCTCACGGCTTTGATACCAACTTGTGACACCCCCAAATCCGGGTACTTCAATTCCACGGGATTTGGTGTTCACTGTATAAATATCATCTATCTATCTACCCATAATAAATGCAAACCATGCAATAGATAGAAATAATAATAAATCTCCCCTTATGGGGTTACATCAACTACATAATAAATACAATCCCAGGTTACTCTAACCTTAAACATCTGTACGAAATCATAAACAATTAAGTCTTAAACAACATCATTAACTTATGTCTAACCTAAATACATCATCAAATAAAATAACAAGTCTTCAACACTTGCTAACCTTGCCCTTGCCTTTACTAGTGGAAGGTTCGTCAGTTCTTTCGTTCTTAACTGCAATGTTATTATTAAGCAAGAGTGAGCACTAATGCCCACAAGTATAATAATGAAATAACAGTATAATAACATGCGAGTAAATCAAAGACATCTAAATAAAAGCTCAACTTTTGAATCAAGAATGAATAACAAGAAACAAAAGAATTCTGAGGGTCATAAGACCTTGAAATATGTCTCCTAGGTTAACAAGGGTTATACTTGAAACCTTTAACAGTCATAAGACTATGGACCTTTCTACTCGTACTTAGGGGGATCGTTATTAGTACAATCATCGTGCACAATATCTTAACGCTAACGCATAAGTAAATCCCTTTGCAGGGTTGTTCATCTCAGTTTGACATTCGAGTCCGCACCAAAGGAAGTTTGGTTTGGACAATTCATCAAGGGTTCGAAAATTTAGAACGCTCATCAACTATGGACTAGTCGAATCAATAAGGGTTCGCTAGTCTAATAAGGTTCAATAATAATGATATTCAAATTGAATAATAATCTCAGAAAGTATACAATAAGATAATTATTGTATAACTGAATCATGCTTTGAAAAGATAATCAATCTTTAATATAACATTTGAACATGAATAATAATAATGATAATTTACTCGAGGTAATTAATAAACTTGAACAATAATGACAAGTAGGGTTAGGAAACTTGCCTCGTAAGTAGGCTAAACGATTACTACTTCGCTCACTCACAAATCCTACACACATACCATATATATTCACGACATTCATTAGTTACATTTTCACTTAATTATTTAATATAAACTCCACTTTATTTAACAAATCATTACCCTTCTAATTTAATTACTTAATTAAATTAGAATATTTTCATTCTCTTACTATTATTACACTTTAATAAATTATTTTATAATAATTTCCATCGAATATTTATTTTATTCCATAAATATCTCAATTAAAATATTTACTTTATTTTATAAATATTTTAATAATAATTTTCATAGAATATTTATTTTATTCCATAAATATCTCAATTAAAATATTTAATTTATTTTATAAATATTTTAATAATAATTTTCATCGAATATTTATTTTATTCCATAAATATCTCAATTAAAATATTTAATTTATTTTATAAATATTTTAATAATAATTTTCATCAAATATTTATTTATTTATTATTATTATTTATTTATTTTTTATTTATTTATTTATTTTGACGTAAGAAGTGGTAATTTAGTTTAGTAACATGCCACTGGTTAAGTTACCAACCTCATTTTCTGCGTAGTCGATTACTGCATAGTTCATGAACATAACAAGGCCAAATTAGGCCAAAATCAATCACACGTAAAATTATACATGAATATGGCCATAACTTCTAATTAGTTTTTTTTACACGAATTTAGACTTACCCAATCATTGTAATACATATATAATCATAACTTAACCCATCTAACATGATTTTTAACAAGTTACAACACATAATTTGCAAAATCAACACATTTACTTTCACTTTTTCTTGATGTTCTTAAAGGTTTTGAAAATAAAACATGAAAATTGTCACTACGGATTCGTTATAACAACTCAATCCGCTTTATTTAAATTTTGGTCTCTTCAGTATCAACATGCATAACAACATACAAGTGTAAAATTTAGGGATAATATACGATCAATACATAAAATACCACGTATAAGGCCATATAGCCCAAAACCCAAACTCTCAGAAATTTTGAAATAGCAAGTCATCGTATTATGAAACTTATGATATGGTTTACAAAATATATATAATTAAATACGATGTGATGTGCCATAACACATACAAAACTCATAATCATTACTCCTATCTCAATTACAGAGGCTTTACAGTATGAATGAAATCCATTTTCATAAAACTCAAATAACGTAAAAATAGAATTTGGTTTGGAGAAATTACCCAGAGTATAGATTAAGAAAAGGTGATCCAAGATGATCCTTTCATAATTACCTGATGATTACACACACATAATATCTCTAATTCTCACAAATTTTCTCTAATAAATTCTCAATCTCTCTCCCTCTTTGCTCTTCCAGACTTAGAATAATAAAAGAAAAGAAAAGAGAACGTCATATTATAAGAACTCGACTGACGCGCAATAATGGTCAGTTAACCCAGTCATGAGTAACTGCTAGTAACCCTCACTAAGGCCATGTTTGGCTAGCATAATAGATTTCAAAACTCCTTTAATTTAATAAAGCTTTATCATATAGTTTAATTCACTCACACCTACTTTTACTTGCACAAATAATTCATATATCTTATTTAATATAAATAAAATATAATAACTTCTCATAAATTCACATAGTCATATATTTAATTTTCTCATTAATTAATTATATTAAATTATTAAATCTCTAATTAATAAATAAATTAATTAGAATACCATCATGCTTAATTAAATAATTCATTTAATTCAATAAGTCGACATAATTACATACTTGATAATAAAAACTCTACATTAATTTAATAAATGTAACACATATAATTAAATTAATCTACCACAATTGCGTCAATTAATTATTTAATCTAATAATTAAATCATCGAAAAATATTTATTTAATTCAATAAATATTAAAATTAATTACTAAATTCTCGTTCGTCACATCAACCAACACCCAAACGCCAACGGGGGGCAAGTTCAAGCGCCGCTCCACCGCCAACCACCTATGACCGTCAAAAATTTGTGAGTGTCACTGCCGCTGACCGTTATGAGTACATGAAATCTAAGGCACTTACGCCAGAGCGTGGTTTGGCCCTCGAGGGGAACGACGGGGAGATGATGTCCCAAATTCACCAAAAGGGGTGGATCAAATTCACCGAACATCTGACACCCGTAGTGGTTAATATTGTCAAGGAATTCTATGCAAACGCCGAAGACAAAGCTCCTTTCAAAGCGCTTGTCTGTGGGGTCGAATGGTTCCGCTTCGCTGATTTATGCAATCAACGCTACTATCATTCAAGTGCCACACCATTGTCGATATGTCCAACCGAGGATTTTGACCGGATTATGAGGAGGTTATTAAAAATTTGACAAAGCCGCACATCTTGGACCAAAGGGAGGAAGGAGGAACAAAGTGTTCAATAGCAAGGACTTAAGCCGGTATGGAAAGATATGGTACGCATTTTATGTACGAAATTGCTTCCGTCCCCAACACACTTCTGGACGTCACCAAAGAGAAGGCGTTCATTATACGCCATCATGCGGAGACTTCATTATCGACGTCGGGGCCATCATCAGTTTCTCTATCCGCCGGTGCTTACGTGGGAATTTTTCGGGCGGTTTGCCACACCCTTCACTTATATGTGCGTTGTGCCGCAACACCGGGGTGCGTTATTCTGATGATGAGCCAACTCAACCGCCACTTGCTTTGCTTGATTCACGCATGATTGCGCTTTATTCAGTGTGGGGTGGAGGAGAGTCACATCCACGGGACTTGGATTTTATTTTTCCATCGGCGTCGAAAGATTAAGTCGACGCCAAAGATACCTCGGGGGATGAGGATGAAACGATGGGAGATCAAGGAACCGAGCAGGTTTCGCAGACTGAGGCAGTTTCTAGTACTCGGTTCTTTGAGTTCCAAAATCAAATGAATGCGCATAATAGGGCAGCACGCCGGGAAATGCGGTGATTGGCGATGCGCCAAGATCACATGTTCGATGCCATGAACGCGTCTTTCGCCTCATTCAACACAACACTCCAAAGTTTCAACCCGACGACCCAATTTCCATATCAACAACCCGGTCCATTACCTCGATTTTCGCCTAGTGATTCCGATGAAGAAGAGCACCAACCACCGCCCCAGACTTAGACAATTCCAGGGAAGTCCTCTCGCATTTTATTTTTATCCAATGAGGGCATTGTCTTAGTTAAGTTTGGGGGATTTAATTGTTTGTTTAGTTGCTTGCATTTTTATATTTTAGTTTTAATATCTAGTTTTGCATTATAGAATAGGATTTTGATTTTCAGTTTAAAAAAAAATTGATGAAAAGAAAAAAAAATTAGTTAAATAGTTTGTTTGTATATGTCCAATGGTGTCGCATTCTACAGGTTATTCTGGCCAATGATGAGATTGTGAACAAGTTAACCAATATAGTATGGATTATTAGAACTGTGATATAATTACTATTATGAATCGAATCTTGGACTTGTTTGATATTGTTATAAAAAGGGTAGCACTAATAACATCTTTGTTTACCGATCAGTTCAAATCGATACATAAAATGTTTCTAAAGGATAATGTTAGGGTGAACCAGAAAATGACAAGGATAGGCAGTGAAGGCTTAAATTAGGCAAGAACCTAAGTTTGGGGGAATAAATGTGGGGTATATAAGCTTAAAAAAAAGAAGAAGAAGAAAAATACATAGGGTATACATGGTGACTAGTCTTGTTTCGGAGCCTCTGTTACTTGAGTAATTACGCCCGAGGGGAT
Organism: Panax quinquefolius; assembly: GCA_020205615.1. NCBI lineage: Eukaryota > Viridiplantae > Streptophyta > Magnoliopsida > Apiales > Araliaceae > Panax > Panax quinquefolius. The sequence goes on along the minus strand of JAINUW010000126.1, from coordinate 137,010 downwards.
TGTCTTTACACCTAGCCCCCTAAGGTCTTCTATTGTCTGGGAGTCGTTGGTCGAAAGCTTGCTAAGGGGTAACACTGTTAGCCTAATGGGATGAGACATTGCACAATCGTTTTTTGTATATTTAGAAAAAAAAGAGATAAGAATAAAATGGGAAAAGAGCAAAAAGCCCCCGTGTAAAAAAAAGGAAAAAAAAAGATAAGGAAGAAAAGAAAGTATGAGTATCCTGCATGTACACTTGAATTTTGTTAAGTTTAATTTTAGTTGAATCGTGCCTATCTTTGAGATTTTGAGTTTGACTTTATATGATTCCTTCTAAGAAGTTGTTTATGTATTGAATTTGGGTCCGTGACGCTTATCTTAGATGTTGTTCACACACGCATGCACGCTATACCAATAATAGTTATTCAAGAGTTGAGAATTAATACGTAATTGTGGATTGGTTTTAATAATTTGTATTGTAAAGTTGCTTGTTTTCTCTGAGGCCGATGGGATAAGTTAGTTTATGCGATGTTGTTGGCTTTTTAGGCATTTAGATTGTTATTGTATTTCATTGCATTGCATAGCATGTAGTTTGTTTTGTGCTTTCGGGGACTATACGGTTTAAGTTTGGGGATTTTGATAAGTGGATTTTATATACACGAATCGATATTCATTTCAAGTTTAAATTCATAGTTATCTTCATGTTTTGTGTTCGTTTTTACTGCTTTTGTGATATTTTATGTGTAGGGTGTCATGGATGCAATTGGTGAGGAAAGGCGGACTTTTTGAGCAAAAGTGGAAAAAGTTGGAGCTTGAAAATTTTGAAGACAGAGTAGCCTTAGCGAGGAGGCGCGTCTTTTTTTGCTGTACCCCACGGGCGGGGTCCTGTTCTGAGCTTTCACATTGCTTTGAACTCGATGCAACATGGTTTGAGATGTTTTTGTTAAGCGTTTGGACTCTACAAAAGGAAGACTTCGGCCAGAACATAAAAAGGAGCTTGCTTTTACGTAGAAAAAAGAACAATCATACAACACTAAGGAAAGAATTCAAGAGCGATTTCAAGGATTGAAGAGCGAACGTTGGAGGATTAATTTTCAGAGATTATCACGACGGTTACGAATCAAGGCTACGTGAAGGGGTTTTCTTTATTCTTCTTCTCCTTAGTCTTATTTGTAATTGGGATGATGTTTTCCACAAATTATTCAGTTTTTAATTCATTTGTTATGAACTAATTTACTTATTAGACTTGTGATGGATCCGTGGGTGAAACGATGATTCTATAACTTTGATTTCCAATTCAATAATATATTTTCAGTTTATCTATGTTAATTTGAGCGTGAATTTATGAATTGCCTGATCAACAGTTCTTTGTGGATTTGAAAGGAATCGAGAGAGGATATTCGAATCTAGACCTAGTTAATATAGCATGTGTCATGAATTTTGTCGATAGCAGATTTGTGATTATTGTTAAGGTAGAGATACGCTTGACATCGCATGCAATCATATAGAGAGCTTAAACTTCAACTTTCTTTGATTGCAGTTCACATAGAGATATAGTGAGTTGGTTAATTTAGGTGTTTAACGGATTTCTATCTTAATTGTGGATTGATGTTAATATGGTATTAGTGCATCGAGAGGTGGCTTTTACTACATTCGTGTTCTTGATTAATAAACTGGAATATTGAATTGAGTTGGAATAAAGGTTTGAAAATCAGAGTGAAACTCAAGGTGAAATCATAAGTCTAATTCTCCATTAATTGTTTGAAATTCCCGATTTCGTTATTGGTGACTGTTTTGTGATAGTTAATTTCTTTATTAATTTAGTTTTTTTTATATAATTTAAAATCATTGAATTGATTAGTTTAATAAAATTAGGGTTAATACAAAATTGATACTTGTGAAGTTAAGATTCTTGATATTTTGTCCTCGTGGGAACGATACTTTATTCATTACTATATTACTTGTTGACCACGTGCACTTGCGTGTTTTTAAGCGTATTGATTTTCACCAACATTGATAGCTCTTGGATAATCCTCATCTCCTCTAGGTTTGCTATGCCCTTTAATATTACATCCCTCGGATTTGGCTTTTCTTCTTGTGGCAATGGAGGTGGACATGAAAATTTTGGTGTGTATGTAAGATTTGGAGCGTATTATTGGTCTTCATAAGTATAGCTCCATGACAAATCCGGGTGATACCCCTAAACTTGATGATAATTAGCATATGTATAATCGTTGAGGTATTCACCACCGTGTTATCCCGGCCCAAAACTAACGGTACATTGATGACTCGGATGATTACCAGCACAATAATTGCAATTAACTGCTATCATTCGATTACGTTGGGCTGCAACAACGTCCAACCTCCTCGAAAATGTCTCAAGTTGTGCTGATAATGCCAAAAATGCATTGAGATCATCAATCCCCACTCCCCTTGGCATAGTCAATCTCGTATACGGCCATTGATACTTAAATTCCGACCAACCTGAAAAAAAATAGGAAGAGAATTAAATAAAATGGAAAAAAATGTTTAAATTAAGACTAATTTGATTGAACCTAATATTGGACAATATATAGTAACTAATTCCCTGGCAACGGCGCCTAAAACTTGTTGGGTAAAATCTAATTACGTACAACACGCAAGTATACGTGGTTAACAAGTAATAAAGTGAAAGTAGTGTATCGTTCTCACGCGGAATTATTTAATAAAAATCACCAAGTACTAACCCGTAACCAACTCAATCTTATTTAAACGAATGAATTTCAATTTATAATTAAACTACTATTAAATTCCACTAGTTAAATTAAGATTACAGAGATTTAAGATCACAACTTCACTTATTGCTTCATTTAAGTTAACACACTTCTCATCAATTATTTTCTATCGTGAATTGTTAATCAAGAGCACTAAAGCAGATAAAACCACCTCTCGATGCATAATACCTATACTCACTTAAATCCACAGATGATAGAATTAAGCAAGACACCCTAATTAACTAATCCACTATATCTCTATGTGAATTATAATTAAAAAGGATTTAAAGCACAAGTTCTGTATAAGATTACATATGGTGTAAATGCATATCTTTATCCTAAACACGAATCATGAATTCCATCTATGCAGAAATAATAAACACATGCTATCATGATCAGATCTAAATTTATACTTCATCTCTCGAGTTCATATAGATTATCACGGTAATTGTTAGCTAGGCAATTAAGTCCAAATCACAATAGACAATCCTGACAATATATAGAACATAATAATTGATAACGAAGCATATTAAATAAACTACATAATAAAATCCATTGTAATCTCAAACAAAGAATTAGTTCATGATTATTGAATTAAAACTAAGAATCCACATTTGAATAAACAATAAATGACAGAGATGGAACACGATGAGAAGATAGAATCTATTTTCTGTAGATTTGATGCTCTCTCCTTGCTCCTACATTGAATCTTCAATGGTCTCCAATATGCTTCATTCTCCAAAACTCATTAGAACTAGGGTTTCGGTCCTATTCTACTCTACTCTAATCTAATGGAATCATCTCTCTAATCTAATCTCCCCTCTAATCCTTGTAATTCTCCTCCTTTTATAAGTCTGTTTACATGTCTTTAAGTCCTCTTTGGAAGTACTTGAGTCAATCGGATCGAACCAATCCTTCTTGGACTCAAATTTGGCCAAAAAATATCTTTTCTGTGCGTACCCCCGCCCCGGCTGGGGTTTGCCCGCCCCGACGGGCTAAGGGCCTATTTTCCAGCTGGTACCCCAGCCCCGACGGGGGTCTTATTTCTACTCTGACGTCCTTTGGAAAAAGGACCATAACTTTTGATCCCTGAAGAGTTACGAAGCCTTCCACCTATCAATTCGAAGATATCGACGAGCTCTACAACTTACATTCTTTGAGAATTGAGAAATAACATACGGATGAAGGTAAACATTGGGCTGGAAGCGAGTGGTATGCAAATGGCCACCCAAAATAGTGAAGTTCGACGTCCGTTGGTACAAAGATTATAACTCTTTCATCCGAACTCTGATTGGAATGATTCTAGTTGTTCCGGAAAGCTAAGAAGAAGCTCTACAATGTAATCCAAGTTCCAAGCCAGGAACATGAATTAAACATGAAAGCCCAAACGATATCCAAATTGATTTTCTTTGCGATTTCATACCAATTATTTGCTCACACAGCTCCCAAGCATAAAATCTACAAAATAATCACACAATGCATGAAAAGTAACTAAGAAATATGAGACTAAGCAACTAATTCAAGTAACAGATACCGGATAAGTAGGTATAAAACCTACTTATCAAGCTTTCGCACTGCCGCCACATCATTGTGGTGAGCGTGCCACAGTATCAGTGACGTCCGGCTCACTTTTGCCTTGCCTTTCTTATTTGTCTTCGGCGCGATATCTCCTCCTCCAACTGAATGCACCGAACTTCCTTCGCTCCCACTCATTTGGATCGAATAACATGTAGCATCAAAATCAAATGGATTGAGAAAATGAAATTGGATTTTCTTACAAAAATATATATATATTTTTTAGTTTGGACCATTATGTTTCTTGGGTACCTGGGATGATCGACGAGGGTCCATTGAGAAGTGAAGGGTGGAGTAGAGGATTAAGGGTTTAAGGTATTGGTGGTGGTGAAATTAGTAAGGGGAGGGTGTAGATTGGAATTTGGGAGAGCTGCTTCAGTTGTTGGAAGGCTGGGAGGCAAGGAGAGGGTTTTTAATTTCAAGTTTTCACTTCCGCGCGATTTATTTTAACGTGTTTTTGACATAGATAACATTTTTTTTTAAAACACATTATCTATTTAAAACCAAAAATTTCCCTTTTAAATAGATAAAGTTTTTTCATATGTATCTATAATGTTTTGTTAAAAACGTTGTGAAAAAAAATACAACAACGTTTTTTATAAAAATGTTGTTGTTTAAGTGTTGTCTATTTACTGTTTTGTACTAGTGTCAACATTCATAGATCAATCATCATAGTCATAGATTGACTTTCACATTTCATACTTTTGACATATATAATACATCATACAATAAAATTTTAAAGCAGTTCATCATCAAGTTCACATAGCAAAAAGGAACTGAAAGACTTGCCTTTACCAGCATTTTACCAACACGCTAATACTTCGCGTCCTTGCACAATCTACATTGTATGTGAGATTGATAATAAACCAAATCAATACTCGATCTCATGGTCAAATTTATTCTAAGACCTTACTTTATCTTTTGATCCTTTATAATGTCTTTATAGACATCTAACTGTATTTTATATACAACTCAGTTTTATTTTCATTTTCATCACCACAAATGCTAGACTATCACACTTGTAGTTTAATGTGTGTATATCACACCATTTTATTATACCACTTTGGTTTCAAAAATGTATATTCAACACATTGTTTACATGTTTAATTTTCCTTCAAAAATCAAAAATCGCCCTTTTCTGTTTCTTTCCATTATTATTCTTGTATTATCATCTTTTCATACTTAGATGCACATAAAACCCAATATTAGCCATTAGTTAGACACTTTGTATACCAAAATTTAAAAACATTATTACTCTTAGGCATTTTATCGAGCATGTTATGTGCACATATTAACTTATCTCAACTATTGATCTTAAATGGTTAATTATGTATAGAATGTGATAACACATATCTATACTTGTTACATATGTCAAAACATATTTTTAATCATCAAAATATACCATCACCCAAAATCTTAATTCAAACAAAATTATAAAACTCATCTTCACAATTTCTTTAACAAAACATTGTTTTCGTTTTTAACGTAACTCCTTCGTTACATGTCTGTTTTTGTTACTTTTATATATAATTAACCCTTACTCAGTGTACTACAACCTCATCTAGGCCTTAAAGTAAGACCCTTATCCATCTAAAATGGATTCTGCAATTTCATTAACTAGTCCAAAAAATTTCATTTTCTGGACAACCTTATTAAACAATTTATTTCGGACATGATCCGGTCCATAAAATGGCTCAATCTCGTGACTATGGCTAGTAAACTTCCATATCTACAACTTTTCATTTAAAAGTTTCTTCAAATTCAAAACACACGAATTTATATGACTTTTTCAAAGTCAGAAACCGTAACAGTTTTGATTTTCTGGGTAGATTATTTTTCCTTCAGACCAGCCTTACTAAAATAGACACTGCAAGAAATCTACAAGAAATTTTCATGTGATTCAACTTTCAGAATATAGCTTACTTCCATAGCTTCAATTTGACATAAGGCTCACTTTCTAACTCATTATACCCAAAGAGGTATGAATTTCACAAGATCTCTCCATAATTACTCAAAACCTAAGAATTTTGTTCTTCAAATTTTCTTTCCATTTCATTTTCTTTCTTCAAATCCTCTTTTTTAATTCTTGATAATCCAAGATTAAACCAATACAAACAAGATTAAGCATGATCAACTACCCTAGATCTTATAAAAACATAAATCTACCCAAAAAAATCAAAGATTAAACAAGGGTTTAGAAGTTACCTTTTGCTAGCGTTTTCTTCTTCTTCTTCTTCCATGGCTTCTTCTTCTTCTTCTTCTAGCTTCTCTCAATTCCTCTATTTCTCTCTATCTCTCTCAATTTCTCTATTTCTCCCTTCCACAAAGACTCTTCCTCTAAAAGAAAAAAAACTCTAGGATTTCTTCTTGTGTAACTCCTCATTTGGGTAATAGTTATGTAATTAATTAATTTAATAGTAACCCCCACTAATAACATAAGGCTTATGTTACAAAACTCCTACATGCATGACCAATATCACATTAAGCCATCTTAGTAGCATAACGTCACTTTTCCATCATTAGTCAAACAACCCAATGGTTAGGCTATTCATTATATACTATTATTACTTTACTATGACATATAACATATTTCTAATGTCACGCTTAAATAATTACTTATTTTAGTAATAAACTCATTTAAACCTTACGAATTATAATTCTTATTTGACCAAAAAATTGCAATTTCATTTAACCCATTACAAACCTTTTAATTTAATTATTTAATTAAATTAGAATATTTCCATAACATTAAAGTAATAAAATATACATCAATTGAAGAATTATTTAACATACACTTATTTAATAAAATCACACTTAAATAATTTAACGTTATTTTATTAGTAAAATCAATTAAACTTTAATAATAAAATGCACATCAATTATAAAATTATCTATTTAATTATAACGCTTAATTAAATTAAGTCATAACAACCAACATCAAATATTTATTATTCAATAAATAAATCAACTAAAATATTTATCTAACTCAAATAAATATTTTAATTAATTATAAAAATCACATTCGTTACAAGCGCGTCACCAACATTTCAATGATTATCAATGTAAGAAGCTAAGTGGTTATCGAACCAAACGCAATCCCCTGTCCATACAAGGAATTGTTCAACTCAACCACTATATCAATATAGGAAGCTATATGGTTCTCAAACCAAATACAATTTCCCTGCCCATACAAGGAATCATACAACTTACCTGCTAACATGAGTCCTCAAATGAAATCCCACTTAACTTTATCTCACTCTTAACTTGATCTCTGCTCATTACGAATTCTCTATATTTCATCATATACAACTCCTCATGAGTTCATCTCGTACCATTTCATAGTACCTTCTATAACGACCGAGAAATTCAGATCTAATGTAAAATAATTTTATTTAATTAAATAATAAATAAAATTATATTAATTGTTATTATTATGTGTTAATAAGATGACTGTCGTTCTATAACCTATAAACGTCGGAAAGTCGTAGTATTTTGACTACATGAATAATTAAAGTGTTTGAATTTCCAAGATAAAAATAAAAGCTTTCTGAGAAATTTTTCGAAAAACACTATTCATCGATTTCCGCTCAGGAATTATTTTTGAACTTCCGAGAAATACGTAACGATAGAATATCGAGGTGAGTTTGATTATGTAATAATAATTCAAGTATAGAAAACGTAATTTTTCGCATGCGGACTTAATTGGAGAACGTTAGGGAAAATAAAGCGTTAAGAAGTTAATGCGAAGATTGTATGATACATATGTATTGTACGAGGTATTGAATACGAGTATGATACGAAGTATTATACGAGTATGTATGAATGATGGTATATTGTATATTATGAATTAGTATACGAGTTAGAATACGAGAATAATACCTAAACAATACGTTATAAGGTTTTTAGCCAAATGAAATGGACTTGTAGGATTGTTTAGCAAGTTGTAAAGTCCAATAGAATTGAATATGCAAGCCCAAGATTAAGTAATGTTAAAGCCCAATTGTTGGTTAATGTAAAGTCCAAAAAAGAAAAGGGATTAATACAAGCCCAAATGAATAAGCTAAGCTTACTGAACTAAAGCCCAAAGCTTAAGTTAAGAAAATTAAACCTAAGCCTAAGCTATGATCCAATGGGTTAGGGTGACCCTTGGGGCAACCCATGGCCAAATGGTTAAACTTGGTGACCAAGAACTTTATGTAATGGCCAAGCAAAAGAAGTAGGGAGCAAGTTTACTTAGTAAGTAAGTATTGAGCAGTAAGGAGGTGGGATTGACCTAAATGACTAATATTCCCTAATCTAGCAATTCCTATAAATAGAGAGCTATATTATTCATTAGTTGTTTGTTATATTTCATCCAACAACTATCAACTTATTTGTTAGAGAGATTAAGCAAGAATAAGTTAGACTTCCATTATATAAAAAGAATAAGAACAAGCTTGATCATCAAGGGTAAGCCTCCTATGTTTTTAATCTTCCAACTCTTCTATGGTAGGTTGATAAGAGAATGAATAATCAATGGACTTAAGCCGTATACGTCATGAAAAAGTAATTCAAACTTAAATAAGTTATGAACTTATGATGAACATATACGAACTTTTCATATGTTTACATGAATGAACTTAGTATGTTAATAAGATGTAAGAATGTTGGTTAAATGACTTAAACTATCATAAGTCATGAGAATTGAAACTATATGTAGTTTATACTTGGATAAGTTATAAACTAATGAAGAATAAGCAATAATTTATCATGAAAATAAGTTAATGAAATGAGTAGCTTGAGATGTCAATATGATGGATATAATCCATTTGAAAAGATGAACAAATCATAAGTAATGAAGTTATGCCGGAATTCACGCGATTGGACGATAATCGTCGAATTCGTAAAATTCTCAGAATGGAAGTCGAATTTTGAGTTTGAGCTCGAAAACGTTGGTTTTCAATGGGAATAAGTCTTATTTGGCATTATAGAGTTGCGGACTCAAAAATAACCGAATTTTGACTTAAAACAAAGAAACGAGAGTTGAACGTTCACGAACGTTTATCATTTTCGTTAAAAATGGACTAATAGGTGAATTTTTAGTTAACGATGTCGAAAATGTAAAATTCTTACATGAACACGTAGAGTATGTGATATGTGAACTAACGACTTTTGAAAGAGCCAATTCAGACTTATAATGAAGAAGTTATGAGCCCGAGAATCTCACAAAAGAAAAAAATCAGTAAACATTTTCTGGTGCACAGAGCTGGCGCCGCGGTGCCAACCCAAGGCCAAATAAGTGGCGCTAGCCCAAGGCCAAATAGGTGGCGCCGCAGCGCCGAAAAGGCCATAAACCACTGGAGTTTCGCCACAGGTAGCAGCCTTCCGTAATAATAGGACTCATGCAAGTCCTGGTCCTCGAACTTAGAGTATGGTGCTTGTACATGACTTAAGTAAGGGAGCTAAGCGCCAAGCGATGCCGACCTTTAGGGTTTGTATAGAAGAGAAAGTTTATGAAGATAGAAAGAAAGTAAACTAATTAGTAAGAACTAAAGTTGAAGTAACATTCTTAATTGGTGTTAAAGACCTTAAGTATTACAATTGAAGGTCGACGAAAGATTAATTAAATGTCAGAGCAATGCATTATGATAAGCCGAAACCAATAATAAACAATCTAAGTTATGATTAGATGGAGAAGCAGGGTAAGATTCATTAGGAACCATGTATATTCATTCATGACCTAATGTGTTACATTATGTGATCATCTACTGTAGAAACCTTAAAGACTTAAAGTGCACGTGTAATAACAGTAGAAGACGTTGAAGGCAAGTGTTCTAACCCTTATTTCAGTTCAATATGGACAAGCTTTGTGATTCATGTATTCTTACGCATGAATTGATGTATGATGAAGTCAAATCCAATTCTTTCTGCTAGATTTACAATATGTTGGATTTCTTATATTCTATTGAAGTATTGTCAATATTTTACTAAACTATGTTGGTGTGGTTTTCAAATGAAGACTGAGTATGCTAAAATGTTTTGTCGTCAAACGACAGGCACGTGAGGTTGCCACAACTTAAATGTACATACGTTTAATGAATGTAGTATTGATCAACATAGAGTACTATAGGCTGATCACCTAGACGTGCTCATAAGATATGTCAGACTTACGGACTTAGTGTCGGGTTGTCCTTTTCAAAGAAAGTATGAAATGCTCATGGTCTTGGACCGGAATTGATGTTTTACTGAATATTGTCATTGTAAAACGTTTTGAAGGAAAAGAAGTGCTATTTTGAATTATTGATAGTACTTCATAACTATTGTTCAGTTATTGAAGATATACGATTCCTATGTTTTAAGCATGTCGTTTAAATGAAATTGTTGTACTTGTTGAGCGTGTTATGCTCACTCTTGCTTGAACCATATGAATGCAGCTAAGACTGAATGGACTGAAGGATCCGATAAAGATAAGGGAATGGCTAAGGTAGACCGTTGAACTGTCTATATAATAGTATAGGTTTAATGTTGTAATGTATTTGATATTATGACAAAGAACTTATGTATTGGTTATAAAGAAGGGAAGGGAATATTGTTTTGGAATATATATATAAGACATATTCGTTCTTTTGAGGCATTTCAATTGAATGTTTGTGTGAACTGTAGCACCGTGTAGCACCATATGCCGGGTTGGAAGATACCCGAATTTGGGGGCATCACAGGTTGGTATCAAAGCATTAGGTTATAAAACTTATGGGGGGATTTTGAACCTTAAGTCATAACCTTAAGAAGAGTCAAAGAAATAAAAGATGAAAATTAACCCTATAAAAATGCATTATATATGTTATGTGTTTTTTATTATTCTAATGACGTGTACTAATCAAACCAAGTAGAGATCATATCGAATCCTATAGCAACAGAGCCTGAAGTGGTGATAGCTGAGTCTGGAGAGTCAGAGAGCCTAGACTTGATGGCCATGTTCGATGGCATGTTTGAAGAGGAGGTGGAGGTGGTGTCTTTTAACCCCATAATACCTGAGGAAGAGATGACTCCGCGGGAGTCAATGGGAGCACTGTTCATGGCAGTATTGCATAGAAACATCCAGTATTGTAAGGAGGTGAAGGAGTTGAAAGAGGAACTCCATACTATCTTGGAAGATAAGATGGATGTGGAGTCGATGTGGGAGCAGGAACATGACGAGAGAGTTTTAGCCAAGGACAAGGTCCACGAGCTAAAACAAGAGGTCTTTGAGCTCAGGCAGGAGCTAAAGATCAAGAAATAAAAGATATGGAGGATGTCCTATATTTATAGGAGTTCTCATAAGGATTTCTAGCAGCAGGTAGCTGGGTATCCCGTAGAAGCTGGGCAGACTCGGCATACGATCATCCGTGATGTTATCGTCGATCTTGCCACCGTGGATTTTAGTAATGCCTTGAGGTAGATGTAATCTAGTAGTTGATAGAGTAGTTTAGATATGTAAATATTGTGTATCTAGTAGTGACGTAAAACCCTTTTTTGTATATCAAAGGGTAGTCTTTTGTAAATCCCAATTTTTGGAAAGCAATTGCGGGATAGTAATGTAAGCAGCTTAGGTTGTGTAATGTAACCGATGTAGTAGTATACTACAATGAATGAATCAATATAAGCCTTTTTCAGAACATATTGAGTAATGAATGTTGAAGTTATTGTTTAAACTTGAATAATAACTAACTAACCGGAAGAGAATAATAATGTAATATATTGTTTATTGTAACAGCAAAATGCCGCCAAGAAGGAGACAACGTAATCAAGACGCTAATGAAAATCAACCGGAGGGAGGTCCTGTAAACCCAATGCAGGAATTTGCTAACTTATTAACAGCAGCGTTCAATAGAAATGGGGCTAATATCCTCGTAAATCCTGGAGTAGTACGAGCTACATCGTTTAAGGATTTCAAGAGTGTGGGTCCGCCAGAGTTCGAAGGAACTACGGACCCAATAGAAGCCTAAACATGGGTAAAAGAAATAGAGAAGGCATTTATTATTGGAAATGTCGACGAGGGTCAGAAGGTTGCCTTTGCAACCTATGTGATGAAAGGAGAGGCCAACTTTTGGTGGGAGGCCAACCAAGCTAGGGCCGGTACCGAAAATATAACGTGGGTAAAGTTCAAGGAGATATTCTTCGAGAACTACTTTCCCACGAGTATGTAGGGGAGAATGGAGATGAGGTTTCCCCAATACGCTGCCAAGTTTAATGAACTGGTAATATTTTCTCCACACCAAGTGGACACCGAGGTTAGAAAAGCTCGACGGTTCGAGTAGGGCTTGAAACCCTGGCTCTATAACCGGATATCTGTGTTCCAAAGTACTTCCTTTGGGACCATACTAGAGAAGGCGATAATCGCCAAAGGTGGGAGCGAGACTTTGAGCCAGTACCATAAAGATTAGAAGAATAAGGGCAAGGTTGATGGGGGAGTGCAGATAAAAGGAGCTAGCGAAAGTGGCGAGGGATAGAAACGGAAAGGGTTTAACTCTGGGAATACCGGAGTGAAGCAAGGAGATCCAAAGAAGAGGATGTTGGCCTAAAAGACCTGTGGGAAGACTCACTTAGGAGTCTGTCTCAAAGGGAAGGCCGTATGCTATAACTGTGAACAGGAGTGGCATATTTCGCCTAACTATCCAAGTCTGAAGAAGAATTGCGGATTCTTTGTATGTGGGTCAACTGATCACATAGCAAAGAACTGCCCGAAGAAGGGGACGGACGAGAATAAGGGCGCTAATAGCGGTAAGTTAGCTATTGGTGGTCCAGCGCAGCCGGGTAGGCCGATGGCCCATACCTTTAATATGACAGTCCAAGATGAAGTTGCATCAGGGTACATAGTTGTAGGTATTATTCCGATCAATGACCTAAATGCGTATGTGCTGTTTGATTCGGGTGCTACTTGTTCGTTTATAGCATGTGATTTTCCTAGACGATTAGAATTACTTCCCGAAAAGTTACCAAAACCTTTAAATATTAAGGTAGCTGTGACGCCCCCAAATTCAGGTACTTGAAACCCGAACTCGATATTTCACGATACCATTTCTATGAGCGGAATAATACAATAATAATAACAATAATATAAATATCAAACTTAATTTACATATATCAAAGTCTAAATCCCAGGTACGCGACCTTTAAACATTCATTACATCATAGATAATAAATATCATTGTCTTAATAAACTTTAACTATCACATAGAATATTATAAAAACTCATTCGAACAGCTTTCCTTTCCCCTTGTTCTTGCATAAACCTTCTGGTTGATCATACTTAGCAGAAAACATTTAAATTTAAAGCAAGAATGAGCATTTGATTGCCCAGCAAGTAATAACAACAATATATATTAGTTGAAAGAATTAAATGTTTTCTTTGAATGACACTTCTAGAACAAATCAACAGTTATGAAGTAAGCTGAACCAATAATAACAACATATCACTTCTATATAAAATTTTTGAAACTACATACTGACTATAACTGGAGATCAGTCAACAGACTATGAACATTGTTTTCTATTTTCGAAAAGGATAAACAGAAATTCATCTGTAAACTGTAATAACTTACAGGCACGGGGGGTGATCAGCCCGTTATGCCATGTATTGATCAATACTACATGCAAGAACGATATTATCGTTCATCTTATCCACCTTAGGTGCACAAAAGTTTTCCCATGTTCGGGATGTTCATACTTAGTCGGGAATCCAAACCAAAACAATCTGGTTGGATACAATAAAGTTCTATCTTGCTCAACAATATTTTTAAGTTTATGTCTAGCCAAATCAAATAGCTTAGACGGCTTTTAAGTCAACGTATACATACTCAAAATCAATAAGTATGTACCAATATGTGATTAAATACAATGATTATCCAAGTGAGGATACTTGTATAACCATATTTAGAAACTAACGAACAAAATAAATATCTGGATTATGCGCTAATACTGTGTTGATAAACAATGATCGGATAATTTAAGAACTTGTATGAATATGAATAATTGAATACATAATTAATAACAATAGAGTTAATAATCTGGCACAATAACATGATTCTGAAACTTTCTTACTCATGTCCATTGCATAAAGTAAATGCAAAGGTAGGATACTTGCCTAAGCTGCTGCTTACAATAATGCAACTTAGTTTTATCTTTTATACTGAAACCTATCATTAATAAGATCATTCGTTCGATTAGAATAATATATCATATCGCATAGTACTGCTATTTGCAGTCAGCACATAACCTAATCACATTTGTGACGCCTCCAAAATAGGTATACATCACCCATCTTGAGTCGCCAAATACATGGTACAAAATTCAAATACAACTTAATTATACAACAGTCGTGTAAAATACGACAAAATATAATCTAAGAGTTTTAATAAGAATATTGTCATCTAGACAATATCCACACTCAATGGAGTCCTCATTACATTTATTGTCACACTATTTTATAGAATAGTGAGGACTACTAAAACAACCATCTGGACCATCAATCCGTTCCCCACTCGTCCCAGCTATATTCTTATTTCCTGAAGAGAACAATGAAAGAAAGGGTGAGCTTAACTAGCCCAGTAAGAAATATTATGACTAAGATAATGCAGAATAATTTATCGCTAGCCTTCAACAATGTTAAACTGATAAAATATAACAAACATCAAGTTTAACTACAACGGAACAAGTAATCCATTAGAAGAGTCAAGTAGAGAATAAAATCTACTATCTTCTATGATTTAAAAGGTTTTTCATCACTTTTATCGCTGAGACTCAGCTTAATAAATAATACACATCATCCCTGCACTCCGGCCAAGGATATTCATTAGTATCACAACCACAAATTATCCATGCACTACGGGCCAATGATATTCGTGTATTCATCAATGGTCATGATCATGCCAACAACTGTCCATCAATGCACTACGGGCCAATGAGGACTTTTACCACATCATTTGTAACATTATGGTCATGATTATACCAAATAATCCCTGGTCATAATCATACCAAGTCCATCTATGCACTACAGGCCACAGATGACTTTCAACATATTATAAACATGAGGATGAAGACAATGATATAAGAATTCAATAAAACAAGTTCAAGGATAAATTTTTAAAGATTTATAATTTAATTTATCCAGAAATCAATAACGTCCAAATTGTCAACATGATACTATTTTGTGGAGTAAAATTCAAGAATGCTCAGAATAATATTTCCTTGAAAAGATACTGGATGAAGCGCAAATATCCAGGATATTCTACTAATTTCATGGAGTATAGAAGCCAAAACTTTAACCAACTGAGTATAATAGAATATATGAAACTGCAAATGGATTTTTGCCCGCCATGTGGTAATCCACGTGGACAGATCATTTCCATAATTTAATAAGGAATGAATACAAAGGATCATTCACCATGCATGCGGTAGTCCACATAGACAGGTTATTCCAATAGAATAATAAAGAATGAAATAACAGAAGAATTCACCATGCATGCGATAGACCACACAGACAGGTTATTCCAACAGAATAATAAAGAATGGAATAACAGAAGAATTCACCAGGCATGCAATAGACCGCATAGACAAGTTATTCCAATAGAATAATAAAGAATGGAATAACAACCCTTACGAGTATTGAAAGAAAATAACTCTCTTCATGAATACGAAAGAAATAATACCCCTTACCTTAGAAGAAACTGGATACTGGAGTAGTGAGGTAGCAGACTTCTCTTCTTCTTTCTCTTTATAATTTCTCTCTATAATAATTGATCTTATGAGACTTAGTGAATTGGTGAGAATGAAAGAAGAATGAACTTCTATTTATAGGAAAATATAGTTTCGATAATTGCACGTTTTGGGGCTCGAAATATTACAGTATAATACCTTCCTCTTTTTCTTCATTTTTAATTTAATCCTGCAAGTATTATCAAACTTGCACCACCTCCCCTAATAGTAAATAATGTGAATTAATAGTTCATTCATATGACTTAATAGTATAATCATGTGAAATAACTAATTACAGTATATAGTACCTTCATATATACCTCCATTTTTAATTTAGTCATGCAAGTATTATCAATCTTGCACCAACTCCCCTAAAAGTACATGAATGTGAATCAATAGTACACACATGTGAACAAATAGTTATAAGCATGTGAAATAATAACAATTAATTGCTCATTTATCCGATTAATTACCCGATTGGTCAATATAACCTCTAGACATCAATTATTATCGAAATAAATGTCGATTTCTACTAACATTAATAATCCCAACACAATGGAACTATCAATTTCATCTTTAATCAACACGAACTTATTCATCATTAATATTATAACTCACAATATTTAACAACTAGGTCGTTCCTGGAAAGAGGGGCTTTTCGATAAGGATTTCTCCTTATTAAGCGCGATTAGGTGACCAAACCTCTCCTCGATGAACTTCTGATATTGTCAATATTGCAAATAATAATATGAATAACTTTGTCGTCTTAATTATTGATTTAATAATAATAAATATTATGCGAGATGATCTTATGACAATAATTGAATCGATAATATGAGAGATATGATCATCGATTAATATAGCAATAATTGAGTATAAGCGAGTGACTTCTCACGTAAGCATCGATAATCAATCTTGTGTGCTACTATGCAACCACAGCGTATTCTTTGTACTTTTACTCTCAATAGTTCAGCGGTTTAACGGTAACACTTTCGCTGTTATTTTTATAAAAAGATAATTTCGTCGTTTTCTAACTACGACAATACTTCCGTTGTGGGTGTAAGACCCCAACTTTTATGAATAAAGATTAATTTTCTCTAAATATCATTTTTGAATATTATGGTGTGGATTTGATATAATGTTATAGTTGTGGTAATATTTATAAATTTTGCAAAGTAAGCAAGTTGTTATAAAATATTCGTTTGGTCGGGGAATATTCTTTTTATCGGGGAATATTCGTACGACGACACAATCATTGATAGACACCATAACAGAATTATTATCGGAGTTAGAAAACGACAAAATTATCTTTTTATAAAAATAACGGCGAAAGTTTTACCGTTAACTGTTGAAATACCCGGTGATAAAGGTACAGTATTACGCGTGGATGCATAGTAGCACATGGTATTGATTATTGATGCTTACGTGAGAAGTCACTCAGTTATACTCAATTATTGCTACAGTAATTGTTGCATCATATCTCTTATATTATTGATTCAATTATTGTCATAGTATCATCTGTATAATATGTTATATTATTAAATCAATAATTGAGACGACAAGTTATAATATTAATGATGAATAATTGTTGGAAGATTAAATATGTGTTGATTAAAAATAAAATGATTTGTGCTAATATTTATTCAATCCTTGATGTATATAAAGAGTCTATTATGAGACGTTTGTGGTAAGTTTGGTTATTCTATGGGGGCCCATATGTCATCATCTAAGAGTCTATTTCGCCAATAGTAATTACCTTTACCAGATGTCAAACCACTTGCCGTTTCATATTACAGGCATCAAACCAATTGTCGTTTCACATTACAGGCGTCGAACCAATTGTCGTTTCACATTACAGGCGTCAAACCACTTGGTGTTTC
Organism: Panax quinquefolius; assembly: GCA_020205615.1. Taxonomy (NCBI): domain Eukaryota; kingdom Viridiplantae; phylum Streptophyta; class Magnoliopsida; order Apiales; family Araliaceae; genus Panax; species Panax quinquefolius. The sequence goes on along the minus strand of JAINUW010000126.1, from coordinate 119,111 downwards.
ACATTACAGGCGTCAAACCACTTGGTGTTTCATATTACAAGCGTCAAACCACTTTTCTTTTCACATCACCAGTCGTCAAGCCACTTGCCTTTTCACATTGCAAGTGCTAAGCTAGAAATCTTCTATGAATAGAGGCCTAGTTCTTCTTTATTTTTCATGAATTCATTCAAGCTATAGAGAGAGAAAGTATAGAGAGAATAAGAGAGAAAGAAGAAGAGTATTCTATTACTACACTACTGCAGTATTCAATCTCCTACTAAAGTAAGGGGTGTTATTTCTTTTGTATTCATGAAGAGAACTTCTATTATTCTATTCTTTAATATTATGTTGGAATAACCTGTCTATGCGAAGTTTTGCATACATGGTGAAATTCTTCTATTGTTCCATTCTTTATTATTCTGTTGGAACATCCTGTCTATGCTGTACGCATAACCTGGTTCCATTATTTATCATTCTGTTGGAACATCCTGTCTGTGCTTTACGCTTGACCTGGTTCCATTATTTATTATTCCGTTGGAATATCCTGTCTGTGCGTTTACGCATGACCTGGTTCCATTATTTATTATTCTGATCGAATAACCCGTCATGCGATTACATCGCGTGCTTGGTGAATTCTTTTGTTATTCCATTCGTTATTATACTCGATTGATTAAAGCTTTAACTTCTATACTCCATGAAATTAGTGGAATATCCTCGATATTCAAGGCTTCATCCAAAGATCTTTTCATGGAAATATTCTTCCGAGCGTTCTTGAATTTTACACCACAAAGCAGTATCATGTTGACAATTTGGACGTTATTGGTTCTTGGATAAATTAATTCTTAAAATTGTTTGATTGAATTCCAATATCATTGTCATCATCCTAATGTTTATATTATGTTGAAAGTCATCTGTGGCCTGTAGTGCATAGATGGATTTGGTATGATTATGACCAGAAATTATTCGGTATAATTATGACCTTAATGTTACAAATGATGTGGTAAAATCCTCATTGGCCCATAGTGCATTGATGAACAGTTGTTGGCATGATCATGACCATTGATGAAAACACGAATATCCTTGGCCCGTAGTGCAGGGATGATTTGTGGTTGTGATACTAATGAATATCATTGGCCATAGATGCGGGGATGATGTGGATTATTTATTGTTCTAGTTTAAATGATAAAAGTATTGAAAAACCTTTTAAATCATAGAAGATAGTAGATTTTATTCTCAACTCAACTCTTCTAAATGGATTGTTTGTTCTACCGCAGCTTAAACTTGATGTTTGTTATATTGTATCGCTTTAATCTTCATTGAAGGCTAACGATAATTTATTATCGTTATCTTAGTCATAATATTTCTCGTGATAACCCAAATTTTTAGTAATATTAAAATAAGAATTAAATAAATAAAATTCTTATTAGATTATATTGTATATGATATTATATTACATAAATGGGTATGAAATATACAATTTGAGTATGTTATGTTACATTTTATATAATTTATATATCAAAGATGGGTTATGTATGAAATTATATGATTCCAAGAGAGTAAAATAAATTAAGGAGATTTATGTAGTAACTTATTTGATTAAATTAAGTTATTAAGATTGGGTAATTAAATAAATTAACAAAAGCAAGCTAAAGATAAGAGAGGGAGAATTGTGCGAAGCTATTTAAAACATTAGGGTTGAAAACCTAATATTTGAAACTTAAGAAAATATCTTAAGGAATATGCTAAGGAATAAAGAATATTCCGAGAATATACTAAGAATATGATAGGGGTGATTTGCAAGATTTTAAAGACGAGTGGGAAGACTAGAGAAGACTTAAGTTGGGTATATATTGAATTGTGTATGTTTTCTTTAAAGTATATGGAATTGATATATGAATATGTGAGTTAGTGTGTAATTGATAAATTACACAAGTATTAGCTAAAGAAAAGGATTTGCTTGATTATTATAGCTAATTAAAGCTTTGGGGTAACTATTATATATGATGGGGAGTTGTAATATTACATGGTTGGTAAAAGAATCAAAGAGATTAAGAAAATTGAAATAGTTAGTAAGTTAACTATTTAGAAAATGATTGAATATCCTTGAATTGATTATGAATATAAATTCTAATGATTGTAATTAGAAATATGGAGCTAGTGTGTTGTGTGGTGTTATAAGGAGGTTTAAATGGACTGATAACACAAATAATGAGTTATGAGAATGGTAATTTAAAATAATGCACGCAACATGTTTGACAAAAGTCCTATATGGACTGTTTTACTTAAAAACCAAGAATTTGGGAAAAGCCAAAGTTAAGATTTCATGTATGAACATCTTATACAGTTAGTTAAAAGTTTTGAAGGAATCAAACTAGAACGACAAGCGATTTTAAGCCAAAACGAAAAATCAAAAGATAGTGTGTTGGGCCACTTTTGGGCTAACTGTTTTGGCTAGTTAGACTTGATGGAAAATTATTATTTATTTTGGGTCTTGTAGTATGCAATTCCAGCTATCCATAGCCTCTGGAACGGACTAATTCCGACTTCGGAGGAGGGAGTTATGGCATTCCAAAGTGGGTGTGTCGAATCTGTCCAAAATTTGGAAATCAGATTTGAACCTGTCCCTTGCGCGAATTTTCTGGAATGATGCGTGTCGAATTTGGAAAAGGTTATTGAATAGGAGTTGTAGCCCCGGAAGTTAGCTTCGTGTGGGCTCAAGAATCGCTTAAAAATGTTTTGAAACGAAGAAGTTATGACTGTTTTAGCGAGAGAGGGTAAAGTTGGGAAAAAAAGTTAAAAATTGTTATGATTGGGTATTTTTAAGGCCTGTTTTGAACTGCCTAAGATGTCCAAAATGGATTGCTTATAATTTCTAAATATATGATCTTATGGTATCTACAATATATCCAAAATTGGGGGCAAACTAACTTACGAATTAAAAACTACAAAATCGCAAAGTGGCCTCGTCGCGAAGAGGGCTGCTGCCCATAGCAGCAGTTGCCAACCCATAGTTACCATAACGATTTTTGGCATGCCATTTTGACTCTATATTGTAGTTTGAAGATCTAACCATAAAATTTGGTTTAAAACTTTCTAAATAAACAAGTATATAAGATTTACATTAAATTTACAATTCAATGTAAATGAACGCGTATATTGAAACTATAATGAGTTAGCAATCTATAAGCTAGCAAATGTGAGCATCCAATGTTGGGACTGTTAGGCAAATTTGAAGCTTTTAATGCCTCAAAAGAGGTTGTTTTGTCATGATGATGAAAAATAATAATATTTCATGCGTTAATATACGAAAATAAAACTATAAAGCATTATGGGAGCTATACATTACCCAAATAAGTTATAATTTCCAAGTCATGAAATAAGTTATAAATTTTCTTTATACATTTGAGTTATGTACAAAGAACATAGAATGCCATATACTAAACTTCGAATGGATTATAACTTAGAATCTTAATGTATTCATATACTACAATAATACCAAATTCTACTAAAAGAGAAGAATGGTAATTATAAGTAAGATGATGATGAAGTATTTGAAGCTATAATTTATCCATATATTATATAATCAAGAACAATATATGGAATATATCTTGTATTCACTTTGAAAACTTAAGTGAGATATAAGAGAGATGGAATACCCATGTATTAAGATACAAGAGGGTTATAAACTGAAAGTGTGAGGTATTCAGGAACTAAAATCATGTCAAGGTTTATTGAAGCGATAAAAAGTTATATGTAAATGCAAGTTTACATATATATGTGAAATCTATTCGGGTGATGGAATGCAAAAAAAAAAAGATAAAGGGTATTAGTTAAAATGGAATACACTAAACTATGTAAAGCTAACTATATTGAACCTGAAAATGTTAAAATGAAGGGTTTTCGGAGTTTGAAACAAAGATTTTGAACACGGAATTATATAATGACATATGTATGAATTTAAAATACATGCGAACTAAGAATGTAAATTAGTCGCGAGAATAATGCGAAGCTAAATTACTAACGAAGTAAAGCATTCGCATACATGTCGATAGTGTGGTTTAGCTCATGAACTATCGCAAAGGCATAAAAATTATGTTAAATAAAGAAATGATGAAATGAGCTATGTTTACGCAATAAAAGTCATTCATAAACCATAAAGTCCTAAGTTTGCAAATAAAGATGAAAGATATTTTTAAAATGGTATATAATTGGTCTATGCTTCGAGATGTAAAGTATTTATATACTAAAACCATGAGAGAACCTTTTTGTACATAAAAAGGGTTATAACAGACAAAAGTTTCTAAAGAAACGTGGGATGGTTTTAAGATAAGAACAAAAAGATTATACTTAATGTAAAATAAAAATTAGTTTTCATTATGTATGTGAATTTAATATGTGAAACTAATGTGTGTATGAATATATACTCAATTTGTGTAGGATCATTACCGAGCAGATAAGTTATAACATTAAACAGCACTCAAGGCAAGCTTCTCAGTTTATTTATGTGGACATATAATTGCTATAGTTAACTGTTAGCATGATTTATGTTTATAAGTATGTAATACCTATGAACTGTATTATTTGCTTTGTGAATGATGAATGTCAAATTATGACTATTTATTGAATTGAGTCGGGGAACTCAATATATATGTGCAATGAATGACATGTACATGACATGTGTAGTATGATATGATATGTATGTTGCTACCAGCAGGACATAAATGTGATAATGCATTTGTAATATGCTTGAACACCAAGAATATAAATGCATGAATTGAATGTGAAACCTATGTGCTACGTGATGCATGATAGACTGTTGGACTTGTTGGGCTGTCATGCTCAATCTTGCTTAATTTGCATGTTAAAGCTATGATGTGATCTATCATGATTAGAAGCGCATGAAAAGAAGACTAGTAATTTAATTGAGATTGTGTTGAGTCATTTGATGATATTTTCATGTGTAAATCACAGATGTGTAAAATTTTAAGTTATTCGATAGATGAAGATTATTTGTTCTAAAGAGGAGATATGCTTGAAAGAATGAATTGTATATATATACATTCCTATCTACTCAGGCTAATTAAGTCATATAATAAATATGATTCTAGTATGAAGAAGAATTGTAAAGGTTGCGATTCAGGGAATGAATGAATGGAAAGAAAAGAAAAAAAAATTATTCCGCATTTTAGCTATTTTAACATTAAATAATGTTTTAAATCTAGAACAGAATAATATTAACGCACAAGATCGCAAAGTAAAATAGTCCCGATTTTGGGGGCGTTACAGTTGGTATCAAAGCTATAGGTTATAAACCTTAGGTAGGTGTACCTTAGGCTATAAACACAGAGATAAGGATGAAGAATAAACTCAAATAGAGTTTAATTTGTTACTCAAATAGAGTTTAATTTGTTAAGAGATAAATTTGGGAAAAATCATTATTAAGTAAATAAGATTTAAAGAAGAATCTTGAAAAGTTATAAAGATCCAAAGTTACCTAACTCTGATGTTAAAGACAAAGAGTAATAATGAATAGATAGAGTCTATGAGACTAAAAGTATAAAGGTAAAGGAGATTGTATAACAAAACGATCATAAGATAGAACATAATCGTAATATAACACGATTATAAGATAAGATAACGACGTGATCAGATTGAATAGCAGAAAATCTATGAAATGATTGGAATGATATAACCTGATGCTATATAGAGAATGTACTATGAAATGGTACTATGCAAACTCAGAAAAGAGTTGTAGATGATGAAATACGGATTAAGTAGAATTTGTATTGAGTAAGGGGAAGCTAGAATTGGGTGGGATTTCAATTGAGAACTCATGTCAGCAGCTAAGTTGTATGATTCTTTGTATGGGCGGGGAATTGTACTTGGTCTAACAACCACTTAGCTTCTGGTAGTGATAATCATTGAAATGTTTGTGTCGCGCTATTTGCTATATACCTGTTGAGAAGGTGATTCTTTTCTCATGTGTATAACGGGTAGGTAGAGAATATAAGATTAGGTTAGATGATATTAAGATTAGGTACGGTTCTTAAAATTAATGCATATGGTAAGTTCGTGACTCATAATCATATGGTATGTTTTGAACCCCTCAACGAATGGACGCCTATGGTCTGACTAGGATAAGTTTCTAAACTCATATGATTATGGCAAGTTCCTGAATTTCCAAAGTGTAGTAAGTTTGATGAACTGGGGTATAACTAAGTATGAATGAAGTATTGAGGATGATAGGAATGTATAAAATTATTAAGCAATGGATCATTATAGAAAGTGAAGATGATGGTGGAAGCATAAATATTCCAAATCTTCTAGCTATGCTAAACTTCAAAATTTTTGACATCAAGCTAAATTCGCACTATGTGCCTTTAAAAATACAAATGAATTTTTTTTTTATCAGCATCATACGGTGACAAGGGTGTGTATGTGGACTGTGAGCCACTAACATCTCGTTAACTATTACGACATGATAACACTAAAACTGATTTTCAATGGTTTTGAACCGTTTTAAGAAGAGTCTATGCTAATTGCTTCGACTAGACAAAAATGATTTGAAATATATCAAAATGTATTTTATATATCATTCATGCGTCATGGAATCTGGTGCAGAGATGATAAAAACGATGGAGTCATAAATGCAGTATTACTTAGTGTTGGATGTGATATAAAGATCGTCAGCCCACTATGGTATGATGTAGTATGATAAAATCACCAAATGAAGGAATCATCAAACAGACTGTAAATACAGTGCGGTATCATGACGTCATAAATTGATTTTTCAGAATTTTAAACTAGTTAAAGATAAATTATTGCCAATTGAATTTGGCCAGACATGTTTCGATTGATATTCGAATTATTGGTATGAGTCTAAGCTATTTGATTCAGCTAGACAAATGTTTATGAAATTCAAAGTATTTTTTTGCGGAATCTTATGATAAGTCTGAGGTGAACAACCTTGAAAAAAGGGATATGTTGATTGGATAAAATAATCCAATCTAGTAGCATAAATATTCGCTAGACATGATTGATGCGTCGTATATGACGTAAGCGTACGATAGGCTGATCACCTAAAGTACTAGCAGCGATAATTTACCTTCTTCGTGAATGTAAACATACCTAGTATTTTACTGTTTTACGGTGTGAATACCGTTAAAACTATGTGTTCATGGTCTATATGATCCCTCAGCATAATATGAAAAGTTTTTCACTTCTTAAAAAGGGGTATAAATGGTTGAATGAGATGATAGAAGATAAATCCTCAGAGGAAGAAAATGTAAAGGTTAAATTGAAACCTACTTTCGGTGAATAGAAAAAGCAAAGATTAGTATACTGTAATTTCGGGGACGAAATTCTTAGAAGAAGGGGTGAATGTGACAACCCAAAAATTTAGAAGATCTCGAATGATTAAATTAAAGGTTAAAGTTTAAAACCTAGAGTGAAAATAGATGATTTATTTAAAAATTTTAAGAAAAATCTAAAGAAATGGTACGTTGAAATGATTTAACGATAAGCTTACGAGAAAGAATAAGATCTAAACCGATTAAGAATGATTCGGTATTGTGATTCCGGGGACGGAATCCTTATAAGGGGAAAAGAATGTGATAACCCAAATTTTTGGGTAATATTAAAATAAGAATTAAATAAATAAAATTCTTATTAGATAATATGTCGTATGATATTATATTACATAAGTGGGTATGAAATATGCAATTTGAGTATGTTATGTTAAATTTTATATAATTTATATATCAAAGATGGGTTATGTAAATTATATGATTCCAAGAGAGTAAAATAAATTAAGGAGATTTATGTAGTAACTTATTTGATTAAATTAAGTTACTAAGATTGGGTAATTAAATAACTTAACAAAAGCAAGCTAAAGATAAGAGAGGGAGAATTGTGCGAGTTACGAAAATATTAGGGTTGAAAACCTAATATTTGAAACTTAAGAAAATATCTTAAGGAATATGCTAAGGAATAAAGAATATTCCGAGAATATACTAAGAATATGATAGGGGTGATTTGCAAGCTTTTAAAGACGAGTGAGAAGACTAGAGAAGACTTAAGTTGGGTGAAATATTTTAAGGGTGAGTTAAATAGTAACTTATTTAATAGAATTGAGTTACTAAAGATCAAGTAATTAAATTACTTATTAAAAGCAAAAGAGAGGAAATAAGACTAATTAATTAAATCAACCAAAATTGGAATTTCTTAGTATCAAAGTACTGTTACAAGATTAAAGGCCAAACCACTTTTCTTCCTTATGTTGCCGTGGGAGAGAGAGTGTGTGGGGGAAACAAGAAAAATTCTTGGAGGCTAAGTGTGACACCCCCAAATCCCGGTACTTCATTACCTCAAGATTTGGTGTTCAAGTAATCAAAATATTCATTTATAACTACCCAATCATAAATAAAATTGAATAAATAAACCTGCCCATACAGGGATTTCAAAAAATAATATCTCCTGTTATCTAACCTTTACAAACAATCATTCATGCGGAAAATTTAAATAAACTTAATTACATTCTTTAAACCAAAGTTTGATAATAAAACTATCAAAATTATTACAAGTCTTCAAAGATTGTTCATCTTTCCCTTTCCTTTATTTGTGCTAGTACGTCACCCTTTCTATCTTTAATTTGTAAGGATTTTACAGGGCAAGAGTGAGCAAACAAGGCTCACTTGAAATATCAATGAATAAAACTTTTACATTCTTTTGCCCATTCAGGCTCAATAGAACCCCGAACAATAAGTTCTATTAACTTCTTAAACATTCCTTGCCCATTCAGGGGCTCAATAGAACTAAATAATAAGTCCTATTAACATCTTGACATTCCTTGCCCATTCGAGGGGCTCAATAGAATCCCAACAATGAGTTCTATTAATATTTTAAACATTCAATCGAGGGTCTAATGACCACGAACCTTGTCCACGCTTATAAGTAATATTTCAACTTAAACTTTTACTATTAAATACGACCATAATGACTTTAAGGTACTTAGGGGATCAACCCTTCGTATACGTATTCTATACAAATATTTCAAATAAGAAAGTACAAAACTAAGCGTAACCCCTATAATTAGGGTTGTTCATCTCAAAGATTTTGAGTACAAGTCCGCCCCGAAGATAGTTTGGTTTGGATACACTTCAAGGTAATTTGAGTTCAACGGACATCAACTAAGGATTAGTTGAATAAAAGATAATAACACTATGTTATTGAATGATCATAATTTGAATAAACATTTCGCTTCTAAGTTCATGCTTTAGGAATAATCTAATAGCATAAAAATTGAATAATCTATCATACCTTGCTTTGAACAACATTAAACTAAGATTACAACTTAGAATTTAATATCAAGCATGCAGAACAACAATAATTGGAACGATAAACCGAGTCAATGTAATAAAGGTACTTGATACTAATATAACAAGTTTAGAGTTAGGAAAACTTGCATAATCATAATAACTATCTCAACGAAAGTGTGGAGATGGGAAGCTTGTATCATCATGAATAACTGGATACCATTAAATTGCTTAAATGGAAATACTTTTACTCAATAAAGTATAGCATATGAAATTTGCATAACGAAGCTTTAGGATTAGAAAATTTGCTCAATGTAAAAAGATAGGATTTAGAATCTTGCCTTGTCGTAGATTAAACCGTTATAATCCAAACCACAATTATCCTATATACATATGTTAACATGACATAATCAACAAGAATATATACTATATCTCTACATCACGTATGCTTTGATTATAAATTGCATTATCAAATTCTATCCATTAAAACTAATAACAATATTTGTTAATTAGTAATTCTATGTTCACTCATAGTATTAATATACTATAATACTAGAAATACATAATCAACATTTATCATATATCATTCCTTTAAAATATCAGACTTTTGTGCAAGACAAAGTCGCTTTAACTTTCATTATTAGGCGGCATGGCTACCACTTTAATCGTAATCATGACTATTGCTATACGACATGGCACTAAGGCGCGAGACATATATAGAGACTCGGTGCTGCGGTGCAAAGTCTGGTGTTTCCACACGACTTTGGTCTTTGCGGTCGGAAGTCCTACTGGGTAAAAGATATATTTGGCGCTAAGGCACGAGATTTGACGCTGAAGCGTGAATTTTGACGATGGGGCGCCGAAACTCACAGAACCAAAAATGAAGAACAGAGCCAAAGCTACTGTCTTAAATCTTAACAATGATTCACCCAAAATAACATGTATAACTAATATACATTACACATAATTGCTAACAATCATCCATATACCAATTACCAACCACTAATTAACAATATCATAGACTAATTCTTTGAAAACACTGTGTTTTAAAAATTAAACTCCATTGATGAAATATCAATTTACAGTGAATGTGACGCCCCCAAAATAGGTCCATTCCACCCAACCCATTATGAGTCGCCAAATACATGGTACAAAAACAAATACAACTTCAGTAATACTACAACACATATACTGTAAGTTTGAATACAACTATTGTCTAATAGAGAGTATAAAAACTCAAAAGGAGTTCTTATTACAATTATTGATACACTATTTCACAGAATAGTGAGGACTACTAATGCAACCATCTGGACCGTCAATCCATTCCCCGACTAGTCCCATTAAGAAATATTATGACTAAGATAATATACAACAAATTATCATTAGTCTTCAAAAGTATAACAACCTATAGAATATAATAGACAACAAGTTTTAATCAACAACTGCAGCGGAATAAACAATCCATTAGAAGAGTCAAGTAAATTATAAAATCTAATATCTTCTATGATTTAAAAAGTTTTTCATAATCTTTATCGCTGAGACTCAGCTAAAAAAATAATCCACATCATTAAATCATCCCTGCACTATAGACCAAGGATATTCTTTAGTATCACGACCACGAATTATCCATGCACTACGGGCCAAGAATATTCGTGTATTCATCAACGGTCCTGATCATGCCATAAAACAATTCATCTTTTGACTACTACTAAAGAGAATCCATAGCCATAATCATACCAAAAACTCCAATCAATGCACTACACGCCCAACGAGGACTTTTACTACATCATTTATAACATTACTACCATGATTATACGTAATAATCCTTGGTCATAATCATACCAAGTCCATCTATGCACCTACAGCCACGTATGACTTTCAACAAATTAATCATGTTCATCTCAACACTGCTCATCTTTTGCTACTACGCCAAAGATATTCATCGTAATCATTCATCTTTACACTACAGGCAAAAGATATTCATCAGTTAATCATTCATCTTTACACTACAGGCCAAAGATATTCATTTGTATCATCATTTAGGACTGAGGATGATGAAAAACATTTTAGAGAACGAATCCAGTAAGATAAATGATCAAATATTAAGGATTCGTATTATAGTTTATCCAAGTTCAATAATACTCTGAAATAACCAATTTTGAAGCAGAATTCAAAAATAATGATCAAAACATGGATACAATCAAAGATAGTAACCATAATAGACAACTTGGACAAAAAGAAGAAAATTTCATTTTTCGGTGAATAATGTCGTATTCGTGAATAGTGCCGTATACGTGAATTGTAACTCCGACACCAAAAGATAGAAATTCCACAAGAAAAATCATCATGCTTCGTGAATAGTACTCGTGAATAGTAACTCGTGAATAGTAACTCATGAATAGTAATCCCGGCATGAAAAGTTCCAAATTTGATAAAAAGTTCCAACCAATATTTCAGCATAATGATATTGAAAGAAAATATCATTTACGAAGAAAATAACACCCATTACGAATATTAAACGAAAATAATATTCCTTTCAAATATTGAACGAATATAATATTCCTTACGAATATTAAATGAAAATAATATTTCTTGCGAATATTAAACGAAATAATATTCATAATGAATAAAAAAAATAATATCTCTTCGTAATATGAAATAAATAATACCCTTACCTCAAAAGAGATGATTTACATTTGAATATCGGATATAGTGCTGAAGGAACTTGCACCGTATAGCAACACTCAAAGTATCAAAATACTCACAAGAATACGCTCGATAATATAGAGAGAGAAAGAGAGAAAGCTTATATTTCTGGTGTGATTTTTAATTCTAACTTAGCCCTCTATTTATAGGAAAATGGTAGCACGCCGAAGCAGACTTGACCTGCTACCTGATGGCTTTACCTGCTACTATTGCCACCCGCCACATTTGAAATTCAATTTGAGCACATTTCTCACCAACCAAAAGTGGGGCTCACCAATTCTAGAATTTTTCACCAAAATGATAAATTCGGATACTTCAACAATTTCTGAACCAGTCACCTCTTAAAATTCATAACAAAACATATGTTCAATTTTAACGGTTCAAAATTTGTGGACATATACTCAACTTATATATGTATAACATATCCAAAAATCACAACGATCCAACGGCCAGATTAAAAATTATAACTCACACAATAAAGCTGTAAGAACACTAATTTGATCTTTTAATACCTCCGATCCGACAACATACTGATAAAATACCTCAACATTAATTCCTTCAATTATAACCACATAAATAAATCCATCATTTATATCCACATAAAATAAATATTTCCTTATCATATGAATCAATAATTAATTATTCACAAATAATATTACAGAATCACAATTATGACAACCAAAGCCGCTCCTGTGAAAGAGGGGCTTTCAGATAAGGATTTCTCCTCATCACCGCAATTAGGTGACCAAACCTCTCCTCGAGAACTTTCTAGACATTGTCAATAATGTTATCTAATAATATTATTCAAATAATATGAATTATTGATCCGATAAAGGAGATATCAGCAAGAATAATTATTGAAACAACAATAATATAAAATATCAACGCAACAATTATTGAACCAATAAAATAAAATATTGAATAAAGAATTACTGTGAATAATTATCGAGTAGTGCCTTCACGTAAGAATCAATAATTTAAAAATACTGCAATACCGCAGTGCTATCTGCGCATCCACGCCAGACATCGTATTTTAACAACTGGGTATTCCAACAAAGTTAATTCGTGAATAACTACGCCAGTTATTCAATTTTGTCATTTTCTTCTTCCGGACAGCTTATCCGTTATGGGGCCCACAAATATAGGCTACTGTCCGCATTTAAGATTCCCCAACGTAAAGAATATTCCACGACCAAAACGAATATTCCCAACAACAATGAATATTTTATAACCACTTGTGTATTTTGAAAAAATTCATATATCACCCTTAACTTTAACCTTTTATCAATTTAACCATTTACTGAATAGTTATTATAGGAAAATTGAATATTTTTATTTCATAAAATTCGGGGTCTTACAGTGAACGTAATTTACACTGTTATCAACCAATTTTGATTCCTTTAACATACAAGTATACCAATATATATCCCAATTAACATGTATAGTCCAATTTCTCAGTTAGCATACCAATATATATATATATATATATATATATATAACTTTTGATAAATTCTACACTCAAGTTCATACTCACATGTTTCCACCGTAAAGGAAAACAATTTCTTAAATACGTAATTTAGCATACCATCATATTTATATATTAAGCATACAATTATATACAATTATATATATATATATATATATATATATATATAGTATAACAATTACCAACACATAGTTTACAAGAATTTTGTAAAACTTATACACAAAGTGAAGTTGAAGAACACAGACTATCAAATTCACAAAGAAGTATATAAGCGTAAAACATATATGATTACATACACATAAATTAAGGTTATAAGCACCTACCTTTTTGTTGTTAAGAAACACTTGTTTACAAAATCATTTTTTGAAAAATCACGCACTCGGCTTCTTCTCAAACACCGAATTTTTTTTTCTCTTTCTTACTTCTCTCAAAGAATAGACTAGTACTAACACCGAGCGTAAAATCGATAATCATATACGTAAAATAAGCATTATGGCAATAATAAGCCTATTTATTCTTATCGCTTACCAACATATAACGATATAATCTTATAAATATAAATATATTTTATTTATATATTTGTTTTATTCTATTAATAATATAATTTAAAATTAACAAGATTTTAAAAGCCATAAGGCCTTGTTTGGCAAAACATTTATAAAATAAAGGATTACTATACTTACATCTTGTTTGGCAAAACTAAATTAAAATTATTTTAATTTATTTTAATAACTCTTTATCACATAGTAATTTGTCGCTTTATTTAATAACAATTTATTAAATAAATCACTTAATCACATAACTCAATCCATATAACACATTAATTATTTAACAAATAAATAATTAACTAATCACATTAATTATTTAACAAATAAATAATTAACTAAATAAACTCAATCAAATTGAACAATTACTTATTCAAAAACTCATCCAATAAATATGTATATAAATCAATAAATATTTATAACTTACACTTAAAAATCTGGAATGTTACATCATTCCCCTCTTAAAAGGATTCTGTCCTCAGAATCACAAATCAAACAACACATTCGTTACATTCTTCCCTACTCACAAAGATTCTGTCCCCAGAATCGAAGACACAGATTAAACAAATAACTCAGGGTACTCTTTCATCATTTTCTCTTCGAGTTCCCACATTGCTTCTTCAGCATTGTGGTTTCTCCATATCACCTTCACAGAAGGTATCACTTTATTCCTGAGCACTTGTTCTTTCCTTTCGACTATCCGGATAGAACCTCTTCATAAGACAAATCTTTCTCGAATCGCAGAACGGTTCGTACTCGATCACGCGTGATTGTAATCGGGTTTATATGGTCGTAACACCGAAATATGAAAAACATTGTGAATGTTTTCCAACTCTGGAGGTAGAGCTACCTCGTAAGCTACCTCTCCAACTTTTCGCAGCACTTCAAAGGGTCCAATAAACCTCGGGCTTAGTTTTCCCTTCTTAATTGAAACGAATTTTCCCCTCCAAGGAGAAACTTTTAGGAATACATAGCTTCCTACGCCAAATGCACGATCTTGCACCGTGTTTTTTCAAAGATACTTCTTACATCGGTCTTGAGTTGCTACTCAATCTTGTCTCCGATGAGTTTGATAACCTCGGTGATTTGTTGCGATTAGTTCGGTCCTAGCGGTTGGCGTTCACTGACTTTATCCCAAAGACAAAGGGGTTACGTACTTTCTACCGTAAAACGCTTCGTAAGGCGGCATGCCAATGCTCGCATGATAACTATTATTGTAGGCGAATTCCACCAACGGTAATTGTTCTTCCCAGCTTCCTTTGAAATCCATGATGCATGCTCTCAGCATATCTTCCAATGTCTGGATCGTTTATTCGCTTTGGCCATCTGTTTGTGGATGATAAGCCGTACTCATTCGCAATTGAGTTCCCATGCATTCTTGTAGTCTCTTCCAGAAATTTGAAGTGAATCGCGGGTCTCTATCGGACATAATTGACACTGGCACTCCATGTCTCAAAACGATCTCTTTGATGTACAATCTTGCCAACCGATCAAGATTGAACCTAATCTTTATTGGTAAAAGTGCTACTTGATTTCGTCGGTCGTCACTATCACCCAAATTGCATCGCATCCTCTCTCGAGTAGTTGGAAGACCCACCACAAAATCCATCGTGATGTGTTCCCACTTCCATTCCTAGATTTCCACCGGTTGAAGTAATCCATTGGGTCTTTGATGTTCGACTTTTACTCTTTGACATGTCAAACATTTAGCCACGCGTCTCGCAACATCCCTTTTCATATTCGGCCACCAAAAATGCTTTACACAGAATCTTGATCTTCATTAGGTTTGTAATATTCATGAACGCAATCAAATTGCATAAAAAGTGCGAAACGTGTAAAATCGAGAGATTAAAAAATTTACAAACCATATACCCGATCACCCTTTATGCACAATTATTAATTAAACGAAAAGATAAAGAATAAAATCATACCCTTGAAGATCGAGCTTCCTCGTGTACAAGTTCACCTCCAAATCCTTTCGCTTCAACTTGAATTCACCGGTTTGGTTCCTTCCTTTGATCAACGTTAGCCACCCAAGTGTTTGGCCTCTGAGGTGATCCACCAGGAAGAAGAAGGATTCAAGAAGATGGGTGGTTGGCTAAACCCTAGTTTTTCTATCTCTATAGAAAAGGAGCGTACTCTCCAACCATTGGAATTATAATGTCGTCTTGATATCTGATATAAGACTCCTCTTATAAAGATATCAAGTAACCCTATTTAAAATAAGTTATTATTTAATTAAACCCTTTTAATTAAAATGGGCTCCCTAATCTTATTAGGGATAATTAATTAAATTCCTTTAATTAATTTTCCTCCTAATCCTATTAGGAATAAATGAGAGTACTTATATTAAATTAATTCTTAAACTCTTTTAGAAATTAAAATAATAATAATTGTAATAATATTAATAAGACTCCTCTTATTAATTTATATTTAATATTTCTAAAATATTAAATAATAAATATTAAGCTATTTAATTTATTCTATCACCATAGATTAAATTAAATATACATAACATATTATTACGATTATGCCATTAACTTCTTAAATAATTATTCTTCCTTTTATGGTGTGACCCTTTAGGTTCTCCATATTAAAACGATTCTTGAATAAATCAATTAGAACAATTCTAATCTTATTTAAATAAATAAATTAAACAATTAATTTATTTAAATAAATAATATTTATTCTACAATAGGGATAAGCCTTCCTAGCGATCAACGACTTTTCGGATAATATAGATTTCAACATTAATCATAAAAGAACCTTTGAGTAAATAGTTACCAACAATTCAATCCTTCCACCATACAATGTCCCCAATTAAATATAAGACATGGAATTATCGTCAAGTCTTATTTTATTTAATTATATGTATTTCGACTCTTAAATGCACAACTCAAATAATGCAAATTAGAAACTCCTTTCTAATTTCATTCTCGCTTTAACCAAGGACTCTTGGGTTGTCATTTATCGAATCACATAGGACATTTCTCTTCTTTTAATAGAAGTGGTAGATTCTTTATTGATCATACATTATCTCCATGTATAACTTATTATACCCAAGCATACCTTTTGATATACCCTAAGGGTCTTAAGGAATAAGTCAAAGTATAACTCATCATACATAAGATACTATGATGATCTCAAGTCCAAGGATCACTTGTCTTTACTATCACTACAGAATTCCTATTGACAGCAAGTAAAACTCCATTAGGTATTCCTTAACGAGCCACGCTCAATGAACTTATTCTCTAATAAGCACCTACATACTTGCTTTAGTGTCTCCACACAAATGATCATGAGATCAATCATCCTCATCCAATGAGCAAGCAACGATGTACCCAATCTATCCGGATTCACTAATCCCCAATTTTTTAATCCAATGATTGGGAACTATTTTAGTTTTAAGCTTTCTAAGAATTTAGATCTCATTAGAATGATCATCATCATTATTCTAAAAGCATTGCTTAAAACTATGGGTTTATCATATATTATAAAACAGCATCATGTAGATAATTAAAAGCCTTTAATAAATTAATACTTTTATTAATAAATGAATAAGATTGTTACAAAGTATATGCTTTATCATCAAACATGATTGGCTTGTGTGCATACTACTTTCAATCTCCCACTTGCACTAAAGCCAATCGTCATGGTATCTCATACTACTCGTCTTCTCTAAGTGACGATTATCCTGTTGGGATAAGCTTTAGTTAATGGATATGTAATGTTGTTCATGAGAGTCCACTATCTCTATAGTGATTTCCCATCTTTCAATGATTCTAATAATCAAATAAAAGTGCCACAACACATGTTTAGATCCAAGATGAGACTTAGGAACTATTCCCAGTTACAGAATGAACTTTTAATCCAACAATCAACTTGCGACTTCATTTGTAGCTATATACTTTGTCTTTATCACTAAACCAAAGAACTCTTTCTTTGTTTGGAACCTTTCCGATTCAATTGCACCACCGCTCAAGATAACGCTTTACCTTAAAGTGGATTTTTCTGTCATCTTGGTCTGTCTGAAAAACTTGAGTCTGTTAAGCCCTCTAGTTTTAATTTAGACACACCATGAATATGATCACATCCTTAGTGCCGGTTAAGCACTTTAAGATGTTTATCACTGACTCATAGTGAACTTCTCCATAATATAACTGATCAACATCAGGTCTTGTACATTTCATTGCATGCATGATTGTCACTCATGCGACCTCTCTTTTCAGGAGACTGTGGGGACTATTAAGAGAGATACACTCCATAGCTCATCGACATGAGACATCTCTTGGAGTTTGCCATGCTAAACGACTTTAGCATCAAATGAATATACGTTCCTTGGGTTAAGTCGAGCATCCTCTTAAATCTATCTATATAGATTTGCATCCCCAATTAAGATACTCTTCCAAATCATTCATGGAGGAATGTTTAGACAACTTTATCTTTACTGATTGTAGCATTGGTATGTCATTCCTTATCCGTAGTATATCAACATATAGTACTAGGAATGTCACGATGCTCCCACTATCCCTTTTGTACACATTAGAACTCTTACCTCATCGTATGTAACTGGATCATCATCTTCTATGATGTGTACCTCATCATCATCATCATCATTTATGATGAATCCATACCTCCTAGGTATCTTCTTGCTTTTATTCCGTTCTTATTTATCTCTTTGTGGTACAATAGGTTCATCTACGTGTTCCTCTTATTTGACTTATAGTGTTTTGTGGATCATGAACTCTTCAAGATCTATAATCCTCCCACTAGCCCCTTTTTAATGATAAACACCTTTATCTTAGAAGGCAACGTGTTTCGTAACAAACACCTTTTGCTAAGTAAAATTATAGAACATATACCCTAAACTTACTTTAGGATGTCCCACAAATCACATACATGTCAAATCTTGTCCCAAGCTTATCCTTGAAACCTTTTCACATAAGTTGGACAACCCCTTATCTTAACATACTTAAGATTAGGAATCCTCCCTGTCCATAACTTTTATGGAGTCTTGGGGCTGGATTTTGAGGTTACCTTTTCGTAGATATGTAGCCATTTCTAGGACATGATCCTGAAGAATCTTTGGAATGTCGGTAAAATCATTATGGACCGCACCATGTCCAACAAGGTACGATTTTTCATTCGGATACATCAATCAATTATTACGTGATCGAGATGTGTCCATTATGAGAAAACCATTTGAGATGATCTAGAAACTTATTGCACAAGTATTTATTCCTTGATCTAATCAAAGAATCTTAATACATTGTCAATTTGTTTCACTTACAATTCTTTGAACCTTTTAAATAATTCATACTTGTATTTCAAAGAAATACACACATTCAACTCTTTGAATGATCATCTCCTTTTCTTATACTAATTTGTTCAATATGCAAAATTATTTTCATGTAAGTCAACTATACAAAATTTATTAAGTAATATTCCGATTCTATACAAAACATTATTATTATAAATAGAACAACAATTGTTCTTAATTATAATACCAAAGATTTCAATGTCCAACAATAAAATGGAAATAATATTTTTAACAAGAACCGGAATACAATAACAACTTATTGACTTAATAGATTTGCTAGTAGGCATTGCTAAACTATAAGTTTCTATGGCTAATATGGCAACCTTTGCTACATTTCCCGCATATAGGATTACTTATATTTGTTTAGCTTTCTACTTCTGTTTTGGTCCTTCATAAATCTATTTTTATGATAACCAAAGTCGGTATCCAATACCCAAGTAGAACCTTGACTTAAAGAAAAATTTATTTCAATCATGAACAAAAAAAGCGTATTATGTCAAAACTTCACTAAGATTCTTTGGTTAGCCTCTGCAAGATGCTTCTCAGATTTCTTTCCGATGTCCGGGCTTATTGCGGTGGAAGCAAGCTCCTTTGTTATCCATATCAGTTTTGTTCTTATTATCCTTTGTTTATGCCTTTCTATTTACCTTCTTTGAATCGTTCTTCTTTTCAGAAGATCCTTTGACCCCTACCAGTAAGACTTGATCTTTCTTGGTTGGAAAGTGACTCTCAACATTTTTCAATATGTTAAGCAAATCAATGAAAGTGATATCTAGCTTGTTTATATGAAAAATCACAACAATTGTGAAAGGAGTCCGGGAGTGAGTGCAAGATCAAATCTTGGCTCAACTCTCCATCCATGACAAAACCAGTTGTCCTAATTGATCAATCAAATTGATAATGTTAAGGACTTTTATCTGTACTGTAGTGTCATCGGTTATTCTAGATCGGAAGAGCTCCTTAGATATCTGATATCTATCAGTCCTACTTTCCTCACCATCAACTACTTGATGTGCAGGAATATAGTAGAAGCATCCATAGTTTCATCGATGGCAACAAGCTCGTTACTCGTAGATGCGAGCATGATGCATTGAGCCAATCGTGCATCATCTTGCCACTTTCTAAAAGTAGCAATGTCTTCCTCGGAGGCATTATGCGCAACCATTCTTGAGGATAGGCGTATTAAGGACATAAGATAGCTTTTCATTATGAGAACTATTCTCAAATTCCTTAACTAATCCGATTAATTCGATATGGTTAATTTAGCATCTAATATGCTTCGCAGTGATAGTAATTTTAGACATTGTAAAATTCTGTAAATGAATTTGTAATTAACAACATTTTAACATACATTCTTTTATTAATTACCAAAATAAATTAGGTCTTGTTTTAAATTGGTATCTCCCACTATTTTCTTCAAACTATATTACCCTCACTTATATAGTTCGACAAAATCTAATTAAAGATTTGCTAGTGAGAATAAGGATCCCATTTCAAATGTATATAGCCTTGTGGTGACACAACAAACTATATATAAATAAATAGGTAGACAACTTTTGTCAATTACATCAACTATCAACTCCTTTTCTTTTGCCTCTTAGATTATTTTGATCAGTGGTGGCACATCCAAATCAAAATTATCCAAGTTAAGTCCAACCTAGCACTCCATATATTCAAAAAAGAAAAATATCATCCTTGTGGTGACACAACAAAACAACATTGTTCAATTTTCTTTTTAAGCATCAAATGTGATAAATTAACATCTTAAATATTTAATACTTGCCTTGTGGTGACACAACAAACTCATATTAAATATTTAATACTCTATTAATTTTATCATGCTAGAAATGCGACGTTCGATATTCCAAATATCTTTGAGCAACTTAGGACTTAATATAAAAATTGAGGGGTTTGTTATTAATTTGTCTCATCTTGTTTAACGCGCATTTATATATATATAAAAATACGCGTCGTATTAATGAACATACAAAGCATGTTTGCATAATATATAATATATATAGTATAAGCATGCACATATAGAATACTATATTCTACTTGGATTGATTATGGACTTTTATTCTAGTTTGGTTCACTAGAGCCACCAAGTGAACCAAAAGGTCAAACCCTAGGGTGCGAGAAATAATATTTAAATATAACTATTACATTTAAACCCGGGCTCCATTACAAATCCGGGTCTTCAAGCGCTCCTTGCTCCTTGATCTCCAATTCTTCAAAATTAATTCTAACTATTCCTATTACAAAACTATTTAAAATAAATAGAAACCTTGATCGTGATCGAGGGAAGTACATAAGAGGGAGTTAGAATTTACATTAAGAAAAAATTAGAGAAGACAAGTGCATGAGACCCCATTTAATAAAACCCATACATTCATGCATCCAACTAAAATAAAATCCAATCACATTGGTCAATAAATCCATAATCAATCCCATTTATTATCATACACATCATCATATGTATCAATAAATAACATTCATCTTATGAATAATAAACATTTAATATATATATTGATATCATTTAATGAGCAAATTTAGTTAGTATAAAATCTATTTTTGAATCAAAATAAACTCCTTTATTTTAATCCAAATGTAAATCAAAATAAAACTATTTTATTTTAATTTATCCAATTTTGAATAAAATAAACTATTTTATTTTAATCAAAATCTTTAATCAAAATAAACTCCTTTATTTTAATTAATTATGGAATCCAATTCCATGTAAAAAAAAAATCTTTTATTAAGGAAACACGGATATTCTTTCCTATTCACAAATAAACTCCTTTATTTTGAATAATATGAAATCTTATTTCATATCTAAATAAACTCCTTTATTTAAGGAAATTAGGATTCTCTTTCCTATTCACAAATAAACTCTTTTATTTTGAATAATATAAAATCTTATTTCACATCTAAATAAACTCCTTTATTTAAGGAAAGATGGATTTGATTCCCTATTCACAAATAAACTCCTTTATTTTGAATAATATGAAATCTTATTTCATATCTAAATAAACTCCTTTATTTAAGGAAATATAAAATCCAATTTCAACTCCAATTAGTTATCATGGAATCCAATTCCAACTCTAATTAGTTAGCATGAAATTCTAATTTTTAAAATTAAAATAAACCTATTATTTTAAAATTAAAATAAACTTTTTATTTTAAAATTAAAATAAACCTTTTATTTTAATTATAAAATTATTGAGAATAATATATTATATTATATATATATATATATATATATAATATATTATAAAATAACTCAATATATATATATATAAAACCGTGCGGTTATAATATAATATATATATATATATATATATAATATCCGTGCTTCTTCATTATATAAATATTTCTAACCGTTCAACAAACTTTAGTTAACAAACAAAAAAAAATAACTCCGTGATCCGTGCATAAAAAGAAAGTGGGATTGGTATAACAGGATTTCATATAATGATTGCTAATGATTGTTTAATTAAATGATGGGCATCACTATTCCGTGATTCACAAAAAAAAAAAAAATACATCCATACGAATTCCGAAGCCACGGGATTAGCACGGATTTCACGATTTTTTTTTTTTTTTAATTTAATAAATTTTATACAATAAAATTATGTCCAATTAAATTGTTCTAAACACATATCAATATACATATTAAATTAAAACAATTAATAATTTGCATAAAGGTTTGGCTCTGATGCCACTGTTAGGTTTGTAATATTCATGAACGCAATCAAATTGCATAAAAAGTGCGGAAACGTGTAAAATCAGAGATTAAAAAAATTTACAAACCATATACCCGGATCACCCTTTATGCACAATTATTAATTAAACGAAAAGATAAAGAATAAAATCATACCCTTGAAGATCGAGCTTCCTCAGGTACAAGTTCACCTCCAAATCCTTTCGCGTTCAACTTGAATTCACCGGGTTTGGTTCCTTCCTTTGATCAACGTTAGCCACCCAAGTGTTTGGCCTCTAGAGGTGATCCACCAAGGAAGAAGAAGGATTCAAGAAGATGGGTGGTTGGCTAAACCCTAGTTTTTCTATCTCTATAGAAAAGGAGCGTCTCTCCAACCATTGGAATTATAATGTCGTCTTGATATCTCGATATAAGACTCTCTTATAAAAGATATCAAGTAACCTATTTAAAATAAGTTATTATTTAATTAAACCCTTTTAATTAAAATAGCTTCCTAATCTTATTAGAGATAATTAATTAAACTCCTCGTAATTAATTTTCCTCCTAATCCTATTAGAATAAATGAGAAGTACTTATATTAAATTAATTCCTAAACTCTTTTAGAAATTAAAATAATAATAATTGTAATAATATTAATAAGACTCTCTTATTAATTTATATTTAATATTTCTAAAATATTAAATAATTAATATTAAGCTATTTAATTTATTCTATCACCATAGATTAAATTAAATATACATAACATATTATTACGATTATGCCATTAACTTCTTAAATAATTATTCTTCCTTTTATGGTGTGACCTTTGGTTTCTCCATATTAAACCTAGGTTGTGAATAAATTAATTAAACAATTCTAATCTTATTTAAATAAATAAATTAAACAATTAATTTATTTAAATAAATAATATTTATTCTACAATAGGATAAGCCTCCCTAGCGATCAACGACTTTCCAGGATAATATAGATTTCAACATTAATCATAAAAGAACCTTTGAGTAAATAGTTACCGTATAATTCAATCCTTCCACCATACATAATCGTCCCCAATTAAATATAAGACATGGAATTATTGTCAAGTCTTATTTTATTTAATTATATGTATTTCGACTCTTAAATGCACAACTCCAAATAATGCAAATTAGAAACTCCTTTCTAATTTCATTCTGCCTTGGCCAAGGACTACTGGGTTGTCATTTATCGAATCACATAGGACATTTCTCTTTTTTAATAAAGTAGTAGATTCTTTATTGATCATACATTATCTCCATGTACAACTTATTATACCCAAGCATACCCTTTGATATACCCTAAGGGTCTTAAGGAATAAGTCAAAGTATAACTCATCATACACAAGATACTATGATGATCTCAAGTCCAAGGATCACTTGTACTACTATCACTACGAGAATTCCTATTGACGAGTGAGTAAAACTCCATTAGGTATTCCTTAGCGAGCCAATGCGTTCGATTGAACTTATTCTCTAATAAGAACCTACATACTTGCTTTAGTGTCTCCACACAAATGATCATGAGATCAATCATCCTCATCCAATGAAAGAAGAACGTATGTACCAATCTATCCGGATTCACTAATCCCCAATTTAGTAATCCAATGATTGGGAACTATTTTAGTTTTAAGCTTTCTAAGAATTTAGATCTCATTAGAATGATCATCATCATTATTCTAAAAGCATTGCTTAAAACTATGGGTTTATCACATATTATAAAACAGCATCATGTAGATAATTAAAAGCCTTTAATAAATTAATACTTTTTATTAATAAATGAATAAGATTGTTACAAAGTATATGCTTTATCATCAAACATGATTGGCTTGTGTGCATACTACTTTCAGATACATCTTTGTGCTTCCTGGATGAATCGAATATCTTGAGCTATGAGCTTCGGTCAAGATTTCGTCTTTCGAGACGGTGTTCATTGAACCCAGATTCTTCCCTCGCATCAGTAGTAATCCTTCTTAGATCGACCTTGTATTTCGTATCGCTACCATCAACTATATTCTCTTTTATCTTCCCACATTCTTCATCTTGTAACTGAGCGTTCTTCACCTTGTCCAGTAAAGTTGGACCTACTTCTAACTGAAATAGTCGTTCGTCGGATTCCTGTAGAAATTTTATTTCAAGTTCCAACTTTGTCATTGCTGAAATGAGCTCCTCCTGAATTGTTATCAACATCAATTTCTCCCAACTTTTCCTGCTTAAAGCATCTGCAACCACATTCGATTTTCCTGGATGATAAAAGATCTCACAATCATAATCTTTTATCAATTCCATCCACCTTCTCTGACGCATGTTCAGATCTTTCTGAGTGAAAATATACTTCAGACTTTTGTGGTCTGTGTAGATCTCACATTTCTCTCCATAAAGATAGTGTCTCCATATCTTGAGAGCAGATACTACTGCAGCCAATTCCAAACCATGAGTCGGATAACCTTTCTCATAGTCCTTCAGTTGTCTTGATGCATAGGCAATAACTTTGCCGTTTTGCATAAGAACACAACCCAATCCTTTGTGTGAGGCATCAATATACACCACAAAATTTCCTGTACTATCTAGTAGTGTTAACACAGGTGCCACACTTAGCTTCTTCTTTAAACCTTGGAAACTCTCTTCACATTTCTCTGTCCAAACGAATTTCACAGCTTTCCGTGTCAAATTTGTTAACGGAGTGGCTATCTTGGAAAAATCTTGTATAAATCTTCTGTAATAACCGGCTAGTCCCAAGAAACTCCTCACCTCTGAAGGTGTCCTTAGTTGTTCCCAATTGATTACGCTTCCACTTTCGATGGATCCACTGAAATCCCATCTTTGTCAATCACATGACCCAAAAATTGTACACGATCGAGCCAAAATTCGCACTTAGAGAACTTCGCGTACAGTTTTTCCTTTCTTAGTGTCTCCAATGTCAGACGTAAATGTTCCACGTGTTCTTCTTGAGTTTTGGAATACACCAGAATGTCGTCGATAAACACCAATACGAACTTGTCTAAGAATGGTTTAAATACCCTGTTCATCAAATCCATGAACGCGGCAGGGGCATTTGTTAAACCAAAAGACATCACCAAAACTTGTAATGTCCGTACCGAGTTCTGAATGCCATTCTAGGTATATCCTCCTTTCTTACCTTCAATTGGTGATACCCACTTCTCAAATCTATTTTCGAGAAGTACTTAGCACCCTTCAACTGATCAAACAAGTCATCTATTCTAGGCAACGGATACCTATTCTTAATAGTGACCTTGTTTAACTCCCTATAATCAATGCAAAGACGCATTGATCCGTCCTTCTTTTTCACGAATAATACTGGCGCTCTCCACGGTGATACACTTGGTTGAATATACTTCTTGTCCAGCAGTTCTTGCGCACCATCAGTTCCATCATTTCTACCGAAGCCATTCTGTACGGGGCCTTCGATATCGGTATAGTTCCTGGTGCTAAGTCGATTACGAACTCAATCTCTCTATCAAGCGGAAGTCCTGGCAAATCATCCGGGAATACATCTACGAATTCTCTAACCACTGGTATCTCCTCCAATTTTACACCCTTCTTCTAAGTATCGACTATGTAAGCCAAATAATCCACACAGCCTTTACTTAACAATTTCTTGGCCTGCATAATCGTCAGACATTTCATTTGTCTAGGCGATTTGCTACCATGGAAAACTACCTTTGACAGAGTCATAAGGTTTACACACTTTTTGTGACAATCAATTACTGCTCCATATTTGAACAGCCAATCTATTCCCAAAATTACATCAAATTCCCTGAGTCTAATCGGAATAAAATCTACCATCATTATATTCCCTTTTATGTTCGCTCTACGCTTCTTGATATCGAACCTAACAGAATCACCTCCTATTCGCAATTTCTATGTTCAAAGGAAATTCGGTTTTCTCTAGGTAATTCTAACCTCTTAGCAAATTCATTAGATATAAACGAGCAAGTAGCACCTTTAAATCAAATAATACATAAGCATTAATATCGTTGATTGGGATAATACGACACCACATCTTTTAATTGCACAACATCTTGCACTACCATGTTGAAAGTTAAAACATGGGTTTGTTTGACGTCAGAGTCCAAAGAATGGCCCAAGTACCTCCACCGCTGCCTCTCCTTTACTTTTTACTTACTATTTCTCCGACCTTCTTCTCGAGGGCATTCACGAAGCAAAATGATCCTTGGATCCACATGTGAAACAGACATTCTTCTTGGGTTGGGGTGCAATTTGAGGCGATGTGACCCTCCCCAGCCACAAATAAAACACGACGCTTCCCCATCAAGCACACACCCTATGAAACCTCTCTCAAGATATAAAGACATGCTTCAAACTTCCTAAACTCACCTGGTTACTCTGCGGTTTCATACACAATCTAGTTTGAAAAAGGGTCTCCTATTGGATATGCTATAAACATCATAATAGAATATATTTAGAAAATATATGCCACCCATTTTAGATATCATAAGCGCAAATTTCAAAATGTAATTTAAAAATGCTCAAACATAATTGCTTTTATATTTTTTTTCTCGACTTTTTTATATACCGGTCATTGTCAATTAAAATAACATTATAATGCATTTGTTTAATTGGACAAAGAAATTTGGTGGGTCTTAATGACACATAATATGGGACAAGGAGGAGAGTATATTCAGATATAGCAATAAGGAGGAAGAAAGGTGATAACTCCTTATTAAACCATACATAATAAGCAAACCTTTTCATGTTCCTAACTTCCCCCCCATAACTATATTCAAGTGGGATAATTATGCATGTAACTATTGATGGGAGTGGTGAAGGGGCTGGAGAGAGCAGCTCTATCAAGTTATATATATATACACCTAACAAAAAAATGTTTCACTTTGCAAAAATCCCACTAAGATACGAAAAGAGAAGAAAATATTGAGAGTTTGAGAGTGGTTCAAGGTGGGCTACGAATTTTGGAGAATCTTGCAAGCAAGGAGGGTGGTTATCAAGCTCCAATCAAGAGGAATTCGCCAAGAAGGTAAGCTATGAACCCATTCTCTATGTTCTTCCAAAACTATGAGAGAATATGCATAGGAGACCTTTATAAATGGTTTGTTTTGGAGTATGTGATGTTGTGTAATTGTGGTCTGATTGTTATGATGTAATAAGAACATAAGTTCTGGACAAATCATGCCATGTATGCTTTAAAAATCCAAAGAGTTATGCCATGCATGTTAAGTGTTTGATATTATGCCTCTTAGTTGCTAATTTGATCAAAACATGAAAAGTTAGAGGGTTTGATTGTTGTAACATGTGTATATATGTTAGTAAATGTGGTCAGACAAGAGGAATCAAATCCATGCACGCTTTAGAATCAAAATCATGATTTTCTCAAAAGTTGGGTTAAACTAGTTGCATGATTTTTCAGGATTTTTGGTCACTCGAAATCATGTCTTAGATAATCCATTTGTTGCATGTAATAATTTTGTAAAATAGTATGTAGCATGAGGTATAACATGTCCAAATTTCATTCGGATCAAAGCTATATTGAGTGAGATATGAAAATCGTAAGGTCGCGAAATAAACATGTTAGAAACCGAAAAAAAATTGTGAACTGCTGACCCTAAGGGCAAATTCGGGGCTAGCTACAGTTTCCAGAAAATTCTGGGCTTTTGGGTTATTATAGTACACTGAATAAGCTTTCCATAGACTCCAATCGGACTAATTCCGACTTGAACAAGGAGTTATGACCTTTCAAAGTAGTTATATCAAATCTGTCCAACAAATTCGGAGCAGTCTCCTTGCACGGATTTTCTGGAATTTTGTGCTTGGAATTTGAAGATGGACCATGAACGAAAGTTGTAGCCCCAGAAGTAGCTTCAGGTGGTATGCAAGAATCGCTCAAAAATATTTTAAAACGAATTAGTTATGACTGTTTTAGCGAGGTATGGTAAAGCTGAGAAAAAAAATGTAAAAACTGTTATGTTTGGGCATTTTTAAGTTTTGTTTTGGGCTGCCTATGATATCTAAAATGGGTGGCATATATTTTCTAAAGATATTCTATTATGATGTTTATAGCATATCCAATAGGAGACCCTTTTACTTCAAACTAGATTGTGTATGAATGGTGATTAACGAGACACATGTGATTAGGTTATGTGAAGGTTAATTGCTTTGGCGTTAATTGTAGCAGGCTTATCGGTGCAAGTTTCCTAACCCTAATTTCTTTTGGGTATTTATTAAATCCTTACTAATATTATCGCATGATGAGGGTAAGTATTGGACTTGTGTTAGTTATTTATTAAGTACAAAGTTTTTTCGTTGAAAAGTCATACAACTCCAATTATCTTGCAAGCTTTTTAATGGTTATTCAATTATTATTCTAACTGGCTATGCTTTTAAGTTTCATATCATCATAGAACTGCTTTACATGTATGTTCTTAGCCTTTGGTTCCATTAGTTATTATTGATGAAAAATAATTTAAAACACATCTTTCGAAGCTATTGAATGTTTACCAATCCAAGTTGCCTTGGTGAGATCTCGAATGATTACTAAGATGAACAACCCGAATGAACGGGAAAAATAGATGTCGGGCAAATAGTCCCATTTATGTTTATGCATTTTAAACTTAATACATGTGCACAATGTAGGGTACAATGGGCTGATCACCTGGCGTACTTGCAGAGACCGTTTACAATCTATTTGATTGTTAAACCGTCTGATGGTTTTTGATGAAAGAAAATATGTTCAGAGTATTTTACACCCCTTAGTGTGATATTGAAAATTCTTAAATTCTTATTCTTGATGTTCTTCTTTAACACTTGATAATCTTTCAACTGTTGAGATCTAGTAATTCAAATGCCTTTATCCTGATGTATATTTCCCATTTATTCAGTATACTTGCTTTGGGCAATTTGTGCTCATTCTTGTTTAAACCTTTCGATTAAGGATGAGAAGGTGAGGTTCTTGCGAGGACAAGGAAAGTCCAAGATGAAGTGATGCTAATGGTTATGTAATAAAATAATTATTTTCGCATATGTGTATTATAGCGATAAACGCTAAGACTAAGTTCCAGTATGTTTTAAGGTTGTAAAGACTTGGGATTTTATTTTGAATAATTATGTAATAGTTAATATTATTATTCCTTATTGTTAAGGTTTACTTAGTTAGATGATGGTGTATGTTGTATCGTGAGCACCAAGTTCTGTAATCGATGATTACACGGATTTGGGGGCGTCACAGATAGTGTGGTTTAGCTCATGAACTATCGCAAAGGCATAAAAATTATGTAAATTAAAGAAATGATGAAATGAGCTATGTTTACGCAATAAAAGTCATTCATAAACCATAAAGTCCTAAGTTTGCAAATAAAGATGAAAGATATTTTTAAAATGGTATATAATTGGTCTATGCTTCGAGATGTAAAGTATTTATATACTAAAACCATGAGAGAACCTTTTTGTACATAAAAAGGGTTATAATAGACAAAAGTTTCTAAAGAAACATGGAATGGTTTTAAGATAAGAACAAAAAGATTATACTTAATGTAAAATAAAAATTAGTTTACATTATGTATGTGAATTTAATATGTGAAACTAATGTGTGTATGAATATATACTCAATTTGTGTAGGATCATTACCGAGCAGATAAGTTATAACATTAAACAGCACTCAAGGCAAGTTTCTCAGTTTATTTATGTGGACTTATAATTGCTATAGATAACTATTAGAATGATTTATGTTTATAAGTATGTAATACCTATGAACTGCATTATTTGCTTTGTGAATGATGAATGTCAAATTATGACTAATTGAGTCGGGAAACTCAATATATATGTGCAATGAATGACATGTACATGACATGTGTAGTATGATATGATATGTATGTTGCTACCAGCGGGACATAAATGTGACAATGCATTTGTAATATGCTTGAACACCAAGAATATAAATGCATGAATTGAATGTGAAACCTATGTGCTACGTGATGCATGATAGACTGTTAGACTTGCTGGGCCGTTGTGCTCAATCTTGCTTAATTTACAGATTAAAGCTATGATGCGATCTATTGTGATTAGGAGCGCATAAAAAGAAGACTAGTGATTTAATTGAGATTGTGTGGAGTCATTTGATGATATTTTCATGTGTAAATCACAGATGTGTAAATTTTTAAGTTATTCGATAGATGAAGATTATTTGATCTAAAAAGGAGATATGCTTGAAAGAATGAATTGCATATATATATATTCCTATCTACTCAGGCTAAATAAGTCATATAATAAATATGATTCTAGTATGAAGAAGAATTGTAAAGGTTGCGATTCAGAGAATGAATGAATGGAAAGAAAAGAAAAAAAAATTATTCCGCATTTTAGCTATTTTAACATTAAATAATGTTTTAAATCTAGAACAGGATAATATTAACGCACAAGATCGCGAAGTAAAATAGTCCCGATTTTGGGGGCGTTACAGTTCTTACTGGGCTAGTTGAGCTCACCCTTTTGCTTTCATTGTTCTCTTCAGAAAATGAGAACGTAGTATGGACTAGTCGGGGTACAAAGTGGCGGTCCAGATGATAGCATTAGTAGTCCTCACTATTCTATGAAATAGTGTGATAATAAATGTATTGAGGACTTATTTTGAGTTTGAATCTTTATCTGAAGACAATATTTGTATTAAAACTCACGAAATTTATGTCAGATATTTAAGATTGTATTTGTATTATGTACCATATATTTGGCGACTCATAATAGGTGATGCATACCTATTTTGGGGGCGTCACAGTTGGTATCAAAGCTTAGGAATATGATCCCTGGCTAAGATGTGAGACTAGAACTAGGAGGGGAGAGACGGGAAATTCATTCGCTAGTATAATCTACCTAAGTTTATTTGGTATTTAATTGTTCGGTCAGAGTATACGGATATTATGTTGCATGTCAATTAACCCTAGTTTTGTGGCAGTATTTGAAAATGACATTCGAGAATGTGTAGATAAGTAATGGAGCACATGAGACCGTTGAGTCACCAACGATCAATACCCAGGATAATGTGCAACAAGAAGACCATAATCCTCAGATAAACAACAATACCGATCAAATGACGAATGGTGGGATGTTCAGAAGCTTTATGCAATTCATGCAACATCAGGCGAGAGCGGCTCCTGTCCAAAATGCAGGTGGAAACACTAGCAACTCTTGGACGGTCACCGCTAAATAGTTCAAGGAGCTGGGACCACCGGAGTTTATTAGAGAGCCAAAACCACTTAAGGCGGAGACGTGGATAAAACAGATCACCAAGATATTTGATGTCTTGGGATGCTTCGAGGAGTAAAAGGTTCCTTTTGCCACCTTTATGTTGCGAGGAGAGGCAGATTAATGGTGTGAATCGGTAAAGCGTACTCAACCTACCGCACTGAAAATGACTTAGGAGAAGTTCCAAGAATTGTTCAACGACAAGTACTTTCCCGAAAGTATTCGTCAAATGAAAGAGGTAGAGTTCATCAAGCTGGAGCAAAATAACATGACCGTGTCACAGTACGAAGCCAAGTTTGCTTGAATTGTCCCGTTTAATCCCATTTGGTTGATAATGAGGAGAGAATGACGCGAATGTTTCTAAGAGGTTTAAAACCCGAGATACGTCAATATCTTATCTCTCATAAACTGTGTTTGTATTCAGATGTTGTAAATATGGCTCAGTTATTGGAGCGCGATAATGAGTTAACCCAACCAAGAGAGAGCAACCGAAAAGTCAATAATACCAGCGGTAGTAGTCATCGAAGCGGTGACAACAAACGTGGAGAAATCAACATGCGAGAAATGGTAACCACTTGGTGGTAATCATGGCCAAGATAATAAAGTGAAATTTCAAGAAGAGGAGATTTAATAATGATGGAAAGACGTCAAAGACCAAAGACCTGTTGTTAAAGAAGGAGAACGACCACCGGGTCAGATGTTTCAAATGCGACGGAGGGACACATCACCAAAACTGCACGCGATGATCAAAATCATGTTACAATTGTGGAAAAGAAGGTCACTTACCCGATTTTGTCTTTGCACCAAAGTCAAGTCCAAATTGGGATGGAGGCATCAAAAGCGATCTCCTAGACAAGACAAAATCGGTAGTTCAAGGGAGAGCGTTTGTCGTAACCTCCCAAAAAGTGAGGAATCCGAACGAGGTGATCACGGGTAAGCTAATCATAAACTCTAGCAATGTCTATACCTTATTTGATACCAGTTCTTCCCATTCTTTTATTTCTCCTGCTTGCGCTCAACGTTTAAATTTGACTCCGGAGAAATTAGACTTTGACTTATCTGTTGAAACTCCGTTGGGGGAAACATTTATTACATCCACGGTTTATAAGTCTTGTTTGATTTAAATCGGCAACCGCACGTTACCTGTCGATCTTATCACTTTGAAAATACTTGCATTCGATGTGATTTTAGGGATTGATTGGTTAACCATTCATCATGCTAAAATTGACTATTTTCGTAAAGTTGTTAGCTTTCATGTTCCTAACCAACCTATTATTTGAATTCAAGCAACCAAACCATTAAAGTCAATTACTGTCATCTCAAGCCATAAAGCTATTCGTTTATTGAAAAACAGATGTCAAGCTTTCTTAGCACATGTCACAGATTTAAACAAAAATACGTCAGTCTTGAATGATATTTCTATTGTTAATAAATTTCCTAACGTATTCCCTAAAGAACTTTTTGGCCTACACTCGGAGCGTGAAATTGAGTTTTTTATTGACCTTGAACGTACAAAACCCATTTCCAAAGCCCAATATCGAATGGCTCCAATTGAACTTTAGGAGTTAAAAACCCAACTACAGGAATTGTTAGACATCAGTTTCATTCGTCCTAGTATGTCTCCTTGGGGTGCTCCTGTTCTATTCATGAAGAAGAAAGATGGAAGTATGCGACTTTGTATTGATTATCGGGAGTTAAATCATGTCACCATCAAGAATAGATATCCGTTACCTCGCATTGATGACCTGTTTGACCAGTTGCAAGGAGCACAATTCTTTTCAAAGATTGATCTTCGTTCGGGATATCATCAGCTGAAGATTAAAACTGAGGATATTTCGAAGACTGCCTTCAGAACTCGGTACGGGCATTATGAATTTTTAGTCATGTCTTTTGGATTGACTAATGCTCCTGCTGCTTTCATGGATATGATGAATCGAGTATTCAAGGAATATTTGGATCAGTTCGTTGTTTTCTTTATTGATGACATCCTCATCTATTCCAAAAGCCGTGAAAATCATGAGCACCATTTGAAGCTGATACTTGAAAGGCTTCGTGAAAACAAGCTATATGCCAAGCTGAAGAAATGCGAGTTCTGGCTTGAGGAAGTAGCATTCCTTGGGCACGTGGTGTCAAAATATGGAGTATCTGTTGACCCACCAAAGATTGAAGCAATACAAAGCTGGGAGCAACCTAAATCAATGACCGAAATACGTAGCTTTCTCGGCTTAGCTGGTTATTATCGGAGATTCATAGAAGGGTTTTCTCGAATCGCCACTCCATTAACTCAGCTGACTCAAAAAGATACAAAATTCGGTTGGACCGAGGAATGTGAGAAGAGTTTTCAAGAACTCAAGAGGAGAATTATTTCGGCACCTGCTCTGGCAATACCATCTAGATCGGAAGGATTTGTCATCTACAGTGATGCTTCAGGCAAGGGTTTAGGATGTGTTCTCATGCAACATGGGAAAGTCATAGCCTATGCCTCACGACAAATCAAAGAATATGAGAGAAATTATCCTACTCATGATCTAGAGTTGACAGCTGTCGTTTTCGCACTTAAAATCTGGAGGCATTACCTATATGGGGAGAAGGTGGAGATCTTTACGGATCATAAAAGCCTCAAATATTTCTTCACCCAAAAGGAACTCAATATACGGCAATGACGTTGGCTTGAATTGTTGAAAGATTATGATCATACCATTCAATACTATACTGGAAAAGCGAACGTGGTAGCTAACGCATTGAGTAGAAGATCATATCTTGGAATGCAGGTCAGCGATATTGTCAACGAAAGGCCCATTTTTATGACTTACGCAAAGGATGGAAATAGAGATAAAGACTCCAGGGACCCACGTGATGATGGCAAATATACGAGTAGAACCGACTTTAATCAATAAAGTTAAAGCTGCTCAATCTACAGACCTGGACCTGATGCGCATGAAGAAGAAAGTGCAAGAAGGTGTTGTTCCGGAAGCAAGAATCGATGAAGAAGGAATACTTAGAGTCAACTCCAGACTTTGTGTTCCTAACGACTTTGATTTGAAGTATAAGATCATGATGGAGGCGCACAACACACCGTTTGCAATCCATCTTGGGAGTACCAAAATGTATCGTGATCTTCGACATACATTTTGGTAGAGCAATATGAAAAAGGAGAAGCGGAGTTTATCTCAAGGTGTTTAACTTGTCAATGAGTCAAGGCGGAGCATCAAGTGCCAAAAGGTCAATTGCAACCACTTGAAATTCCAAAATGGAAGTGGAGCACATTACCATGGATTTCGTTACTGGTCTTCCCAATGTTTCTCAAGGAATTGATGCGGTTTGGGTCATTGTTGATAGATTGACCAAATCTGCTCATTTCTTACCTATACGAGAAACTTATACACTTGAACGTCTTGTTCGTATTTACATAAATGAGATTGTAAGACTGCATGATATGCCAGTATCCATAGTTTCTGTTCGAGACCCAAGATTCACTTCACGATTTTGGGTTAGTTTGCAAAAAGCTATGGGCACGGATTTACGATTTAGTTCGGCATATCATCCTCAAACGGACGGACAATCAGAGAGGACTATTCAAACTCTTGAGGATCTATTAAGACTCTATGTCCTTGACTTCAAAGGAAGTTGGGACAAGTTCTTGCCATTATTAGAATTCTCCTACAACAACATTTATCAAGCAAGTATTGGCATGGCTCCATTCGAGGCGTTGTATGGACGCAAGTGTCGTTGTCCAGTATGCTGGGATGAGGTGGGTGAAGCAACGTTGTTGGGATCGGAATTAGTACGTATGACTACGGAGAAGATTCAAATGATCCGCCAACGTATAAAAACCTCACAAGATCGACAAAAGAGTTATGATGATCTTCATCGAAAAGACGTGGAATTCAACATTGTAGAACATGTGTTGTTACGTTTGGCTCTATGGAAAGGAGTTACAAGATTTGGAAAGAGAGGAAAGCTCAATCCTCTACTCATTGGCCCATTTGAAATCCTTACCGCCAAGTATGTCTCGTGTTCATAACGTTTTTCATATATCCATGTTACGTAAATATGTGGAGGACCCGAACCACATTATTGAGTTAGAACCGAACGAAATAGCGGAAGATTTAATGTTTGAAGAGTTTCCTATTCAAATCTTGGATAAGAAGGAACATATTCTACGCTCCAAGGTTATACCTCAAGTCAAAGTATTGTGGAAAAACCACGATGTTGAGGAAATGACTTGGGAGTTAGAATCTGAAATGAAATCAAGGTATCCTCACCTCTTCGTCATACCAGGTATGTATCCTAATTTCGAGGATGAAATTTCATAAGAAGGGGAGGTTGTAAGACCCCAACTTTTATGAATAAAGATTAATTTTCTCTAAATATCATTTTTGAATATTATGGTGTAGATTTGATATAATGTTATAGTTGTGGGTAATATTTATAAATTTTGCAAAGTAAGCAAGTTGTTATAAAATATTCGTTTGGTCGGGGAATATTCTTTTTGTCGGGGAATATTAGATGCGGCGACATTACAATCATTAGTGGACCCATAATGAAATTATTATTTTGAGTTAGAAAACTAAAAATTATCTTTTTATAAAATAACTACGAAAGTTTTACCGTTAACTGTTGAAATACCCTGTAATAAAGGTACAGTATTACGTGTGGTTGCATAGTAGCACACGGTATTGATTATTGATGCTTACGTGAGAAGTCACTCAATTATACTCAATTATTGCTACAATAATTACTGCATCATATCTCTTATATTATTGATTCAATTATTTTCACGGTATCATCTTATAAATGTTATATTATTAAATCAATAATTGAGATGACAAGTTATAATATTAATGATGAATAATTGTTGAAAGATTAAATATGTGTTGATTAAAAATAAAATGATTTGTGGTAATATTTATTCAATCCTTGATGTATATAAATGGTCTATTGTGAGACGTTTGTGGTAAGTTTAGTTATTCTATGGGGGCCAATATGTCATCATCTAAAAGTCTCTTTCGCCAATAGTAATTACCTTTACCAGACGTCAAACCACTTGCTGTTTCATATTACAAGCGTCGAACCAATTATCGTTTCACATTACAAGCGTCGAACCAATTGTCGTTTCACATTACAGGCGTCGAACCAATTGTCGTTTCACATTACACGCGTCGAACCAATTGTCGTTTCACATTCTGAAAAGTCCGAACCAATTATCGTTTCACATTACAAAGCGCCAAACCACTTGGTGTTTCACATTACAGAGCATCAAACCACTTGGTGTTTCACATTCAAAAGGCTAAACCACTTTTTTTTTTCATATCACTATCGTCCAATGCCGCTTTCCTTTTCACATTGCAAGTGCTAAGCTAGAAATCTTCTATAAATAGAGGCCTAGTTCTTCATTATTTTCACGAATTCATTCAAGCTATAGAGAGAAAGTATAGAGAGAGAATAAGAGAGAAAGAAGAAGAGTATTCTATTACTACACTACTGCGTTTCAATCTCCTACTAAAGTAAGGGGTATTATTTCTTTCGTATTCATAAAGAGAAACTTCATTATTCCATTCTTTATTATTATGTTGGAATAACTTTGTTTATCTGCAATCTGCATACATGGTGAAATTCTTCCATTATTCCATTCTTTATTATTCATTGGAATAACCTATCATGCGCTCTATTGCATGCTTAGTGAATTCATTGTTATTCCATTCTTATTATTACTCATTGGAATAACTTTGTTTATCGCCAAGTACCGCATACATGGTGAAATTCTTCTAATATTTCGTTCTTTATTATTACGCTTAATATCCTATCCAATGCGTTCGTTGGACTGGTTTCATTATTTATTATTCAGCCGGAATATCACATGCGTGCGCTTACGCCTGGCAGGACCGATTCCATTATTAATTATTACATTGGGAATAACTCAGATATATCGATCTATCGCATTACATGGTGAATCCTTCATTTATTCCATTCTTTATTATTCTGTTGGAATAACCTCGCCTACATGTGATTACTGGATGCGTGGTGAATGATCCTTCGTATTCATTCCTTATTAAATTGTGGAAATGATCTCGTCTACGTGAATTCTGCATGGCGGCTGGCGAAAATCCATTTGCGCTTCATATATTCTATTATACTCGGTTGGTTAAAGCTTTGGCTTCTATACTCCATGAAATTAATTTGTGGAATATCATTGATATTTCAAGCTTCATCCAAAGATCTTTTCATGGAAATATTCTTACGAGCATTCTTGAATTTTACTCTACAAAGCGATGATCATGTATTGACAATTTGACGTTATTGGTTCTGGATAAATTAATTTATAAATCTTAAAATTTATTCTTGAACTTGTTTTATTGAATTATTATGTCGTTGTCATCACATCATCCCTCACGCTTATATTGTGATGAAAGTCATCTTTGGCTTACGTGCGTAGATGGACTTGGTATGATTATTACGACTGAGCGATTATTCTAAGATAATCATGAATGTAATGTGATGAATGATTTGGTAAAAAGTCCTCATTGGCACATGTAGTTCATTGGTGGGCAGTTGTTGGTATGATTATGACCGAGAATTATTCTAAGATAGTCATGACCATTGATGATTATATGAATATCCTTGGTAGTGGAGCGAGGGATGATTCGATTTTATTTATTAAAATCGAGTCTCAAATGATAAAGTTGATAAAAAACTTTTTAAATCATAGAAGATAGTAGATTTTATACCTTACTTGACTCTTCTAATGGATTGCTGATCCGTATGCAGCTTAAACTTGTTTGCTACATTATATTCTATCGGTTTAACATTGTTGAAGGCTAAAAAGATAATTTATTACGCATTATCTTAGTCATAATATTTCTTCTTTGGGCTAGTTGAAATTTCACCTTTCTTCTTTCACCTATTCTTCTTGGAAATGAGAACGTGGTTTTACTCTAATGTCGGGAACGTAGAGATGGTCCTAGATGGTGCGTTAGTAGTCCTCACTATTCTCGTGAAATAGTGTGATAATAAATATAATGAGGACTCCATCGAGTGTGGATATTGTTTGCAGATGATAATATTTGTATTAAAACTCATGTTTATGTTTTGTCAGATTTTACACGAATCGTTGTATAATTAAGTTGTATTTGTATTCAAGACTAGATTTGGCGACCAAGAGATGGGTGATGTATCTATTTTGAAAAAATATAAATAATAATAATAGTAGTTGTAGTAGTAGTAGTAGTACTAATAATAATAGTAGTAGTAGTACTTTATGATTTTTAGCCCCAAAAAAATCCAAAAATTCAAGCATTTAGTAGTTTTTCCCAAATTAGATGTCATAGCCTTTACTCCCAACGATTGTGGTTAAAGTTTTATATTTTTTAAAAATATTCGTTTAAAAAAAAAAAAAAAAATTAAAGTTTTTTTTAAATAAATATTTTTTTATTTATAAAAATTATTCTTAAATTACATAATTTAGTTAAAAGAAGAGTATATTCCAAGAAAATTTAAACAAAAAAGATATAATTGAGAAAGTTAAATATAATTTAGACAATTCTGCTCTCTCCTGATATACTTTTCCAAGTTCAGTCGATAAAAAATTTGAGAACTTTAGAAACCTAAAATTGAAGAGGCGTCCAGCCACCACGACCCACCGCTGGAGTTCACGGCGGTGGAGGATTAGTGTCAATAATTGCTAAGTGGCCGACCCTCAGGGTGATGTCGGAGTTTGACAGTGACAACTCGGTGTATTTTCACAAGATATCGTGCAAGTTATTGGAGAATCTGGCGAAACTGAAGCTAACGTTTCAGAACAACAACAAGGGAGAAGTGGCTGAGCCTTAATTGAGCTTCGTTTCCAAGTATCTTTCACTCGATTACGATGTCGAGGAGCAGAATGCTCTTGTTAAGGGCTCGTTTGACCTTGGTCCTAGTTTGCACCTCAGAGCCACTCGCGATGTCAAGGTCTCTCTCTCTATAATTATATAATATGTATGCACATATGTGTTGTGTATTTATATGTTAATTTCTGTTTTATAAGAAAAGAAAACCTGTTTAACCAATTTTCTAGGGAATATTTGTGATTTTCCATTTGGATTAGTTTTCAATTCTATTCATTCTTCAAAAGGTTGACTTGGTTCTTAGATTTTTCTATCTAGTTCAAAATTTATGTTCTATTGTAAGGCTGATTGGGTGAAATATATCCCACTAGTTCACCCAATGTACCCTCTTTTCTTGTACAAGACATATATACTTTCAGTTGACATGTTAAAACTATAGTCTTCAGGTTTTTTTGTCCCAATACTTTAGTATTTTTTGAAACATCTGAATTCGCTGGAAGAGCGACTTCTGGAGAGCATGGTCTGGGAAAAGGGCTCTTCAATGTACAATTCTCTGACAGTAGCAAGGCCAACCCTTTCTACTGAAATAAATTGTCTTGGGCTGTTGGTAGAGCCAATGCCCTCTTTAGATACAATTGCTATTCATGTTAACGTGTCTAGCGGAGGGTTGCCTCCTGTGCCATCTTTGCAGAAGCATGAAACATCCCCAAGTAATACATTATTTCAACTTAATTTGGGGACTCTCCCTATTATATCTCAGTTTATTGCTGGTAATCATTGTGGAGGACATATGTTTTGGTGATTTTGGATAACTTAACTTCGATACTCACAGGATTTTTGATTCGTCAAAGAAATAATTGCTGACTGGACTTTTGAGAATTTACCT
This sequence comes from Panax quinquefolius, assembly GCA_020205615.1. Classification (NCBI taxonomy): domain Eukaryota; kingdom Viridiplantae; phylum Streptophyta; class Magnoliopsida; order Apiales; family Araliaceae; genus Panax; species Panax quinquefolius. Next base: position 78,089 of record JAINUW010000126.1, on the reverse strand, counting down.
GTTTGTGATATAATAATGAACAACAGTAGGTTGCAAGACTTGGTGATGTTTCTGTATGAGCTTGCATTCTATAACTAATTACCTGCACTGGGCAAATGATTTTCCAGGTCAAAATGGAGATATTCGATCACCAAAGAGAGTTTGCACTGATCGAAGCGTATTAGTAGAGCGGAATTCCTTCACATCACCAGTGACGGATCGCCTTCTGGCCACCTGCTTTGCAGTCTGCATTTTAAAGGTAGCTATGACAATTCCAAGGTGCCATGTAGATCTGCAGCATGGTATGTTTTTTTTTTTCTTTCTGATTAGCAATACTGAAATGGCTACTTTTATGCAGTCCAACAAGGCCAAATCCAGGGGGCAGAGGGGAAACATGAGCCAAAACTACAGTCAATGTATTCTTTGGCAAGGTAATATTATTTTGCTTGACTTCAATTATCTAGAATATATTATTGCGTGCATATGGCGTCATTGAGAAGATGTATTTTTCTTTGTCATCACCTCTGACTTGAGGTTAGCTTCCTTCTTTTTTATTCTTATTACGTGGATGAAGTCTCACTAGTTAAGGCATCTAATGAATACATTTATTTACCCATTTGGGTCATCCCATTGACGGTTGCATTATGGATGTACACTCATTTTTATAAATGTTAAGGTTTACATTGGTTTAGTTTGGGACATAGTTTCTTTCTTTGCATCTCTTTGGGTTCACACAATGGGAGTTTGATAGACTCCACGGCACGCTTGCGTGAGGTGGTCGCCGTCCCGATCGTTTCTAGCACAAATTGTTGGGTGAATTGCTTGCAACACCTTAACCCCTCGCTTTATATGTGAGCGGTAATCTTGGTACAATTGCTCGCGCGTTGAATTCTCGTTGAATGGACACCAACGACACTTTGACCCTCGCTTATATTGAAGCGGTAATCTCGGTACAATTGACGATTGATGAGGTAGAAGACGCCACACACAACTATGAATTGTTGTAGATAAGTAAGTCAAATGAATCTCAAAGAAATAACTAAGAAAAATACTTAGGAATTCTTCAAAGAACCAAAGAAGAGAATAACCTCACAAATATATTGAATAATGAATAATGTATAATGTATTTGATTACATTAACTTAGACCTCTATTTATACTATTCAAAACAATCCAAATCCTAATAGAATTTATAAACTATAACCTTAATTTCTATAAGGAAATAGAAATCAATTTGGAAAAGAAATTCTAATTAAAATAAATCCTAATTACAATAGAATTTAAAATTAATTCAATTATCGTGTAAAAATCGTTAATCTACTGCGTCATGTAAATTCAAGTGAGTGAAACTGTGATATATAAGTCGGTAATGATTCATTTGCATGCATGACTCCTTTGTAAACTAGAATTCCTTCATGGAGTATATAAGTTGAATTCTTTTGATATCTGATGTTGGCCCCACGTGACATATCCCTATATACTTGAATTCCTAGAATTAGAATAACCAACATGAATGTTAAGTATTAATCTGGGCCCACGTCTTTTTAATTCATGCTTCCCATTCATGTCGCTAAATTAATTTCTTTGAATTGGGCGATCTATAATACTTAAATTGTACTTCCTTCAATAATCTTTAGCCCAATAACTTGAAATCATTTGTTGAACACTTGACGCTCGAATCGATAAATTGACGAAAAATTCTGACCCGGTCAATCTGTCATCATTCCCCTCCTCTTCAAAAGGATTTGTCCTCAAATCTAGCATCCGCTTCCCTTGAAAAGGATTTGTCCACAAATTTGATCCTACATCAAAACAATCAAAGTTAGAATCACCAAACAAAATATAACCACAAGTCTCACCTGGTAATTTAAATGAATAAGCAATATCAGCAACGCAAACAAGAATTTGAAAAGTTCCAACTCCTCCTGGATCAAATATCAAAATGAAAAACTCTTTATGTGATAAATTTTCCCAATGGCGAATTCCCGGATCAAACGGAAATCTTATGATCTCGATCATTTTCAAACATAACCATGTCAATGATCCTGGGTCAAATATCAACTTTTGAAATTCATCATGCTTCTCACGCAAAGTCTCTTGAATTCCTGGATTAAACACAAAACAAAACAAATCAATAAGTTCCTTTTGTCTAATCACAAAGAAATTAAATAAACCAAAATCATTTGCATAGTCTTCTAAAACAATATTCAAAACACTTCCCTGTAGATGTCTTATGCATTGAGCGGGATGAACTGCACGATCCATGTTTCCCTCGATGAATATAATCCTATCACGAATCTGCAAAACACAATCAACCTTCTTTTTTCCATTGACATTAACACAATAAAGAACAAATAATGTTATCAACGGAGTAAAAAGGTCACAATTATAAGTTGAAAATTCAATAGCATATCGACGATGATCACAAACAAACTCTACACATGCTAAAGAATTTCCCAAAATGTTGACAAAAATCGGAATATCATCAAAAGAGAGAATAACAAATTTTTCCATGAAAAAATGCAAAATATAATTCAACAATTCCATGAAAGTATGCAATGCCTTAGCTAATCCAAGTGAACTAACTACACATGCAAATAACTCATCTCTCAAACCATCTTGATGATAAACATTTCTTGAATCGAACCATATGATAACAAATCATGCAATGAAGATTGCTCCAACGAAAACAACATGATTACTACCATTGTTAACTAACGACAATTCATGTAAAGATTGACTAGCATGAAACCCTAAGTCAATATCTAGACAACAAAACCTAGAATTAATTTCATGCAAGTAAACACATCGAGAACGAGAATATATATCATGATCATAAACTAACTCAACATAAATCAAATATCTTCCATACTTTATGATAAAAATGATTCTACCATCAAAATAGCTAACAACAAATTTTCCCAATAGAAGCGTACGCAAAACATGTTTTAAATAACTCATGAAAACACTAGATGCATTAGTTAATCTAATGAAATAACTAACCACCTATATAACTCACATGCTAAAACAATTTTCCATTTATCACAATCTCTCGTGCTAAATTGATTAGGCATTGATCATTATCACATGTAGATAAAACACAAGTACTATGCAATTTATCAAGCATATTATATAAACAAGAAAAGAATAATGATACTTGTTTACCAATTCAAAATCGATTTAACAAACTCGTTGTCCCATCCTCCTTAGATACTTATGATCTCATAATCAACACATGAACTCATGTCTTCTCTCACGATACTCACTTTCACCAACTCTCCAACCCACCTTGGTAATTACATGCGTCTCCTCGAATACTATCAACTAATCGGTGCGGAATGATAGTACGGGTATCAGATCAACAACCCCACACAAGAGACAAAAACAAAACTAGACAAAGAAGAATAATTAGTGTTAGTATTCAAAAGTGCCGTCTTATGCAATGTACGAAATATTAGTTTTTCAAAATATAACTCACTTTTCAACTCACTCTCTTTTTCATAGTCACATATTTCTTCTCTCTCTTCTTTATGCTCACCCTCTCGCTTTGTTTTTCTCTCGTTTATTTTCAAGTTCACTATTTTCATTCTCTTTTTCTCAATCTCTTTTCTTTTCATTCTCGGTCTTTTCAATTTTTTTCTTTTACATTATCAATCTTTCAACAATTTCTTTTTGTCGATCTTTTCCACATGTATTTCCTTTTACTTAATTCATCTTCTTGATTACTTTCTTTCGGATGTTCACCATCTTGCTTTTGATCACGGATTTCATCTTGAACACTTGAACCCAATAACTCTCCTTGATCGCATATTCTATAATTTCTTCCACCTCCTTAAAGCTCTCATTCGATGTCTTCTCTTAAGTTCTTGGATGCCTTAAGAGTGTCTTGGGGTTGTCTCCAATGTGAATCCTCTTTGTTTACATGTCTGTGAACCCTCATATCATCTTCTAATGTAGATCGCCTTGAAGGTTGCTTTCTACAAATTTTTTAGATGTATATTCCTCCCTCTGTCATGCATCGAGCAAATCGCTTTCTCATTGTTTTTTTTTTACATCCCATGTCTCGAATCAGACGCCTCCCCATGTTTTTGTTTGATAAGTTGCCACCATATAATTGTATGATCGGAGAACTCTTGAATTGCCTCTCCGACCTTCCTCTTCTCGGAGTAATCATGATAGTCAAATTCTCGCTCATTTTTCTCTCCCATCTCGAGATATGCCTCAGATCAATATTGCCTCTGAAAGTATTCCTTTGAGACCCATAAGAACTTTCATAATTGTAGCTATACATGTTTCATCAGTAAAACAAATGTTAGTAGATAAAAATTTTCTCACACACTCCTTACGTGTTTCGCTTTCGAAATAATGATGAATCACTCGTGTATCGCTTCAAATTTGGCTTTTACCCTCTAATAATCTTACACTCTTGCCTTTTACCTCAAATATTCTCTCAAATAGGTTCTTATTGAATTCCCTAGCAAAATTCTTGGTTTTACTAATCAATTCAAAATTACTTATCACGAAACAAAATAATAGATGGTGTAACTATTAGAATATCACAAAATCACCGATCGATTGTCTTGTATTCCTCTTGTATGCGTCAGATTTGTAAATTATAGCTCCGTTTTAGAATTGATGATGATGGAACGGTATGAACTCTTGGTTGGAATTTGATGATTTGATGGTGTGCTACAAATTGGGTTAGCACAATAGAATATGAATTTTTTTTCTTTTCCTTTTTTTCTTTTTTTCTTTTTTGCTCTCTTTTTTTTTGTTTCTTTTTTTTGTTTTTTTTTTACAATATATATTTCGACAGAAAATTAAAGATAAGTAACTTGCTAGAAAGGCTTAGCTCTGATACCAAATGATAGACTCCACGGCAAGACGCTTGCATGAAATGAGGTGGTCGCCCGATCGTTTCTAGCAGACAAATTGTTGGGTGAATTGCTTGCAACACCTTAACCCCTCGCTTATATGTAGATGGTAATCTTGGTACAATTGCTCGCGTTCGAATTCTCAAGGTTGAATGGACACCAACGACACTTTGACCCCTCGCTTATATTGAAGCGGTAATCTCGGTACAATCGATTTATTGATGATGCGGTGAAGACGCCACACACACAACTATGAATTGTTGTATGATAAGTCAAATTGAATCTTAAAGAAATAACTAAGAAAATACTTAGGAATTCTTCAAAGAACCAAAAGAAGAGAATAACCTCACAAATATATTGAATAATGAATAATGTATAATGTATTTGATTACATTAACTTAGACCTCTATTTATACTATTCAAAACAATCCAAATCCTAATAGGAATTTATAAACTATAACCCTAATTTCTATAAGGAAATAGAAATCAATTTGGAAAAGAAATTCTAATTAAAATAAATCCTAATTACAATAGAATTTAAAATTAATTCAATTATCGTGTAAAAATCGTGAGTCGCTACTGCATAAATGCGTAATTAAGTCAGTGAAACCGTGTGATATAAGCTGGTAATGATTCATTTGCATGCATGACTCCTTTGTAAACTAGAATTCCTTCATGGAGTATATAAGTTGAATTCTTTTGATATCTGATGTTGGCCCCACGTGACATATCCCTATATACTTGAATTCCTAGAATTAGAATAACCAACATGAATGTTAAGTATTAATCTGGGCCCACGTCTTTTTAATTCATGCTTCCCATTCATGCTGCTAAATTGATTTGCTGAATTGGGCCAGTCCAATAATACTTAAATTGTACTCCCTTCAATAATCTTTAGCCCAATAACTTGAAATCATTTGTTGAACACTTGACGCTCGAATCGATAAATTGACGAAAAATTCTGACCCGGTCAATCTGTCATCAGAGTTGTTCAAAGATTTCCATTGTCGTATGTTCATAGGGATTGGTGGGGGTCACTAGTGCAAGATTGATGGTTATTTTCCTTTGCTTCATTTGTATTTCTTTTGGGAGGAATTTTTATCCTCCACTGCTTTGTTATCTATTCTTTTATTTCTTAACAAAATCTTCTTACTTTATCTATTTTTTTTAATTATAAATGCTTAGAATTCTATTACACGTTTTACAGGAGTTTACTTCATCAATACAAACATCTTGGATTAGATTTCAAAAGGATTCCTAGTAACACTGCTGTCATTCAGTTTGCGGAAGCATTGGCTAAAGCTTGGACTGAATATTACAACCCAAGGTTGAAGACTCGGACAAATAAGTTATTTTTTATAGTTCTAGTCCTGCATGGTTCCATCATTTAAGGTGTTTCTAACTTTAAACACATAATGTAGGGCTGCAGTTTTGTTTGTGGTTCAAACTGAAGAGCGCAACATGTATGACCAACATTGGCTTTCTTCTTTTCTAAATGAAAGATATCCTTTTGCTGTTGTGAGAACCTATTTTATGTGAATCATGCCTTATAAGTACTTATGTTATGAGATTGGAGTTGATCTATCAAGTTTAAAAGAAACTTGTGGATGTTCTACCCTGGATTTCTATATTTAAAGTACTTAAAAAAGTTCTTAATTTACTTCTACATAAATAAGGTTTTATCATCTTTCATTAAGGGTTTTTCCCTTAAGATTTCTTTTTAGATGTTTTTCCTCAGCTTAATAATACACATAACATTGCGACTGTTCGGAAGACATTAGCTGAAATCGATGCACAAGGGGAGCTTCTTCCAGATGGAACCCTTCTTGTGTATGTAGAGCCTTTTCGGCAGAACAGCATGTTTCTATTTGGTTGATTTTTTGAATAACCATGTTATTTTCACTTAATGGATTGAAAGCTTTGAATTTACAGTGGCAGTGAAGCAGTAGCAGTCATTTATTTCAGAGCTGGATATGCACCGGGCGATTATCCTACAGAATCAGTGAGTAGGTCTACTTCATAATTTTATACAAGAAAATTATGGCTTAGGTTCTGTACTCGTAGCATTTGAGTTATCAAACTCCACTGGAGCAGAGCCCAAGTTCTCACAAAAGTCTTCTGGCTCAACTGCACTCTCGGTAGAATTTTCTAAGTTGTGCATGGCTTTGTGTATACTTCTTTACTAAGCAATGAACTATTATATATATATATATATATATATATATATATATATATATATATATATATATATATTTCCATATACTTCAGTCTCTGTGTTTGAAGGAAATTTCACTTCCCTTGCCTCACATCCTATTTTGATCATGTTACTTGCACTGATTTGTAATTAAATTTGATGTTTAACTTTGTTTATTGATTGTATTATCTGTTTATATGCTAACATTGTATTGTTTGAATTCTTTGAGTTGCCAGATTGTATAGTTAGCAGCTGTCAGAATCAATGGTATGATTGTATTTTCTATTTTTTTGCAGTACACAATCTATGTTGTAAGCATTTGTCAATTGCATGGAGCTCAATAAATTCTAGCCCATTAACTTTTGTTCCTAATAATAGGATTCGATTGTGAAGAAAAAGGAATAATTGAAATCACTGACATACATGTTGGTTAACTTTTTGTCAACTAGATTGGGTTGTGTTCTTGTTGGACAGGTATTGTTCTGGACTCTGGAGATACATAAGGAAGGACTTGTATTGAAACATTGTACTTAGTGCTGGGACCACCATGTTCCCTGGTATTGTCGACAGAATGAGCAAGGAAATCACGCTTCCATGTCCCTTGATTAGTAAGAAAATAACACAACATTATTGTCTTTGTGTATTGATTTTGGCACTAAGCATCTCTGGTGACCTATTTAATTCATTTTCCTGACTTGTTATTATTTCTAAATATGTGCAGGAAGATTGCTTCTACGATTTGCCTTACAATACTGGATATCAAATTTTCGTGCTACGTTTACGGATGACAAGGGACGAAATTATGAAGTGTACTCTATGTATATATGTAGATATATACTTTGATTGAAGAACTGTGGTAACTTTAGATGGTTAATTGTAAAGATAATGAATGATTATGTAGTGGATGATTTTATTAAGTTAATAATATTTTAGTTTTTTTGTATTTTTGTCATTATTTGCTATATGGGGACAAAGGTACACAAAAAGAATGTCAAATTTTGATTTGGCAACAATATAATTCGTTACCAAAGCATTGAACAAGTTTTAATATAGCAATATTTTTTTATACATTTAGCAACAAATTTTCGTTGCTAATGGCATTAAAATTTTTATATTTGGCAACGAAAAATTAACATAATAACAACGGAGAGGATATTGTTGCTAATACTAAAATAAAAGGCAACATTTTTTATCGTTGTAAATCATATCAACTTTCGTTGCACATATAAAGAAACTGCAACATATAATGTCGTTAATCAACGACTTTCGTTGCTATTGAAAAATAACCAGCAACAAATATTTTCGTTGCTGATTCAGCATAATGTCGTTGCCAAATAATATAATTAGAAACGAAAATCGTTGTTAAAAAGTTTACATTCCGCAACGAAAGCAAGCTTAGGCAACAATTTTCATAATTTACTGCAACGGAAAATGTCGTTGCAAAATGGTGTCAATTGCAACGAAAATGCATGGTCGTTGCAAACAAAAAGAGTTCATTTTGTTGCCAATTAGCAGATTTTTGCAACGAAATGGGTTTTTTAGCAACGATATTTTAATTATTCTGCAACAATACATTTTGTTGCTAAAGGATCGATGTCTCTGTACGAAAGCCAAATTTCGTTGCAAAATGTATTACTTTTGGCAACAAAAAAAAAACGCGTTTGTTATGAACAATTAGCAACGCTCATTCTTGCAAACGACGATTAAAGAAAGTCGCTACAAAACCCTTTTGCAACGAAATTTGACACCTTTAGCAACGAAAATTGGTTGTTGCTGAAGCCCCATTTTTTGTAGTGGTTAGTGGTTTTTGGTTTTGAAATACGGCTTGCATGTTGTGCCTTTCTATAAATTCTAATGTAATATTCTCTTCTCATCTAAATCCCCTCGAATGTAACTTGAGGTTTCTTTATGTCATGTAATAATCTATAATCGATAAAGATGACAAGATGGAGAACAAGATGGAAAGATGATGATGGAGAGGAGGCACTTGCATGAGAAAGATCCAAGGAAGCTACTATTTTAAGATCTTTTATCACCTTAGATTGACCTTCAATCTTTCATTAGCTTTAAAAGATTGACAGTGGATTGGGCCATAACTGTGACACATTTAATTTTGCACTTTATTTATGCTTGTATGCGATATGATATGATATGATAAATAATGTGCATGCTTAATAAGATTAAAATTGGTGAGATCTAAATTAATTTATAAAATCCCTCATTAAATTATTAAGTCTAAATCAGATGCCTTCTAATGAATAACACTCATCAAGACCTTGAGTACCCTATTTATCTAGGTAAGATGCGATAGGATAATTGTGATATCCAAACTGTTAAAATCATTGGGCCCGACTTAACTAAGTTATCTCAATAGAATTGTGGACTTAGAGGCATGGAGTTTGGTAGGCACCATTAGATGGACTAGAAATAAATGTTGTTTACCAAACTATCCAAGAGTTATATATGATATAATTGACAAAGGGTTGTCTACCTAAATAATTGTGTTTTAAGAGATTAGCCAAAGCTAACTTAAGGCATAATGAAATATGGATCTTGGCTCACTAGAAAGATTTAATAGAAAATACTTTCCGAATTAATGATGAGGGCTACTTATTTGAATAAAATAGTGGGAGGTATATTTTGAATATACTATTATCAGTTACATAATATCAACTCTGCAATTTGACTTATTATATTTTGCACTTATAAATTGTAGATATCAATGGAAAACAACAACACAAGTAGTCTTTCAGTACGATCAGTCCTTGAGAAGGACAAGCTGAGTAGAATTAATTTCCTTGACTGACGTAGGAACTTGAGGATTGTCCTCAAACAAGAGCGCAAGCTATATGTCCTTGATGGGCCCATTCCTGCAACACCAGCTGTCACTGCACCATGTGCGGAGCATAATGCTTACAAGAAGCATCAAGATTATGCTTTGGACGTGAGTTGTCTCATGCTAGCAACTATGAATGCTGAGCTTCAGAAGCAACATGAGTTCATGGATGCTTATGAGATGATCGAGCATCTCAAGAAATTGTTTGAATGGCATGCTCGACAGGAGAGGTATGATACAAGCAAGGCGTTGTATAACTGCAAGATGGGTGAACGTGATCCAGTTGGTCCACATATGCTAAAAATGATTGGGTATATTGACTATCTTGATAGGTTGGGTTTTCCAATCACTCCGGAAGCCCAAACTGATCTTGTTTTGCAATCTTTGAACAACAACTACTCTCAATTTGTTATGAACTATCTTATTAATAAAATTGAGAAACCATTTACTGAGTTGTTGAGCATGTTAAGAACTGCCGAGAACAACATGATAAAGGCAGGACCCGCTCTCATAATGATGGTGCAAACGGGGAATGCTAAGGGAAATTGGAAAGGCATGAAAAAGATAGGATCTAAATCTTTTGCCAAACCCAATTCCAAAATCAAATAGGCTTTAAAACCTAAAAGTGGGGTGGCTAAAAAAGGTGAATGTCACTTCTGTGGAAAACCTGGACACTGGAAGATGAACTATCATGCTTATTTGGAAGATGTGAAGAAAAGGAAAGGAAGTGTGACTTCTGATTCAGGTATATATGTTATAGAAGTCAACTTGTCTACTTCTACATCATGGGTATTGGATACTGGATGTGGTTCTCACATTTGTGTTAATGTGCAGGAACTTTGAAGGAGTAGGACTTTGGCAAAAGGAGAGGTTGACCTACGAGTTGGGAATGGAGAAAAAGTTGATGCACTAGTTGTAGGAACTTATCATTTATCTTTGCCTTCTGGGCTAGTATTAGAATTAGAGGATTGTTATTATGTGCCTGCTATAAGCAAAAACATTATTTCTGTTTCTTGTTTGGACAAGAAAGGTTTTTCATTTATAATAAAGAACAATCGTTGTTTGTTTTACTTAAATGATATTTGCTATGGTGTTGCACAATTATTTAACGGTCTCTATATTCTTGATTTAGAAATGCCTATCTATAACATAAATACAAAACGACTTAAATCAAATTATTCAAATTCGACATATCTCTGGCACTGTCGTTTAGGCCATATAAATGAGAAACGCATATCCAAACTCCATAAAGACGGGTTCTTGGATTCATTTGATTTTGAATCATATGAGAAATGCGAGTCTTGTTTATTAGGCAAGATGACTAAAGCCCCTTTCACTCGACACAGTGAACGGGCTAGCGATGTATTGGGACGTATACATAGTGATGTATATGGACCCATGAGTTCGTTAGTAAGAGGTACGTTTTATTACTTCATTACATTTACTGACGACTTCAGTAGATATGAATATGTGTATCTTATGAGACACAAATCCGAATCCTTTAAAAAGTTCAAGGAATTCAAGAACGATGTTCAAAACCAAATTGGTAAAAGCATAAAAGCCCTTCAATCCTATCGAGGAGGTGAATACTTAAGCCAAGACTTTGATGACCTTCTAAAGGAGTGTGGTATTATATCACAGCTTACTCCACCTGGAACACCACAATGGAATGGTGTATCTGAGAGAAGGAATCACACTTTGTTGGACATGGTACGATCAGTGATGAGTCATGTGGATCTTCCAATAAGCTTCTAGGGTCATGCCCTAGAGACAACTGCATTCACACTTAACCGTGTTCCTACAAAGACAGTTCAGAAGACACCATATGAGATGTGGACTGGGAAACGTCCTAGTATGTCGTTCATGAAGATTTGGGGTTGCGAGGCATTTGTTAAACGTCTGGATTATGACAAGCTCGGACCCAAATCTGACAAATGTACTTTTGTTGGATACCCAAAGGAAACAAAAGGGTATTATTTCTACAAACCTTCTGAGAACAAAGTGTTTGTTGCTCGAACTGGTATTTTTCTAGAAAGGGAATTTGTCTCTAAAGGAAACAGTGGGAGAAAAGTAAAACTCGAAGAAATTCGAGAACCACAAAATATCATTGAACCTGAGTTGGAAGATGAGCAGGAACTAGAAAATAATGTGGAAAGTGAACCTGCTCAAATTACACAAGGCATTCGTAGATCTGGTAGGACACGCCAAGAGCCTGTGAGATATTATGGATATCTTGTGACTCAAAATGGCGATGTGATGCTCATAGATCAGGATGAGCCTACTTCCTACCAAGAAGCTATGAATGGACCAGATTCTGAGAAATGGCTTGAAGCTATAAAATCTGAGATGGATTCCATGTATACTAACCAAGTATGGACTTTGGTTGATCCACCCGAAGGGGTAAAACTAATCGGGTGCAAGTGGGTTTTAAAGAAGAAAACTGACATGGATGGTAATGCACAAGCCTATAAAGGCTGACTGGTAGCAAATGGTTTCAAACAAATTCAAGGTTTTGACAATGATGAAACCTTCTCTCCACTGGAAATGGTTAAATCCATCAGAATCTTACTTGCTATTGCAGCTTTTTATGATTACGAAATATGGCAGATGGATGTCAAAACTGCTTTCCTTAACGGAAATCTCCTTGAGGATGTGTATATGACACAACCTGAGGGTTTTTGTCACTCCAAAGGATGCTGGAAAGGTATGTAAGCTGCAGCGATCCATTTATGGATTGAAGCAAGCCTCTCGGAGTTGAAATCTTCGATTTTATGAAGCAGTCAAAGAGTTTGGCTTTATAAAAAATGAAGATGAACCTTGTGTATATAAGAAGGTTAGTGGGAGTCACATTGTATTCCTAGTATTATATGTTGATGGCATATTAATTATTGGGAATGACATTCCTTCCTTACAGGCTGTAAAAACATGGTTAGGAAAATGTTTCTCCATGAAAGATTTGGGCGATGCTGCCTACATTTTAGGTATCAGGATCTATAGAGATAGATCAAGAAAAATGCTCGGCCTAAGTCAAAGTACATATATTGATAAAGTGTTGAAACCGTTCAGCATGTAAGAGGTGAAAAGAGGAAACTTACCCATGACTCATGGTGTAAAGATCTCTATGGCCCAATGTCCTAAATCACAAGATGATGAGGAGTGTATGAGAAAGATCCCTTATGCTTCGGATATTGGATCTATCATGTATGAAATGATATGTACTCATCCGGATGTCTCGTATACTTTGAGCATGACGAGTAGATACCAGTTGAATCCAGGTGAAGGTCATTGGACATAAGTCAAGAATATCCTTAAGTACCTAAAAAGGACTAAGTATTCATTCTTGGTATATGGAGGTGAAGACGAACTGGCAGTAAAGGGTTACACAGATGCTAGTTTCCAGACTGATAATGATGACTAAGTCTCAGTCAGGTTTTGTGTTTTGCCTTAATGGTGGTCATTGTATTTGGAAGAGTTTGAAGCAAGAGGCGATGTCGATTCTATAACAGAGGCTGAGTATATTATTGCTTCTAGTGCGTCCAAGGAGGCTGTATGGATTAAAAAGTTCGTCACTGAACTTGGTGTTGTTCCAACCATTGTTGATCTGGTTAAGCTATACTGTGATAATAATGGAGCCATTGCACAGGCTAAGGAACCCAGATCTCACCAACGATCCAAGCATATACTTAGGCGGTACCATCTCATCCTTGAAATCATTGATAGAGGAGATGTACATATAGGAAAAGTGCCAACAGATGATAATGTTGCAGATCCACTGACCAAGGCTTTGTCGCAGTGAGCATGATGATCACATTAGTTCCATGGGTATTAGATACATGAGTGATTGGCTCTAGTGCAAGTGGGAGACTGTTAGAGTTTATGCCCTAGAGGCCAATTATTTGATATAATTGCTTAACATTTTGATATTATATTTGATTGAATAAATGAATGATTTTATTATAGTTTTATTTACTGCGTTATATAAATGTTAACATAATAAAATTCCTTAGAATAATGATACAAATTATATAGTTTCAAGTATGTAACTTGAACATGAGATTATATAATTACAATTATTATCATTGCTCTTAAATGTCCCTAGTCAAGTATCATTGTTGATAGGACACCAATGATGCATTGAGACTAGTATGTGGATTGACTGATGACCAAATCTCATTGGTCATAAATATATGAGATATTAAGTCAATGCATAGGTATGTGTTAGAGAACGATGTACTGGACAAACCCACCATGAGAATTCTATATGGAGCATCGAAATGTCATTAGCGATTCTCATAGTGACAATGATGTAATGGTCCTCCTACCTGAAATCACTAAATTACTACACGAGAATTTATGTAATTTGATATCATCAAAGGTCACGTTTAATAGGGTGGACTATAAAGGTGATTATTGGGTACATTATGAATCGTGTGAGAAATATGAGTGATCTAGATGGAATTTAACCCTTCTATTTATTAGGGGTGATATCCATAGGCCTCTTTATTTAGTAGGACTATGAAATGTATGGCCATGCTCAAATAGTGATTTGTTTCATATAGTCTACTTATTGATCAAGAAAACTTAGATTAAATTATGAAGAGTATGACATATTCCATGACTCGAGTTTAATCTAGGATGTCAAGGTTAAAAGGATTAAATTACATTGAAACATTGGTCACAGAAAGGTTGTATCGAATCAACGATTTTTTTATTACTTGGGTAGCAGTGATGCATTACTAGATGCATTTCACTTTGCTTTATAATTTTATAATATGATTTTAAAATTATTGCCAACGTAATAATAACCTATAAGTCACACACATTGAACGTAATTAAAGGGAATTAATTTAAATTGTAAAGATTTAAATATGTCAATATGATTGATAGTATTTAAATTACGAATTTAAATTAATATGATAATTTATATATAGATATATTAATTAAGTAAGACTTAATTAAGACATATATATAAATAAATTTGGATTTTAAAAGGGTTTTGATTAATCCCTTTTAAGCGCTATATATATATTTGATATGTAGAAGTCATTTTAGGGTTAATGAATCATACCCTAAAACCCTAGCCGCTCTTAGAGAGAGACTAGAGAGAAATTTCAAAAATCCATTCCTTTGGTGGCTAGTACCACAGCACCCTTTTTCTGTAGATCGTACAACGATCCACAAGGCGTTCTTGTGGATACCGTAGAGACGCAGTTCGTTTGGATTGTGTTGGAGATTCGACTGCATCAAAGCCTTTCATAATCGGTATAATCTCTTAAACACTGAATTAATGTCTGTTTTAACATGGATCCTATTTTACAGTTTCAAATTTTGCTTTATAATTTTTATTTTTCACTGCGTTTTTATGCCGAAATCCCTACAGTTTTGTGACTGATCTAGCAAGGGAATTTCAGAGGTTTTAGAGAGAGAGAGAGTCTTGGATGAGGGTTGAGAGCAAATGAGCATGAATTCGGCTTTTTCTCTCTCTTAATCTATATGTACAACATGTATACAATGTATGTGGATGTGTAATGGCTGATAGCTGGTGTTCCTTAGCCCCTAGCTTATACTAAGTTGATGACTTGCCAAGATTTGGCAAGATTTCTTAACCATAATTTCAAGAATGGGACTTTAGTCATTTGGTTAGCAATTTTAATGGTATTCTTGTCCATAGTACTTGAATCTAGGGTTTAATCACTAGCTTTTAAACCTTAAGGTTTCCCAAATAATTTATAGATTTTGAAAAATTAAGTTCATAGTGTAATAAAATTTTAATTAAAACACACTAATTAAAATTAGGGTTTTTAATAGAAATTAGGATTTTAAATAATTAGGGTTCTTTAATATTATTAGGGTTCCCAATTTAACAATTCAATTTACTAAAATAATAATTAGGGTTTCTAATTTTAGCAATTATGGTTCCTATTTAGTAAATTAGGGTTTTCAAATTTTAATTAGATTTTTTCAAATATTAATTAGGGTTTTTCCTAATTAACAGAAATTCTATAATATGCTACATAATTCATATAACACCATTTCTGACCGACCTTAAACTTCAGTTTTGAGTTTCCAATTATGGGTTATGACAGTAATACTAGGGTTTGTCGTGATACACAATAATTGACTAACCAATATCAGTCTACACATATACAATATATAATTATTACACTAGAAAATAATATTATAATTAATATAATATTATTATTCTCATTCATTGCTCAAAATCCAAAATTAGGGTTTGAATTCCATGTCTGATTTATCTTTCATATATAGCATTATTTATTAAGTTATAATAATTAACTTAATAATCGAACTAAAATTAAGTATAATAAAATAGTAATTATAATAATTCCAATAATCATTTCATATATTATTTAAATGATGTAAAAATCATATTTTCATAGAAAATAATTAATAAAGACATTTCTACTATAAAATTAATTATTATAAGAATATACTTTATAATGATCAATAATTCTAAAATAAAATTATTTAAAATTATTCATGTAATAAATAAATTTTATTTATCACATATATCATACACATTACTTGGCACATATTCCCACCTTTAAAATATCGGGTTATTACAGTAGCAAACGAAGAGATAATTTTTGTTGAAGATATTCATAGGAGTTGTTGCGTAGACATAAGAGGTTGTAAATTATCGGTAGATTTGATATCGATAAAGTTAGGAGAATTCGATGTAATTCTCAGAATGGATTGGTTGTTTAACCATGGGGAAATTATAGATTGTCAGAAGAAATGTGTGAACATTAGAACGCTGAGACAACCTCAGGTAGTATTTTACGGTAATAAATTGTCGGGATGTTCGTGTTGTCTTATGATAACACAAACTAGGAAACTATTAAGGAAGGGGTGTGTAGGTTATCTGTGTCATGTTGTCGATACCCAGAGAGTGGGAGCTACCATGGAACAAATACCTATAGTGAGAGAATTCATGGATGTATTTCCAAGTGAATTGTCGGGTCTTCCACTTGATAGGGAGACCAAGTTCGTAATAGACATTGTGCGGTGGCTCGCACACGGATTTCAAAACCTTTGTGTCGTATAAGCGCCAAATGGAGATGAAGGAGTTAATGGTACAATTATAAGAACTGTTGGACATGAAGTACATACAACCGAGTGTTTCGCCGTGGGGAGCACCGATACTGTTTGTAAAGAAGAAGGACGGATCGTTAAGGCTTTGTATCGACTACCAAGAGTTGAACAAGTTGACGATAAAGAATAAGTACCCATTGCCCAGGATCGATGATCTTTTTGAACAGTTGAAAGGGGCAACATATTTTTCTAAAATAGATTTGAGGAAGGGGTATCACCAGTTGATGGTTGGAAGGAGGATGTACCAAAGACGGCATTCAAAACTCGTTACGGTCATTACGAGTTTCTGGTGATGTCATTTGGGTTGACTAATGCATCAGCTGTATTTATTGATATGATGAATAGAGTGTTAAAACAATATTTGGACAAGTTCGTCGTGGTGTTTAGCAATGAAATTCTAGTCTATTCTAAGACGCCAGAAGATCATGTTGAACACCTAAAAATAGTGTTAGAGAAACTGATGAAGGAGAAGTTATATGCAAAGTTCACTAAGTGTGAATTTTGGCTAGAAAAGGTGTAGTTTTTAAGTCATGTCATTGAACATGAAGGGATTTCAGTAAATCCAACAAAGGTGGAAGCCGTGATGAATTGGGAACAACAGAAAATGTCGACTGAGGTGCGGAGTTTTCTAGGGTTAGCGGGATTGTAACGCCCCAAAATCCGGTCTTACTTCACACCCGGATTCCGTACGTCACTAGTACATCATTCATTCTGCATACATCATTATATACTAAAATATAACAACATACACTCTCAAATTCCAGGTTCTAAAAACCTTATAGCTTTTCTCATTAAAAATAATGATAATTACATTATTCTTTACATCTTGCACGAGTGACTTTTATCCGCCACCAAGAATACATAATCGTTCATTAAACTATTCTATAGTTTAATTCTCATCTTTCTTCATTACAAGTCTTCACTTGATCTTCTCGCTCATTCACATTCTGAATGACACTTCATCTGGATACTGTCAGCTTGATCTATACGGGATCCTTAAGTTCTTCTAACATCGTCAATAAAATGTTTTTCATTTAAAGCAAGTGTGAGCATCTGAATTGCCCAAAGAAGTCATAATAGTTGAATAAACAACTTCAAGAATTTAAACATTCTTTTCGCACTTCAATAACCGAACAAGGTTACGAAGCAGCTTGAATAATAGGAATAGTCTTGATTCCTATCATCTTAAAACATTAGTCACATTCACTTTGAAATACTTTCATTCTCTATTCTCTTTCATACACATCCTGTCTGGCTAGAATCAATAGCACAGACTTAACAATAATGGTTCATGTATAACAGTAACATTCTTTTTTATTGAATAGTTCAAACATAGAACAATTCATCTCATAGAAACACCAAAGTGTTCACATTGTGGCATAAGGCCTCATACGTCTACCACCTTGCACAAATATCGCACATTCAAGACATGACATGAACTTCTCAAGTTCAACATCTCGAGAAGTTTAAGAAACTAGCATTCATTTAAAATATGAATGAAGTTAGGAAACTTGCCATCAAGACATTACTGACTTACATTTACGCCGAATCGCTCATTCCAATCCCTATAACACATAAGGAAATAACAACTACACCAATTAGTCATATACTTGACTTACGCATTGGTTTACTTAACTTTACTTCTTAAGGTTCGCGCTCTTACAATATAATTTTACGCGACTAACTTTCATTATCGATTTACGGTTTCATGACATACGGAGATGTCTTACTCAAGACGTTCATCATCTTTGATGATTTACATTCTTATCTTCTTTTTATACTTCTCTAGGACTCAGCACACATCGCTTCTCTGCTAGTAGTCCATATGGTACTCTCTGAGTGGTTTCCATAAACAACCAACAAACAAGTTCCGTCTCATCTACACCGCCATCACAAATGAGTTAGATCAGTTGCCAATTTCGTATATACCTTCGCTCTCTGAAGGAATTGTTTAGCCCAGCTCCCATATGTCAACCATCAAAGGTTAAGATTGTACCACAACCTAACTTTCTCTTAACTTATACGAACTATTAAATTATAATATTCGTTAAGTTAATTTCTTATTCCTTATGGCTTTCTGGCAAGCAATTGACATACCTCAGGACTCATTCTTATTCGAATCACATTCGTCTTTCATTAATCTTATTACCGTCGTTACGGCTTTCTCAACAATTCATATTTTACGTACTACCTTCGTCAACGTCTATGTCATACAACCAGGGTATACTTAAATGTTCGTCCGACGTGAATACGATTTACAAGGATCATTTACGTATTCAACGTTCACGTTGCTCGTCTCTTAATCTCTCATTCAACCTTTACTCAAGGTTTTAATTGCATTCATCGTTATCCATTCCATGAACCCCATGTTCATTATTCTTTTTTAATGTCGAAGCCATACAGTCCGTTGTATGCTAAGACCGATCGTTCATCGCAACAACGTTGCATTCATAGCGTCTATACACTTTACACTTATCTCTTATTACCATGACATAACATCGGAATGTTATTCATTACCTTCGCCACTCAACGTCCAAGGAATCACAATCACAGTAATCCCTCACGTTCGTTCATTGTGACTACGGTTTTCGGATATCGGTTCCGTAACCCACACCTACATTCTTTGTCTTTTTAATCTCGTTTAATCTTCCGCTCAACCTTCATTAAAGGTTTAATACAACTAATTGGATGTTACATTACGTGAACTACATGTTCATACTTCTTTCTTGCACATCCTCTAGTAACTGAGAACTAAAAATCTCATTTCTAGGCATTGCTCAAGACCGGTCTCGCGCTGCCACGCGTTTCCTTCCTTTCCTCTCATCATGCATGCCGACCTACTTCTCTCTCTCTCTTTCTCCTGATGCCATGGCCATGCCATGAGTCCTTAGTTAGTGTACATATTTACCCACTCCGTAAGATTTTCAGATTGATACATGAAATACTGCTATTTCCACAAATTGTACTACAGTTCACGCTGCGGCGAACTCTTGTAGTGTACTTTCGGACCTTTATTACGAGTCATGTTGGTCTCGAAGGCACAACTCATGACAAGCCAGGAGTATGAAACATAGAAAATTTTCTAAGTGTTAAGTCAAGTTTGAGACGCCGATTTCGAAATCTCATAACTTCTTCGTTATAACTCGGAACGAGGTTGTTCCAAAGCCATTTTCTTCCTTACCTTACGTACTTCGATTACCTACAGAAAGAACTTCATTCTGAATCTGTTAACAGGCCATTCAATTGGCTTAATCTTCACTCTTCATTCATTTTTTTTTACGTTATTAACGTTCTTCATTTGTTCGTCCGTAATTCGGTCATCCGAACTCAGAATTCGTTCATTCTTGAGTCCATGACTCACGTTTTCTACGTTCTCTTACATTCTTATGAAACCCTACACGTTCGGGTTCATTTACTAACTTTCAAATTCTCGCTCGTCTTTTACGAACTTTTCGCCATAGCTTCGTTATAGCTAAGTTTTAATCCGTTCTTCATGAACGTCTCTAACGTTCCTAACCAAGAAATAAGCATCTAACTTATACGCGATGGTTTTAAACTTGTCCATCAACAACAATTACACTACGATGGTTTTAAATTTGTCCATCAACAACGTTCTTCGTGTTCTTCGCGTTCTTCGTTCGTTCTTCATTTTTAATCGATATTTTGGATTACGATTTCACTTTTTCTTGGATTTTGATGTTATAGAACACCATTCCTTACTTATTTAGCCTACTCAATCATAAGATTCATTCGGATCACTCAAAATCCTTACGAATCTTATACTTCCTTAAGAAATTTATAAAATAAATTTCTCATTCTTATTTCTTCATTTTCTTACGATTTCAACCATATGAAATCTTTTATAACTTAATCTACTTCTTATCTTCATTAAGTTATGTTTTTGAACATAAAAACTTAAAGAAAATTTAGAAGAAACTAGTGTTCGGATTACCGTTCTTCTTTATATCTCTTCCGTTATACAAAGACGACGATTCGCTAGCTTTTCTATTTCACGATCACTTTTGATCCGAGCATTCATGCTCACGCTCTTCCTCTTCCTCTCCCAACCGAGCTCTCTCTATCTCTCTCAAGTTTAGGATTTTCAAAAATCCTAGAAAATGAAATTCTAGGTTTCTATTTATAGAAAACCAAAGCTAGGGGCAAAATAGTCATTTCGCCCCTAAAGTTACTATTCCCACCTCCTCTTCAACTTAGCCACCAAGTTAACTTGGCCACCACCCTTACTTGGTGGCCAAGTGGCTGGCCCACATGCCCATGGGTTACCCCATGGGTTGCCCCAATGGTTCTTACCCATCTGTTTACCCATCGGTTCGATCCGCGGTTTCTTTTCTTGATTTGGGCCTTAACCCGAATTCTTATTGGGCCTAACTTGGGCTTGATTTCGCAAATCATTGGGCTTGACATAATCCAAGTCCAATTGGATTCTACAAAGTCCATGAACACAAAGTCCATTAAGACTAATCGTATTCTACGCATTCTTTTCTCGTATTCTCGTAATCTCTTCGTATTTAACTCGTACGATATTCGTATTATACGTCGTACTATTCTTCTTTCTATACTCGTATAATAACTCGTATTTCTCACGCATAATAACCCTAGTTATTATACATACTCATTACATTCTCCGAACTCACTTTCCCTAACCTAAGGGTTTTGAGTCCTCAGGCGAAAACTTCGTTTTTGCCATAACTGAAATATTATTGAATATTCCATCACGTCTCAACATTTAACGTAATCAATAACTTCTCGAAATTTCAAAATAAATCTCCGAGCAGAAACGGATGAATAGTGCCAATTTCGTCTTTTTCCTCGAAAATATTTTTTTCCCAGAAAACTTTTATTTTCGTCTTGAAAATTCTTACTCGTTCAATCTAGCTCGTAGCCAGAATCCTCCCGATTAATAATCATTCTAGGTTATAAAACGATTAATAAACACATAGCATAGAATAGTATTAATAAAAATTCATTTTTATTAATAACTAATTCTTTAAATCTTAATTTCTGGACAATCCGGATTTTCGAGTTGTCACAGGGATACTATCGAAGAATCATCCAAGATTTTTCAAAGATAGCTACTCCGTTGACTAACTTGACAAGGAAGACGGTGAAATACGCGTGGACTGAGAAATGCGAGGACAATTTTCAAGAACTGAAGAAGAGGTTAAGTGAAGCGTCTGTTTTGTCATTACCCGATGACACAGGAAATTTTGTAGTTTATAGCGATGCTTAGCATAGAGGACTTGGTTGCGTGCTCATGCAGCATGGCAAGGTCATTGCGTATGCATCACGATAGTTGAAGGATTATGAGAAAGTTTACCCTACTCATGATCTGGAACTGGCCGCAGTAGTATTTGCCTTAAAGATATGGAGACATTATCTTTATGGAGAGAAATGTAAGATATACACGGACCATAAGAGTCTAAAATTTATCTTCAAACAGAAGGAGTTGAATATGAGGCAGAGGAGATGGCTGGAGTTGATAAAGGATTACGATTGTGAAATCCTGTATCACCCAAGAAAAGCCAATGTAGTTGTCGATGCCTTAAGTAGGAAGGGTCGGGAAAAGTTGTCTATGTTAATGGCTCAAAATGAGTTAATAATAGAGATGGCTAGGATGGAGATAGAGGTGAAGTTTCCAAGTAAATCGGGACAGAGACTATTTACGACGGAGATTCAGTCTACCATCATAGAGAGAGTCAAGGAGGTGCAGCTCAAAATGGATGAGTGTGATCAAATGAAGAAGCGGTTAACCAATGAAAATGATATAAAGTATAAGTCTTGATAATGAGGGATTATTAAGATTTGAAGGAAGAATTTGGGTTCCGAATGAGATGAAATTAAAGGAGCAAGTGTTACAAGAAGCTCATAGTTCAATGTACTCGATTCATCCTAGTAGCACTAAGATGTATCAAGACCTTCGACAGAGTTTTTGGTGGCCGAACATGAAGAGAGAAATAACCGAGTATGTGAGTAGGTGCTTGACTTATCAGAAAGTTAAGGCCGAACATCAACAACCAAGTGGCTTGTTACAGTCATTGGAGATTCTGGAGTGGAAGTGGAAACATATCACGATGGACTTTTGTGGTGGGACTTCCGATTACTTAGAAGGGGGTATGATGCGATTTGGGTAATAGTAGACCGGTTGACGAAGTCGGCTCACTTTTTACCAATTAAAGTTAAGTATAACTTAGACCAGTTAACTAAACTTTATGTTAAGGAAGTTATTTCCAGACATGGAGTACGAGTTTTGATTGTGTCAGATCATGATCCACGATTCACGTTGAACATTTGGAGGAGTCTGCAAGAACAGTTGGGAACGCAGCTGAAGTTGAGTACGACTTATCATCCACAAACTGATGGGCAGAGCAAGAGGACAATTCAGAAGTTAGAAGATATGTTGAGATCTTGCGTCATGGATTTTTAGGGTAGTTGGGATAATTATCTACCATTAGTAGAGTTTGAGTATAACAACAGTTATCATGCAAGCATAGGTATCCCGCCTTATGAAGCCTTATATGGAAGGAAGTGAAGAACACCATTGTGTTGGGACGAAGCGGGAGAACGCCGAATGCTTGGACCAGAAATGGTGCAGCAAACAGCAAATGTAGTGAAGTTGATACGGATGTGTCTCATAGCTGCTCAAGATAGACAGAAGAAGTATGCAGACTCATATTGAGAAATTAGGGAGTTTGAAGTAGGCTCGTATGTATTTCTAAAGGTATCTCCCTGGAAAGGAAAGATACGCTTTGGAAAGAAGGGGAAATTAAATCCAAGGTTTATAGGACATTTTGAAGTGTTAAAACGGGTAGGCGTGGTAGCTTATATGGTAGCATTACCTCCAGACCTAAAATGAATACATAACGTGTTTCATGTATCGGTATTACGTCCTTATAAGCCGGATTATAAGCACATAATAGGGTATGAGCCTATTCATATCGAGAAGGACTTAACATATGAAGAGATGCCAATTCAAATCATCAATAGAAAAGAGCATGTTCTACGAAACAAAGTTATACCTTCCGTGAAGGTGTTATGGAAGAACCACGAGGCCGAAGAAGCAACGTGGGAATTGGAAGAAAAAATTTTCGAGGACTTAATTGAGAACGTTAGGATAAAGCGTTAAGGATTCAAACAAGACTAAAGATGGTTATATCGTATATTATGAATTAGTATACGGGATCAAGCATAAGGCTTTTAGCCAAATGAAAGAGGTTGTTTAGCAAACAAAGTCTCAATGGATCGATCCAAGATGCTTTATTGAATTAAAGCCCAAGCTTAAGTTAAGCTTAACGTAATCCAAAATCCAAAGAGGAGGGATCAAAAGAACATCTCAAGACATTAATTTGGGTCAATTTAATTTGGGTCAATTTAATACAAGCCCAATTTTAATCTTCTTAACAAAGTCAACATATTTACCTACAAGGGAGTATTATGTTGTTTTGCAAAAGTAGGGCTTTTAAAATAAGTATCCAGCAAGCAAAAACACTTAACTTCATTATGCCATGCACGGATTCTCAAAGTGATGTCCAATAAGTGATCTAGTAATATATTTCTTTTTGTGGGCCATATTTTACATATCAACAATCCTTAAAGCCAGATCATGTAAAGTCACGCAGCAAGTCACGCGGTAATGGAAATCTCACGCAGTGAAGGATTTTATTTGGATTCTTAATTTTAAATTCTATTGTAATTAGGATTTCTTTTTAATTAGAATTTCTTTTCCAAATTGACTTCTATTTCCTTATAGAAATTAGGGTTATAGTTTATAAATTTCTATTAGGATTTGGATTGTTTTGAGTAGTATAAATAGAGGTGCAAGTTGATGTAATCAAATACATTATCATTATTATTATTCAATATACTTGTGAGTTTATTCTCTACTTTTGGTTCTTTTGAAGAATTCCTAAGTTTTCTTAGTTATTTCTTTAGATTCAATTTGACTTATCATACAACAATTCATAGTTGTGTGTGGTGCCTTCACCGCATCAATCGTCGATTGTACCGAGATTACCGCTTCAATATAAGCGAGGGGTCAAAGTGTCGTTGTGTCCATTCAACGCAGTAATTCAAACGCGAGCAATTTGTACCAAGATTACCGCTCACATATAGGCGAGGGGTTAAGGTGTTGCAAGCAATTCACCCAACAACCGTATAGAAACGATCGGGCGACGACCACCTCACGCAAGCGCGTGTGGAGCTTATCATTTGGTATCGAAGCTAAGCCTTTCTAGCAAGTTACTTATCTTTTTTGTCGAAAATTATTGTCGAAATATATATTGCAAAAAAAAAAAAAAGCAAAAAAAAAAAAAAAAAAATTCATATTCTATCAGGCTAACCCAATTTGTAGCACACCATCAAATCATCAAATTCCAACTAAGAGTTCATACCGCTCCATCATCATCAATTCTCAAATGGAGCTACAATTTACGAAGTCCGAAGCCTACAAGAGAGAGTACAAGACAATCGATCGGTGATTTTGTGGTATTCGATAACTACACCATCTATATTTTTGTTTCGTGACAAGTAATTTCAATTGATTAGTAAAACCAAGAATTTTGCTAGGGAATTCAATAAGAACCTATTAGAGAGAATATTTGAGGTAAAAGGCTTAGTGGTGAGATTAATCGAGGGTAAAAGCCAATTATCGAGAGTATACACGAAAGTGGACCATTGATTCGAGCGAAACACGTAAGGGAGTGGTGAGGAAACTGCTTTTCTACTAACCCTTATTTTGCAGCAGAAATATGTCTAGCTCAAAGGATAAAGGAACTCATGAGAACAACCTTCGACAAATTGAATTGAAATTCCGTGATGGAAGCAATGCATAAAGAATGGGATCTGAGATTGAGAAAGACTATAGAGCAAATGCAAGAACAATTAGAAGAGATGAGGGTGTCTATGGTCGAGCTATCCCAAAACACTCTTGGGATGCAAAACAAGACGAGGACACAACAAACCGACGCAAGAAAAAGGAAGACCTTTACTAAGGAGGACAAGAAGGCAAATGGAAGATCGTGAATCTAATTTCCGACATCAAAGACACGGAGGTGCTAGGGGAAAGAAGAGGTCGTGACAGAGAAAGATGGCAATTTGATAACATAAAAATGAAGATTCCAAATTTTCCAAGGCACGGTGATCCCGAGGCTTATTTAGATTGGGTAACCAAGATGGAGCGAATCTTTGATCGTCACAACTATTCGGACCTCAAGAAAGTCAAACCGCCATTACGGAATTTTTCGGATATGCATTGATATGGTGGGATCAATGATGCCTAATCCGAGAAGGTGTGATGAGCGGCCGATTACAACTTGGGCGAGATGAAAGCGATAATGAAAAAGAGGTTTGTACCAACATACTATCAACTGGAGATCATTCAGAATTTTACAAACTCTTAAACAGGGAAGTCTGAGTGTGGATGAATATTACAGGAGATGGAGATGTCAAGGATCTAAGCTAACTTGATTGAGGACAATGAAACATCGATGGCTAGGTTCTCACAGGATCGAATCGGGAGATTGCGCACTTGGTTGAACGACAACATTATTTAGAGTTGAGGAACCGGTCCATATGGCTACTAAGATAGAGAAACAACTCAAGAGGCGAGGAGGACAACGAGGACAATCTAATGCTAGTTCATCATGGAGACCCAATTGGCAAAGCGAGAGGAAAAGACAAATGCTGCGCTCAAGCCAAAGGTGGAACCCAAGCAAGGATCAACTAGCCGAGAAACTCAAGGTAAAACCGAACAACCTTCTTTTGGTCAGTAATCGAGATATCAGATGTTTTAAGTGTCAAGGCAGGGACATATTTCTAGCCAATGTCCAAATCGTAGAGGAAAATGTTGTTATTTGACAATGGAGATGTGGAGACCGAGGGGAAGATAATGACACGATTCTATGCCACCATTAGAGGAGATAGGTGAGGATGCAATACATGGTGAAATTCTCGTTACAAGAAGAGCACTTAGTACACAAAGTTAAGGAGGAGAGCAGCGTGAACAATGGAAAATCTATTTCATACTGGCGTGTCTTGTGAATGGGAAAATTTGTTGCGTAGTTATAGATGGAGGCAAATGCACAAATGTGGCAAGCACTACGATGGTGGAGAAATTGGGGTTACCTACTACCAAACATCCGCAATGTACCGTATCGCTTGCAAAAGTGGCTCAATGATAATGCGTATATTAAAGTAACCAAACAAAAGTGTTAGTTCCATTTGCTATTGGTCTAGATATTGATGAGGTATTGTGTGATGTGGTGCCCATGCAGTGTGACATATATTGTTGGGTGTAGACTATGGCGCTTTGATAGAGGGTTCAATACGACGGGTTTACCAACGATATTCATTCGCTCACGACAAGAAGAAGATCTCTTTAAGGCCCTTTATCACCACAACAAGTACATGAAGATCAAATTCATTTGCGTAAAAATTATGTACAAAGAAAAGAGAGTGAAGAAAAGAAAATCAAGAAGAAAAAAAGAAAAAGAAAGAGAGAAAAGAAAGAAGAGAAAAAACAAATATACCGCAAAAAAGAGTGATGTGAGAAGAGCTTTGATTTCTAAATGTTTTATGATTTTACTTCTAGATAAAGAGGCGCTTTTGACTACTAACGCTAATGATTCTTTGCTTAGTGTTGTTTCATCTCTTACAGAATTCAAAGATGTATTTCCCGAGGAGCTTCCTCACGGACTACCACCTATTCGGGGAATCGAGCATCAAATTGATTTTGTTCCTGGCATGACGATTCCAAACCGTCCAAATTTTATCTGAGTAATCCCGAGAGACGAAGGAGTTACAAAGGCAAGTCGACGAAATGATGGAGAAAGGATTCGTGAGAGAAAGTATGAGCCCATGTGCGCTCCGGTGATCCTAGTGGCTTAAAAAAGGATGGAAAATGGAGGATGTGCATCGATTGTCGAGCCAGAAATAACATTACGGTAAAATATCGACATCCCATTCCTCGCTTAGATGACATGTTAGATGAATTATATGGGTCTTGCATATATTTTCAAAAATTGATTTAAAAAGTGGTTATCATCAAATTAGAATGCAAGAGGGTGATGAATGGAAAACAAATATTAAAACTAAATACTGGTCTTTATGAATGGTTAGTATTACCTTTTGGTTTAACTAATGCACCGAGCACTTTCATGAGATTAATGAACCATGTTTTCAAGGCCCATTCATTGGAAAATTTGTCGTAGTTTATTTTGATGATATCTTGATTTATAGCAAAAACTTCAAGATCATGCATCGCATTTAAAATCTGCTTTTAGATGTACTTAGGAAAGAAAAAAAGTTATTTGCTAACACGGAGAAATGCACGCTTTGTTCGGATAGAATTGTTTTTCTTGCTTTGTTGTGAGTTCACAGGAGTCCAAGTTGATGAGGAGAAAATACGTATGCGATCCGGGATCGCCGAGTCCAACCAATGTGAGTCAAGTACGAAGCTTTCATGGACTCGCAAGTTTCTACCGACGCTTTGTTCGAATTTTAGTGAAATTACAAAGACCATCGACCGAGGTCATCAAGAAAAGTGTGGGCTTCAAGTGGGGTGATGAATGTGAAAAAAGCATTTAATTTGATTAAGGATAAATTGACAAATGCTCCTTTACTTATTTTGCCTAACTTTGCTAAAACTTTTGAGATCGAGTGTGATGCTTCGTGTTTAGGGATTGAGCCGTGTTGATGCAAGAAGGAAAACCAAAGGGCGATTTTAGCTTAAAAGTCGAGTGGGGCGCTTTTTGAACTATCCTACATATGACAAAGAAATGTACGCTTTGGTTAGAGCTCTTGGAGACATGGCAACATTACTTGTGGCCTAAGGAGTTTGTGATCCACACCGATCATGAATCATTGAAATATTTGAAGGGTCAACACAAGTTGAACAAAAGACACGCACGATGGATGGAATTTATCGAGACATTTCCATATGTTATTCGATATAAGCAAGGTAAGGAGAACGTCGTTGCAGCAGATGCTTTGTCTCGCAGTATATTTTGTTAAATACTCTTGATACTGAAATTGCTTGGGTTCGAACGAATTAAAGAGTTATATGATAATGACCTTGATTTCGGTGAAGAGTTTAAAACTTGTGAAAAGAATGTTGTGGGGTAAATACTTTAGAGTCGATGGATTCTTGTTTCGAGAAAATAAACTATGTATTCCTCGCATGTTCTTCATGCGTGAGTCATTGGTTAGGGAATCACATGGGGGCGGTTTAATGGGACATTTTGGTGTTGATAAAACTTTTGCTGCTTTTAAAAGAACATTTTATCGGCCTCATATGAAACGGGATGTAAAAGAAATATGTGATAGATGTATTACTTGTCGCCAAGCTAAATCTCGTGTTCAACCCCATGGATTGTATACGCCATCGCTATTCCTAATGAACCTTGGATTGATCTTTCTATGGACTTTGTGTTGGGTTTACCTAGGTCTAAGCATGGTTATGATTCGATATTTGTGGTCGTGGATAGATTTTCAAAATGGCACATTTTATTCCATGTCATAAAACCGATGATGATCTCATGTCATTGATTTGTTCTTTAGGGAGATTGTGCGTTTGCATGGTATGCCTAAAACTATTGTTTCGATAGAGATACAAAGTTCTTAAGTTATTTTTGGAAGACCTCAGTGGGGTAAATTGGGTACTAAATTGTTATTTTCTACTACTTGTCATCCACAAACCGACTAATAAACCGAAGTAGTAAATAGGACTTTGTCTGCAGATTATTATTACGGCCTATCATTAAAAAGAATATCAAGCAATGGGAAGAATGTTTACCACATGTTGAGTTTGCATATAACCGCTCTGCTCATTCTCGCTACTAATTTTTCTCCATTTGAAATTGTATATGGTTTTAATCCTTTCGACACCGCTTGATTTATCACCAAGCTTGCTTTCAATATACTAACATGGATGGAACGAAAAAGGCCGATCTTGTTAAGCGATTCATGAAAGAGCCAGCTAAACATTGAACTGAGGACTTGAACAATACATTAAGCACGCCAACAAGGGACGACATCAAGTGATCTTTGAGCCCCGAGATCGGGTGTGGTTACATATGCGAAAGAAAGATTCCCTGCTCAAAGACGCTCAAATTGCTTCCGAGGGGAGATGGTCCATTTCAAGTTCTCGAGCGATCAATGACAATGCCTATAAATTGATTTGCCAGTGAGTATAATGTTAGTGCTATATTTAACGCTATCGATCTAAGTCCGCTTTGATGTAGATGACGATTTGAGGACAAATCCTTTTCAAGAGGAGAGGAATGATGAGGACACGACATGCGTGGATTCAAACAAGACTAAAGGGACGTGGGGATCAAGCAAGGCTAGAACAAAGAGGTTCAAACAAAGTCTCAATGGATCGATCCAAGATGTTTGGGCCGGCTAACGTAAGAAAATCCAAAGAGGAGGCAAAAGAACATGAGACATTAATTTGGGTCAATTTAATACAAGCCCAATTTTAATCTTCTTAACAAAGTCAACATATTTACCTACAAGGAGTATTATGATGTTTTTTGCAAAAGTAGGGCTTTTAAAATAAGTATCCAAAGAAGCAAAAAAAGCTTTAACTTCATTATGCCATGCACGAATTCTCAAAGTGATGTCCAATAAGTGATCTAGTAATATATTTCTTTTTTTGGGGCCATATTTTACATATCAACAATCCTTAAAGCCGATCATGTAAAGTCACGCAAAGAAGTCACGCTTA
Source organism: Panax quinquefolius (assembly GCA_020205615.1). Taxonomy (NCBI): domain Eukaryota; kingdom Viridiplantae; phylum Streptophyta; class Magnoliopsida; order Apiales; family Araliaceae; genus Panax; species Panax quinquefolius. The sequence goes on along the minus strand of JAINUW010000126.1, from coordinate 47,350 downwards.
GAATGGAAATCTCACGCAGCAGAAAGGATTTTATTTGGATTCTTAATTTTAAATTCTATTGTAATTAGGATTTCTTTTAATTAGAATTTCTTTTCCAATCGACTTCTATTTCCTTATAGAAATTAGGGTTATAGTTTATAAATTTCTATTAGGATTTAGATTGTTTTGAGTAGTATAAATAGAGGTGCAAGTTGATGTAATCAAATACATTATCATTATTATTATTCAATATATTTGTGAGTTTATTCTCTACTTTTGGTTCTTTGAAGAATTCCTAAGTAATTCTTAGTTATTTCTTTGAGATTCAATTTGACTTATCATACAACAATTCATAGTTGTGTGTGTGCCTTTCACCGCATCAATCGTCCGATTGTACCGAGATTACCTCTTCAATATAAGCGAGGGGTCAAAGTGTCGCTGGTGTCCATTCAACGCAGAATTCAACGCGAGCAATTTGTACCAAGATTACCGTAAGAATAAGTTGACAGATATCGTCATGAATAAGTAATTCAAACTTAAATAAGTTATGAACTTATGATGAACATATATGAACTTGTCACATGTTTACATTAATGAAGTTAGTATGTTAATAAGATGTATGAATGTTGGTTAAAGGACTTAAACTATCATAAGTCATGAGAATTGAACTATATGTAGTTTATACTTGGATAAGTTATAAACTCATTGAGAATAAGCAATAACTTATCATGAAAATAAGTTAATAAAATGAGTATCTTGAGATGTCAATATAATGGATTGAATCCATTTGAAAAGATGAACAAATCATAAGTAATGAAATTATGTCGGAATTCACGCGATTGGACGATAATCGTCGAATTCGTAAAATTCTCGGAATGGAAGTCGAATTTTGATTTTTAGCTCGAAAATGTTGGTTTTCAATGGGAACGAGTCTTATTTGGCATTATAGAGTTGCGAACTCGAAAAGGACCGAATTCCAATTTAAAATGAAGAGACGAGCGTTGAACGTTCACGAACGTTTATCAATTTCGTTAAAAATGGACTAATAGGTGAATTTTTAGTTAATGATGTCAAAATTGGAAAATTCTTACATGAACACGTAGAGTATGTGATTTTTGAACTAACGGCTTTTGAACGATCCAATTCGGACTTATAACAAAGAAGTTATGAGCCCGGGAATCTCATAAAAGAAAAAAATCTGTAAACTTTCTCTGGTGCACAGAGTTGGCGCCGTGGCACCAGCCCAAGGCCAAATAGGTGGTGACGCAGCGTCGAAAAGGCCATAAACCATAACATTGGGACTCGTATCGTAGCACCGAGTCCGGTCCTCAGCCCCTGGAGTATGGCGCCGCAACGCGACTTAAGTAAGGGGAGCCTTAGGGTTTGCATAGAAGAGAATGTTTATAAAGATAGAAAGAAAGTAAACTAATTAGTAAGAACTAAAGTTGAAGTAACATTCTTAATTGGTGTTAAAGACCTTAAGTATTACAACTGAAGGTCGACGAAAGATTAATTAAATGTCAGAGCAATGCATTATGATAAGCCGGAACCAATAATAAACAATCTAAGTCATGATTAGATTGAGAAGAAGGGTAAGATTCATTAGGAACCATGTATATTAATTCATTACCTAATGTGTTACGTTATGTGATCATCTACTGTAGAAACCTTAAAGACTTAAAGTGCATGTGTAATAATAGTAGCAGACGCTGAAGGCAAGTGTTCTAACCCTTGTTTCAGTTCAATCTGGATAAGCTTTGTGATTCATGTATTCTTACGGATGAATTGATGTATGATGAAGTCAAAGCCAATTCTTTCGGCTAGATTTATGATCTGTTGGATTTCTTATAATCTATTGAAGTATTGTCAATATTTTACCAAACTATGTTGGTGTGGTTTTCAAATGAAAACTGAGTATGCTAAAATGTTTTGTCGTCAAACGACAGGTACGTGAGGTTGCCATAACTTAAACGTACATACGTTTAATGAATGTAGTGTTGATCAACATAGAGTACTATAGGCTGATCACCTAGATGTGCTCGTAAGATATGCCAAACTTACAGACTTAGTGTTCGGTTGTCCTTTTCAAAGAAAGTATGAAATGCTCATGGTCTTGGACTGGAATTGATGTTTTACTGAATATTATCATTGTAAAACGTTTTGAAGGAAAAGAAGTGCTATTTTGAATTATCGATAGTACTTCATAACTATTGTTTAGTTATTGAAGATATACGATTCCTATGTTTCAAGCATGTCGTTTAAATGAAATTGTTGTATTTGCTGAGCGTGTTATGCTCACTCTTGCTTGAACCATATGAATGCAAATAAAGACAAGGAAACGGACCTAAGGATCCTAGTAAAGATAAGGGAAAGGCTAAAAGCGGAATGCTTGAACTGCTCATGTAATAGTATAGGTTTAATGTTGTAATGTATTTGATATTAAGACAAAGAACTTATATATTGGTTATAAAGAGCCTGGGAAGGGAATATTATTTTGGAATATATATAATATATATATATATATAAAAGACATATTCGTTCTTTTGAGGCATTTCAACTGAATGTTTGTGTGAACTGTAGCACCGTGTAGTACCGTATGCCGGGTTGGAAGATACCCGGATTTGGGGGCGTCACACCTTCTCTTATAGCATCAAGCTATAGCCACTTAGTCGTTAAAGACTATTTATTATTTCATAGCTCAATCAGTTCACATCGTGATCCTTAGTTTACCTTAGGGTTCTTTCCCATTATCAACTAAACTCCATTCGAGTTTATTCTTATTATCTTTGTCATCTTCATCTTATAGACATCATCTTAACATTTTTATTACCGGAGTTAGGAAACTCCTGAATTAACATTCTCTAGATACTTCAAGATTCTTCTTTGAATCTTCGCTTATATATATTTTAATCTTTATCTTTCTCCCTTTCAGGTTATAGCCTAAGCCATTCTTACCTAATGTTTATAACCTACAGCTTTGATACAAACCTGTGACGCCCCCAAATCCGGGTCCCTTCAAACCACGGATCCGGTCCGCCATGATACTACTATCATCAAACTATTTATATCTTTTATTCATATCATAATGAATATAACTTTGCTTATTACAATTTAGAATATAAATAGTTTCCATTTCCAGGATCTGTATAATGACCCCAAACTTTTATAAGTTTCAAATCTTGGTCATTTACCACTCCTATCTTACATCATATTTGATGTTATAAAAATATGCGAAATAATTAAAACTTTTTTAATCTCCTTTGAAAAAAAATCTATTATTGATTTCTTAACTTGAATCAATTACATATCCTTGAATCAAATTATGTTATGATTCATTCTATTCGAATTACTATATAAATTTTGTACATCTCGATTCGAATTCCTCTATGTATCACATAGTACAACTTTACAACTCAACATGTATTACACATCGTAAACTACTGTCATGTACATCTCCTAGAACCTAAATATTGTTTAAGAGCATATATTTAAATAAAGAAATCAATCTCCTTCCATACTGATGAACTTTATCAATCAAGTAGGACGTAATCTTTATCGCGAGTCCTTAACCTGCAAAAGTGGTTATTTGCAAGAGTGAGCTCGACAACTCAGCAATTCTAACAGTTTTCATGCATCACATAACATATAATAACATACCCAGTTCATGCATTCATAATCAATTAATATTTACTACGCATGTTACTTCTCATATAATAGGCATAGAGATTTACTTCACAATATCATTAAAGATCAACTTTCAAATTTCATACATATCTCATATGCATTATATATATATCAACATTCTCATAGCATAATATAGCTCAACTAACAGTTATCGAATTCATATATCAAATAGGAACTGAAAGACTTGCCTTGCTCGTTGTTTATCAACTATTACTTAACTACTTATAGTTAACTACACTTCGTGTTTTCCTACACAGTTATATAATCATGGATTCATATCCATCAGTCATACATTTCATACGCTCTTAATATAATAATAAATATTACACTGTTTCCTAATTAGGTTTATAAAACCTTAATTTTACTTTCTCATCATACTCTTAGAATAGCTAGGTATTATAGGTATACCTTAACAACCCGTACTTGACATCAACATTCATATACATTTGTCACACACTTGACTCGCTATGGGTTCGTTACTCATAGATGCATGATTCTCATTATTCTTGCATTTTGTAAACCTTAATAAAACATAACAAATCTGGGGTTTATATAACCATTACATGATCGTATACTTAAAATATCAATTACGTCAAGTATTATAACTTAAGACATTCATACACCCATGTTTTAAGGTTCAGGTTATAATTTAAAAAGTCTGGAAACACTGCCCTATAGCGCAGCTGCGCTGTAGTTTGGCCTAGGATGGGCACAGCTGCACCATCCCCTGGAAAGACTAGATTCAATCTTTATTTCTCTGTTTACACCTCATTTCTCAGCATGCTAACACATAACACATACACACGTTAAGAGGTCTTAATCCAAGTTTGCTGCCTCTTGTATTTACTTTAAGCTATATTCATACTTTATAGACTTATTCCCATTTATTTCACGGCTAAGCGAGTTCATGCAACAAGGGTCTAACTATGTAACCAATAAAGATGTTAAACAACTTTCAATACACAAGCTCCCATGTATTCATCTTATCTACATATGACTAGCATAGTTTATCACTTAAAAACTTACCTTTAAAACATGTTTGAATGACTTTTATTATATCAAACTAAATAAGTGCACTTATAGGCCATGTTTAATGACATAACATAATACTAGCACGCCATCCCACAAGTTCAGAAGGTAGGCAACACAATGCTCATATGTATTAGTTTGCAAGGCGTTCAAGTAAACTTCTAAAAGTCATTCTAGGCTAAGTTAAAGCAACTAGGTGCAACTTTAAATCTCATTTCATAGCTAACTAAGCCATGTGTGTATGTTATCACGTTTAGAACTTTAAGTACCCAAATTCCTTTTAGTTCATTCTCAAAGTTTCAAGTTTTCTTTATACATATACACTAAGGCGACTAAGAGGTTCATGCTATTCGAAGGGGCTTGAAACCACACGTTATACCTATTTCCATGCATAACTAGGTCAAACTAATCATGCAAGGCAACTTCGAAACACATGTCATACTCATTTTTACACGTTTCTACACATGCTTATAAGGTCAAAATATAACCACTCCATGTTTATAAAACTTAGTTTGCAAAAGATATCTGAATTTGTCTTTGAAATTGTTTTAAACCAAATCAAAGTAATCTAATACATATAATACAGCTTTGAATCTTGCATCATGCATAATTAGACCTCATATATATGTTATCAAGGTCAGAATTAAAGGTACACAAGTTCGTCAAGGTTTGTTTTCCAAAATCTTCAAGTTTCTTTTTCAAACACATGTTAAATCATGCTAAGGAAATCCCTTATAATTAAGGTAACCTTAAATATATGTCATGCCTATTATCATGCATATTTAGGTCAAACTAACACGCTAAAGATATCACATTTCAACACAAAATCAGATTCTCTTCCTGGTATAGGGCGCAGCTGCGCTGTTCTATACTTTAGAAGTAGCGCAAATGCGCTGTCTCAAAATAGACACAGAAACAACATATGACGCAGCTGCGTCGGAATAAAGCTAGAATGAACTGCATAATGGGCACAGCTGCGCCCTTCCTGGGCAGCTCCAGAAGGGTCTTTACTTTTGTAGAACTTAAAACTCATACACAATTCTTCATGCGACATGCTTAAAATCAGTCACATTACTTCTATACATGCATATAACACTTAACTAACATGATATCAATTCTCAAATCACATAAACAACCAATTTCCTTACTCAAATTTAAGAGTTTTACTATTTTTCCATTATTTCACATGTTTAGCTAATTTCATCACTATGGATTCGTTTCTAAACCAATTTGGTCCGTTTAACTTCCGTTGTTTTCGTATTTATCTGTATTATCTATATCTAACAACAATTTACGGAATATAACAATCCTTAGCCACTAATTTATGACTCAAAAGAAATAACTTTCTTGACATTTCTAAGAAATTTCAAAACTTAGAAATCAATGGCTTTATTTATAACAATTTCTTAGCCACTAATTTCTTGGCTTTATTTATAGAGGAACCATTGAAAAAACAATGGCTTTGCCCACAAATTTAAAGCAAAAGGAAGAAGAAGAAGCTATTGGACAAGAATGAGTTGATAAACTACTCCTTCCTCCTCCATCTGTGGCAACCCGAAAATTTAGATAATTATTTAACTCTAAAATGATGGATTAAAGGTTGAATAATAAACCTAGACAGAAAATGAGTGAATGAATTTGACATTTCTAAAAAGGAATTTTATGGATTTAAATTTTTTTGGGGTTAATTATTCAGGATTAAGGATATAAGTGTATATGTTCTGTGTATATGGTTGTATATGTGTACAGTATGTGGTTAAGGGTTAACGGTTGACCAGATAACCTATATCAGTGGAAAACCCTAGTATCATATTAAGAACGTCAACGTTTAGTTAGAAAATTCTTACGATTTATAAGAAAACCTAAAATCGGTTTTGGAAACCCTAATTTCAGTGTCGGGAATCTAAAACCCTAATTCGGAATTAGAAAACCCTAAATTGGGAAGTTTAAAGGTACGTATTTATGATTATAGACTTAATTAGGGAAACTCTAATAATTAATTAGAAAACCCTAATTTTAAAGTTTGAAACCCTAATTGCTCTGTTAGAAACCCTAAGGTACAATTATGGACTAATTGCTAAATTAGCAATTTTAATTAGGAAATATTAATCCTAATTAGCAAGCTTGAATTATGATAAGGAAATCTTAGTATATTTAGAGAATCATAATTATAAATTTAGAAATATTAATTTTTTATTTTGAAAACCTAAATTTGGAAATCCTGGAATTTTTTTAGAACCTTAGGGTTAAACCCTAAGGGTTGTAGCGAATGACAAGTTAGCCATTAAAAATGTGAGCAAATTGTCCATATTACCCTTTTTGGCATTCTTTAATAAGTGAAGTGTAAATCTAGCCATAATATTGAGTTGTTCACTAGCTTAAATTATTCCATGTGCTTATCTCCCAAATCTCAGCAATCTCAGCCACCTTACACCAACTAGATACATGCATCATGAAATATAAAAGATTAAAGTTCACTTTATTTCTCATAATAGCCAACCTCTTTTCTCTCTCTAAATTCGTGTTATGGGAGTGTGAGTGAATGAAAATTTAAGTCCATATCAACACTTAACTCTCAAAGATCAGATCATCATGATCAGATTCTAGATCAAAGCTAGAAAAGGTATAAAATCCTAAATTTTAGAAATCATGTGATCTTATGTTATTTGTTGTTGTTTGTTGGTTAAAATTATGTTAGGGGGTGTCATTTAGTGATTTGGGTTGTTAGATATGAGATCTATAACATCTAGATGCACGATTTTGAAGTTTTTAGAAATCTAGAAAAAGTTGGAAAAGTGGCTGACAGTCATATGTCAGAGTCTCTAGATTTATATGTGTTAGGTTTTAGTTGTGTTTTATGTTATAGATCTGTTCTTTGTTGAAAGGGCTTTGATCTGAAACTTGAATCAAGCCCAGATTATGTATAGATTAAAAGATATGAGCAGTCAAACCTCGTTGGCCATTCATGAAATTGGTTTTTAGGCATCCCAGATTTGCCTAGAAAAGTCTGACAGTGTATTTGTAGGTCTTCGATCTTGCTTCTCTTTGATTGTTAGGTCATTTTTTTGGTTGGATCTTGTAGACTGACATGTAGTCTATAGGTATAAGCCTTTACTTTACCAAAATCTTTAACAAAAACGATTATATTCGTGGTCAAAGTAGGGTTGACGAAACTGCCTTATGAAGGTTTCTAGAAAACCCAGATCTTCAAGGGGCGGTTCCTGACCACTACTTTGACCAGTCTAGATCTCTTTGAATTGTTGTTGTCATGATGATCTAAGGTTATAGAATTGTACACTGACATCTCTGCTATATATGTGAACACTCATATCGCACAAATCAAGCTCAGGTGGCATGTTACAAGGATCCAAAGTAGCACCTTCGTGCTGTTTTTCATTTCTGGAAAACCTAGAAATGAAGAACAGCCTCTGACATGATTTTTGGAGGCTTCGATCTCTTTGTTATTTTGTTGTTTGGCCATGATATGAGTTAGTATATGTAGTATTACATAAGTTCTATAATCTTAATAGCATTACCAGCCTAGAAACCAACTGGAACATGAAATTAATTGTCGTCAAACCTAGTACCTTGTAAACTGCATATGCATTTTTGGGCAGGCTCAAGAACACCTATAGCGACGTGTCTGTCGCTATAGGGCCCTTTAGCGACATTTAATTTCGGAAATTTATTATTTTATTTATTAAATAGAAAAAATTGGTTTTTAATTATTAAATATACAAAATAAATTCCTAAAATTATTTTAAAGTCCAAAAATGGGTTTTAAATATTACTAATATATTTCATATTTTTGGAATAATAATGATATTTAATTTATTTAATTATAATATTAAATAAATTATTTAAAAATAATTTTAATACATGAAAAATTATATTATGGTATAAGAAAATATTTTAAGTTATTTTAGTGACTTTTAATATTTTTTGAGGAATTTCATTAATTAATTAATATTAATGGTAATTAATTTATTTAATAAATGTATTAAATAAATTATGGAAAAATAGAATTAATGATTTAAAATCATATAAAAATAATTTAAAGGTTATAAAAATATTTGAAGTTATAAAATATAACTATTGATATTTTGTCATGAAAAACATTAATATTTAATATTAATAACAATTATCTGATAATGGATTTAAAGGTTTAAAATCATTTAAATATGATTTTAAGGTATTAAATATACTTTGATATATTATACATATATTATAAGATTATGTTATAATTTTCATTAATATTTATTAATAAATAAATATTAATGATAAAGGAATTATGTGGTATTTAATTCTTATAAATACGATATTAATGATTGAAAATTCATGATAAATGATAATAATTATTTGAAAATTATTCCGAGCTTATGAAAAATATTTTGACTAATAATATAATTATCTAAGACAGTTGTTAAGTGTTTCGACAGAGTTTAATTGAACTTAAACTCGACAATGGTCCGACTAAGTCGTCGGGATGTCGGAGTTGTACCGAACTCGACTCAGACTATAAAAGTTTAACTTGAGGTTAGGTCTCATGTGATGTATAGACCGATAGGATTATGTGTTAATGTGTTTAGGTTATTTAATATTGTGATTATATTATTCTAAATTATAGATCAATATTATTTATAATAGGTCTTCAGGCAAAACTTATTAAATTGCATAACGGTAATCAACGGTTCAGGTAAGTTTTCCTTAACTCAACTTTGAGTTGTTTATTTAAATATAACTTGTGGTTAATCATTGCTGATTGTCATGTCTAAGAATTATTAAATCGCACTCTGTGCATACTGCATGTATTCATCAAGTATGAAAGGCTGATCACATTCATTAACATTCGATCCATATATAATTGATATGTTCATGTTCAATGTTCGATCAACTATTAAATTTGTCCATGCTAGTTCACAATTATATTGTTGAATGTTAGCCAGCTTTTATTCAATTCTTTCAATCATGATATATCCTCAATTAAATTTATAATTGCTGGGCAAATTTTTTGTTCATCCTTGCTATATCATGATAAACATTGCAGATTAAGACGAATACGTCGGATACAGGAAAAGATCAAGACAAGTCTAGCTTTGGATTATACGTGCAGCTAAATTGTAACAATATTGTATGACAATGACATTGTATGTTAGAAATGATATTGATTCAGGAATTATGTGAAGGTTCTCGACCTTTGGGATAGTATGTAATGTTTAATTTATAAACAATTTATGTTTATATCTTCTGCAATAGTTATAGAATTAGTATACCAGATCTCTGTGGATTAGGACCTGGATTTGGGGTTAATACTGTTGGTATCAAAGCTGATAGTTATGAACCTTAGGTAGGGTTACCTGAGACTAATAACGGCAGTAATTAGGATAAATACTAACTTAAATAGAGTTAGTGAGTCGGTAGGATTCAAAGACGAATCTCAGCGAGTTATAAAGATACGAGTTCTCTAACTCTGATAATAAAGGTGAACAGTAATCGTGAATAGATAGAGCCTAAAAGGCTAAAGGTACAGGGACAAAAGATTGTAAAACAAAACGATCATAGTATAGAAATGAATTGTAATATATATTGTGACGCCCCCAAAATCAGGTATACATCACCCATCTTGAGTCGCCAGATACATGGTACAGAACTCAAATACAACTTAATAATACAATTGTCGTGTACAATACGACAAAACCAAAACTGTGAGTTTGAATACAATATTATCTACTAGAGAGTATACAAACTCAAAAGGAGTCCTCATTACAATTATTATCACACTATTTCACAGAATAGTGAGGACTACTAATTCGCCATCTAGGACCATCACTCCGTTCCCCGACACGTCCTAGCTACGTTCTCATTTCCTGAAGAGAGCAGTGAAAGAAAGGGTGAGCTCAACTAGCCCAGTAGGAAATATTATCACTAAGATAATGCAGAATATATTATCGTTAGCCTTCAATAGTGTTAAACTGATACATTATAACAACCATCAAGTTTAACTGCAGCGGAACAAGCAATCCATTAAAAGAGTCAAGTAGAGAATAAAATCTACTATCTTTTATGATTTAGAAGGGTTTTCATCACTTTTATCGCTAGGACTCGAATTTAAATAATCCACATCATCGAATCACCCCTTTACATCTATGGCCAGGGATATTCTTTAGTATCACGACCACAATTATCCATGCATTACGAGCCAAGAATATTTGTGTATTCAATAATGGTCATGATCATACTAACAATCGTCCATCAATGCACTACGGGTAACGAGGACTTTTACCACATCATTTGTAACAATACGGTCATGATTACAATCAATAATCCTCAATCATAATCATACCAAGTCCATCTATGCACTACGAATACGAGATGACTTTCAATAAAATATAAACATGAGGATGATGACAATGATATAAGAATTCAATAAAACAAGTTCAAGAATTAATTTGTCCAGGAACCAATAACGTCTAAATTGTCAACATGATATTTCTTTGTAAAGTAAAATTCAAGAATGCTTAGAAGAATATTTTCATAAAAAGATACTGGATGAAGCGCAAATATCAAGGATATTCCACTAATTTTATAGAGTATAGAAGTTAAAACTTTAACCAACCGAGTATAATAAAGAATGGAATAACAAAAGAAATCACCATGAATGCGAGATTGTGATGTATGCGTTATTCCAATGAATACTAAATAACTAACCAAAGTCGGTGAAATTCACACCGGCGGGATGTTCCACCGAATAATAAAGAATGGAATAATAACAGAAATCACCATGCATGCGGTGCTTGGCATAGATAGGTTATTCCAATGTAATACTAATAAAGATTTTAACCAGTCCGACGTAAAACGCATGACAGATATATTCTAACGTAATAATAATAAAGATTTTAACAGGTCCCGCGTAAAAGCATTGTATATAATATTCCAACGTAATAATAAAGAATGAAATAACGTAAGAATTTCACCAAGTATAGGGTATCCACAGATATCAGTTATTAATTAAATAAATAATAAAGATTGAATATAACGAAGTTCTCTTCATGAATAAGAAAGAAAGAATCACCCTTATGAGTACAACAAATAATATTCCCTATATTAAGAAGAAAAGTACTTGATATATAAGTAGTGAAGTAGCAGAATACTTTCTTCTTTCTCTCTATAGTTTATCTCTCTAGATTTCAGTGAATTCCTAAGAAAATAATGAAGGAATGAGCTTCTATTTATAGCAAAATGGACTCCATAGTAACTACTCTTACTCATTTATGCTTCGCTGACGATCTCATTATTTTTAGCCACTGTGACCTTGCCTCTGTTATGATTATTAAGACATGTCTTGAGAAATTTTCATCCTATACGGGCTTACACACCAATGCTTCGAAAAGTATGTGCTTCCTATCTCATGTTCCTCCTGAAATTGCTGATTCCATTATCTCTACTTTGGGGTTCCAGTTAGGGATTTTTCCTGCAAAGTTCTTGGGAGTTCCATTGATTACCTCCAAATTAAGCCTCGCAGATTGTCAGCCTCTTCTCGAAAAGGTTAAATCCAGAATTTGTTCATGGACCAACAAATTTTTATCTTATGCTGGCAGGCTTCAATTAATCAAATCTGTTATTTATGCCATCCAAGCTTATTGGTCTGCCCATTTTATCCTCCATGCTGCTGCTTTAAAAGATCTTCAGTCTACCTTATCCAGGTTTCTATGGAAGGGTCCTTCTCTGCAGAAATATGGTTCCAAAGTGGCTTGGGCCAAAATTTCTCTTCCTGTTTCTAAAGGGGGTCTGGCTATAAAGAATCTTGTAGATTGGAACAAATCTTTAATCATGATGCATCTTTGGAAAGTCATTACTCCTGATTCTAATACAATCTGGGCTACATGGGTTCGTGAAGTTCAGCTTAAACATAAATTTTTCTGGATTACCCATATCCCAAATGATTGCTCTTGGATCTGGAGGAAAGTGCTTCAATTAAGAGAGCTTGCTCGTCGACATATATCCTTTAGCATTGGCAATGGTGCTAACACGAGTCTTTGGTTTGATCCGTGGCTTGGGCAAAACCCTTTGGCTTTCTCAGTGCACTCTTCCCTGATTGTCAACTCTGGCCTTGGGCCAAATGCTTCCGTTAGCAGTATTATCCATAACTCTAGATGGAATCTACCAAATTCAAATCATAACGATGTCATTGTGTTTAGGTCCTCTTTTGACCTATCTAGGAACTGTGATTCGAATTGTCAGGATGGTCTTCTATGGGATGGGACGTTAGCCAAGGAAGTTAAAGCTTCCACTATCTGGCGGTCCATTCGTAAGGTAGGTTTGACTGTCGGGTGGCATAGTCTAGTTTGGCATAAGATTGTGCCTCCTCGGCACTCTTTCCTTTTGTGGCTGGCGTTCCATAAAGGGTTGCGGACGCTTGATAAACTTCTACAGTTTGGCCTTGAGGTTGACCCTATATGTGTTCTGTGCTCCAACGATAGGGAAACTTTCCAGCATCTGTTTTTCCACTGTAGTTATTCTTTTCAGATTCTGGTTGCAGTTCTTAGACGCTGTGGTTGGCGTGGGTTCAGTCGTAGTTGGGCCTCTATCACTGAGTTTATTACTCACAATTCCTGCCAAAACTTTCATCATAGTCTTCTGCATTTTGGTTTTGCTGTTGTGGTCTATAGGATATGGCAAGAACAGAATGCGAGAATCTTTACTAAAGTTGCTATTCCTGCCCGGAACATTATCCTTGATATTATTCATTTGCTTAAGTGTGGTCTCCATACTAATGCTAGGTTTCAAAAAATTAAATCCAGGTTATGTTATCAACATCTTGATTTGTAAATCTGCGGTCTGCGGGTTTGCTGCAGGTTTGGAGCTTTGGTTGGAGCTTGTATTGATGCAGCTGCTTGCTGTGTTGGTTTCTGCTACTGTTTACTGCTACTGCTGTGGGTCTGCCTTTTCATGAGTCCCTTTTTGGGGTCTGTTTCTGCTTCTGCTGCTGGGTTGGGGTCTGCAGTCTGTGGGTTAGTCGCATGGGTGCTGGTTGCCTGTGGAGGTTCTGCTGCAGCTGCCTTGCTATTTCTGCTGCTGGGTTCTGCTGCAGATTCGGTCTTGGGCTGTTGTCTGGTGCTATTCGGTCGCGAGGCACCTACTTGGTCTTGGTGGAGTGGGCGAGCTGCTGCTGGTTTTGGGTGGCGAGATGGTGCTGCTGGTCATCTACTGGAATGGTCTTGCACCTGTTTGGTCTTGGTTGAGTGGGCGAGCTGGTGCTTTTGGTCTTGGTGGAGTGGGCGATCTGGTGCTGCTGGTCTTGGTCTTGGTGGAGTGGGCGAGCTGCTGCTGGTTTTGGGAGGCGAGCTACTAGGTGCTGCTAGTCTTGGGAGGCGAGCTGCTAGGTGCGAGCCTATCTTTGATGAGTTGCTATACTTGGGATTCTACACTTGCTATACTTGGTCAACCAACTCACTTGGGATACATTTCAGATGCTATTACTCCTGGTACACGAGTTGTTCATGCTACTGCTGGTTCACGATTTGCGTGGGACACACCGTCTCCTTGTGCTAATGATCCATGCTTCTAGTACTTATGATATGTCTCATTGCCACTGGTTTGAAATGTTATTGTATCTGATGGTTAACGTTTCTTGTCGCATCTTCGTTTGGCATTTGGCCTTGTAATCTTTTATAGTTATGACATCATAGGAAATGTCCTATGATGTACATCTTCTATATTCGATTGGGGTTTTAAAATGCGACGCACATGTCTCTTTATTTTTTTATTTAATTCAGTCTAAATTTAGCAAAAAAAAAAAAGAAAAGAAAACCAAGAGGAGAGGATGATGAGTCAAGAAATATCGAGCCACATTTTTCAGCATCAGATGGAACAACTCATCACCACTTCAACCCATGGTCCTCAATACATAGATTCCAAAACTGAGACAGATAATTCAGGGGTAGTGGAATTGTTGTCCAAATTCGTAGCATCAAATGAGGAGAGGAGGATTAATCAAGAGCGATCAATTCAGAATCTTCAGAATAAGATAGATCAAATGTTCAAACCCTTGAACAACTGTCCTCAATATAATTGGTGTTATGACTTGGATTCCGAGATTGACGAAGTGCCCGAACCAAATCTACAACTGGATGAGACACGAGATGTTGAAAAAGAGTAGACAAGTGGGGATAATGAAAATAAGGTCGGTGAAGAACTAACAATGAGTACCAACGAGGATGTGACGATGTTATTAGTGCCCCAAGTTCCTTCTCCGCCAAAGATCAATGGTCCAGTTAGATTTGCAAAATCGTGCCCGCTTGGTAGTCATGCCAGGATCTTTATGACATGAGAGCACTAAATGTAAAGCCATGGTGGGATGACGAGGAGAAGATAAAAGAAGAGCCCGTTGTGCTTGCCAAGCCTTGAAGCCCCAATCGAATCATAGGCTCAACGGACAGAAAAGCACCTAGTTATTCAACATTCTCAATTGGGCACTTATTTAAACAAAGCATGCTATGTGACTTTAATTCGATAGCCATCACAAATGGGAACCTACCAAAAGTTACATTATTTCCAATGGATGAAGGGTTCCTCATTTATCGAAGAGGAATTGGATAGCGTTGACCAGACAAAGTCAGGCTGAAAGACTATAATTCAAGCGCTAACTGGGAGGCAACCCATGATTTTTTATATTTATATGATTTACTAGTTTATTTAGTAGATAGGAATTAATTTGCTTATTAAGTTCTCTTACCAATCCAAAGTGCTATTCTAATCCATGTTGTCTCTCTTCATTGCAGGTATTGGAGGTTCAATGGACATGCAAAAGATTATGAAAAGGTTATTCAAGTCAAATTCAAGTGTGGTGCCTAATTTGTTCCATGTGCCTAACCTATTCTCCAAACTTAGCGGACAAGGAGGAGGATTGCTATATTTTCAAAGAAGTCTTCTGCTTTACTTTTTTCTATTTCAGCCATTTAGGACAATGTCTAGTTTAAGTTTGGGGGGCATTTTAGTGTCGTATTGCATATAGTTAGTTATTTACATTGTAGTTCATATAGTTACATTTAGTTTTTGCATTCAGTTTCTTGAAATAAAAAAAAATTAAAAATTTGAAAAATTAGTAGTTAGTTTACTATGTTTATATAGCATTTAGTATATCTTGCTCATGTCCAGCTGTTTGATATTTATAGTTTGTTTTGGCCAACAATGAGATTGGAATTGGGTAGATAAGTATAGTACTGAGTATTAGAGCTTTGATGTGATTTCTTGTTATGAATAAAGTCTTTTTCTGTTTGAAACTGGTATAATAAGGATAGCACAGTAAAAACAACTATGTTGACGGATTGAGTTCATATTGATACATAAAGGACCTCTAAAGGATAATCCTAGTTTAAATAAGAGAATGACACGGATAGGCAGTGAAGGCGAATAATTAAGCAAGAACCTAAGTTTGGGGGGAAAAGTGTGGTATATAAGCTACTAAAAAAAGATATTGAGTTGAATAAATTGAGTCCTGTGGTGGGTCGAGAAGAAGCGTGAAATGCACTCCCCATAAACACAGACGTGAGATGGAGCGTAAAACGCACTCAATATCCATTTATCAAAAGAAGAAAAAAAATGAATAAAACGGGAAATAAGAGAAAAAAGCCCCCGTAGATGAAAAATGAAGCACAAGTATCCCATCTTGACCCTCGATATTGGTAATTGTTTGATTTTAGTTGGATCTAGCTTGTTTTTGGATTTATTGAGTTTACACTGTATGATGCCTTCGAAGAGATTTATTATGTGTTAAATTTGATTTTATATCAGTTAACATTGTTGTGGAGCACACACGCACTATAGATAACAGTCTAAGATTTGATGATTGATTGGGAAGTTAATGATTTGTTTTGATATGATGTATTATCATGTTTACTTGATTTCTCTAAGGCCGGTTGAATAGACTTGTTTTTGTCATTACTACTGGATTCGTAGGCATGTAGATTAGTTACATTGCATAGAATTGTTGTTTTGTATTTTTGCTTGAGGACAAGCAATTGTTTAAGTTTGGGGGGTATTTGATAAGTAGGTTTTATACCTACTTATCCGGTATCTATTACTTGAATTAGTTGCTTAAACCTATGTTTTGTAGTTACTTTACATGCATTGTGTGTTCATTTCATATATTTTATGTTATTTTGTAGGCTATGACACGACATTGGCATGAAGAAGCAAGGAAAAGCAATTCAAACATCTTTTGGACTAAAATATGCAAGAAAATGCAAGAAGGGAAGATTGCAAGGCTTTTAACACCAAGTTGGATGCATGTTCTTGGCTTGGAACTTGGATTTTATTGTAGATCTACTTCTTAGCTTTTCGGAACATCTTGAATCGTCCCAATCGGAGTTCGGATGATCATAGTTCAGCGATGGAAGTCAGGCTCTGGGTTTCCGGTTTATATAGTGGTTCTTGGAACAAGACAGTGTTGGTGTGCTTCCTCAGATGTCCTTGTTGTTTGGTTGAGAAATTAGATCTTAGAACTTATTTTAGATTCGAAGTTGGGATCTCCAATCTACACCGTGGCTTTGTCACTCTGTGTGGGATGTGGTATCTGATTGCTCATACACTGTGACCTGATCTGTGTTCCATAAGGCAGCTACGGATTGGCTGCATAATGTTGACTAGAGGTTAATCTTGGGTCTGCTGCAGTAGTGCGGTTCGGTTTAGGCTGTTATTTTGTTGGCCTTGGTTCATCTTAAGCAGCTGTTTTGTGTTGGTTGTAGTACTGGCTGTTGTACATAGTTTTCGTATTAGGCTTGGTCCTTGGCGGTAAAATGTCATCAATTCCAAATTCCATAAGGCAGTTCAAGCCTAAGGGCTGGTTCATGGCAAGGTGTGGTGGCTCTTGCATTCACTTTCTGAAGCTTGGCTGACTTGATTCGGCGACCTCGATATTGGCGATTTAGATCGGTTGGCGATTCGACTTCAAGTCTCTTGCGATTGGTCTAGATTCGATATTAGCGATTGGCTTAATTTTGGCTGATGATGTTAGGTTGTAGCTTAGCTTCAGCCGGTTGTTTATTTTGGCTTTCTACCTACTTCTTTTATATGCTTGTAATTTATATTTGTCCTGTTTGTTATGATCCTTGTACTTTATCTGGTTTAGTTGTCGTCTTTAGTTATTCATTTGGGGGTTGTCCCATGTGGTTCAAACTAAAGCTTCTGGGGTATGCCCATTGCGATTGTTTAATCTCTCTTTCTTTTTAATATACAAATAAACTTAGCGGAAAAAAAAGATCAAAGCTCAAAGTTGTCATGCTTGCAATTTATATAGCATCTACTTCAAGCCCGATTCCGATCTTGATCCGGCAAGAATCTGTCAATTCACCTGGTGGGATTCTCAAATAGCAAACCCAACTTACAAGAAGCTTGATCGTGCTTTGGTTAATAACCTATGGTTGGATTCCTATCCCAACTCCCAAGCTCTTTTCTGCCCTCGTGACCTCTCTGATCATTGCCCTGTGGTGGTTCAGTCTGGTATATCCTTGCCCAACATTCATAAGCCTTTCCAATTCTTTAATTTCATGATGGGTCTGGATAATTATCATGATGGGGTTCAGACTGCTTGGCTCGCTCCTTGTTTGGGGGATCCACTTCAGATTCTGGCAGGGAAGCTCTCTGCTGTTAAGTTTACTTTAAAGATCTTAATAAGCGCAATGGTAATCTGATCTCAAATGTGAAGCAGGCTAGGGAGAGCTTGCACGCTACTCAGTAAGCCATCTCTCTTAATCCAGGTGATCCCTCTCTCCTTCTTATCTAGAAATCTCAAACTGATTCTCTTTGGGCTGCAATCTAGAATTCAATGGCTGAAGGAGGGTGATCAGAATACGGGTTACTTCTATAACCAAGTTAAGCAAAGGTGGAACACTTCTAAGATTCTAGCAATTGAGAATTTAGAGGGTGAATTGTGTTTTGGGCACTTGGTTGTTCAACGTGTTGCAGTTAACCACTTCTGCGATCTCTTTGGTACCCCTTCCCATGCTAATTGCTCCACTATCCCTCTTCCTAACTTTCTTGGGGCCAAGCTTGTGTCCTCTCAACAAGCTCTTTTGCTTGTCAGAGATGTGTCGGATGAGGAGATTTTGTCCACCCTAAAGCATATGAAGAAGAATAAGAGTCCTGGCCCTGATGGGTTCACTGTTAATTTCTTCCTTCATGCGTGGGACATTGTTGGGGAGGTCTTCACTGCTGCTATTCGTTCCTTTTTCAATCAGGGATATCTGCTTAGGGGGTCCAATGCCACATCCATTTCTCTTGTGCCGAAAGTTCAGAACCCCTCTTCTATGAATGATTACAGACCCATCTCTTATTGCAATACTACCTATAAGTGTATTTCGAAGCTCATTGTGTCTAGGCTTAAGGATATTCTCCCTTCCATCATCTCTCCTTTCCAATCTGCTTTTGTTCCAGGACGGAGAATTGGTGATAACATTCTTCTTGCTCAAGAACTTTTCAGAAATTACCACAGACCCTCTGGGTCGGCCAGGTGTGCTATGAAGATTGATCTCAGGAAAGCTTTTAACTCTGTTTCTTGGGATTTTTTGTGGGCTGCTTTACAACTTTTCAAGTTCCCTCCCAAATTTATTTTTTGGATCAAGGCCTGCATCTCCACTTCCAGTTTCTCTGTTAAGGTTAATGGGGCTTTATGTGGTTACTTCAAAGGGGCTAAAGGCCTTAAACAAGGTGACCCATTATCCCCCTACCTTTTTGTCATTATTATGGAAGTCCTCTCCCTTAGGCTTTCCCAGACTTCAAAGCATGACCCATTATCCCCCTACCTTTCAAGTTCCATTGGCGATCTGCGTCTCTTTCCATCACCCATCTTTGATTTACGGATGACATTCTTATCTTCTGTCATGGTGATATTGACTCTGTCAAGAATATTAAGACGTGTCTCGACCAGTTCTCCTTGGGCTCGGGTCTCCACATCAATGCCTTAAGAGTATGTGTTTTCTCTCCCATGTTCCTCCTGCCCAATCAGATCTTATCCTTAGCCTTTTGGATTTTTGGTTGGGGGTGTTCCTTGCAAAATTCTTGGGGGTTCCCTTGATCACCTTGAAACTTATCCTTGCGGACTGTCGCCCCCTCTATGAAAGGGTCAAAGCCAAAATTAGCTCATGGACCAATAGGTTTCTTTCGTACGCCGGTCGTATGCAACTTATCAAGTCAGTTGGCCATGCATCTCAAGCCTATTGGTCGGCTCACTTCATCCTTCCTGCAGTAGTTTTGAAAGATCTTCAGTCTTCCATGTCTAGATTCTTATAGAAGGGTCCATCCATGGACAAACATGGCTCTAAAGTCGCTTGGACAAAGATTTGTCTTCCCTTTGCAGAGGGTGGCTCTAAAGTCGCTTATCTTGATTTGGCACGTCATTAATCCACTGTCTCCATCTCTTTGGGCCAAATGGGTTCATATTACACTACTCAAGACTAAATCCTTTTGGGCTATTCCAATCCCTCCTGACTGCTCTTGGATCTGGAAGAAAGTATTACAATGCAGGGATATTGCCCGTAGGCACATATCTTTTGACATAGGAAATGGAGCTAATACTAGGTTATGGTTTGACCCATTGATTGGTCAATCTCCTTTGACAAATTTTGTTCACTCGTCTCTGATTGTAAACTTTGGGCTTGGTCCTTATGCCTGTGTGAATAGCATTATACATAACTCTAGGTGGGTCTTACCTGCTTCGAACCATCAGGATGTCATTCCTTTTCGGAATTCTTTTGACTACTCTAGACCTTGTAACTCTGTCAACCGTGATGGTCTTTTCTGGGATGGTACCAAGGATGTAAAGGCTACTACTATCTGGAATTCTATTCGGCTGACTGGGCCTACCGTGTCTTGGCATAGCTTGGTTTGACACAAGATTGTGCCCCCCGACAATCTTTTAATCTCTGGCTTGCTTTTCATAAGGGGCTTCGGACCCTTGACAGATTAACTCAATTTGGCCTTGATATCAACCCTATGTGTGTGCTTTGCTCTAATGATAGGGAAACCTTTAACCATTTATACTTTTGAATGGTTCTTTTCTTTTCAGATTCTGATAGTTGTCCTTAGGCAGTGTGGTTGGAGAGGGTTTAATAGGGGTTGGGCTTCTATTACTGGCTTTATCTCTAGCCGCTCCTATACAAACTTTCACTCTAGTCTTCTCCATTTTGGGTTTGCTGCTGTGGTATATAGAATATGGACAGAAAGAAATGCCAGGATTTTCTCACATTCTTCCACCCCTGCTCAGATTCTCATTCGTGATATTATTCATTTGATAAAGTGTGGGATTCATTCTAATGCTAAATTTCAAAAAATCAAGTCTAGACTATGATATAGATCTTTTGTGTTGTAACTACACTCGTCTTGGGGACTCGTAGAGTGGGGACTTCGTAGAGTGGGGTTTAGTCGAATGGAACCTTCGTAGAGTGGGGTCTTGGCCGAGTGGGGCCTTCGTAGAAGCGAGGCTTTGTTGAGTGGGGACTCGTAGAGTGGGGCTTCATAGAGTCGGGTTTTGGCCTATGGGGGTCTTCGTAGAGTGAGGTTTCGGAGAGTGGATCTTTCATAGAGTGGGGCTTCGGCCTCGTGTGGGTCATCTTCGTAGAGTGGGGCTTCGGCCAAGAGGGGCTCAGATGGCTTGGACTTCGATAATGAGGGGCTTGGCCAAGAGGTTTCGGAGAGTGGGTCTTCGTCGAGTGGATCTTTTGTAGAGTAGGGCTTCGGCCTTGAGTGGGTCGTCTTCGTAGAGTGGGGCTTCGGCCAAGAGGGGCTCGGATTGGTGTCGTTTCGGCTTCGACCAGTTCAGCCTTCTGATTTCGTTTTTTCCAGATGGTCTCTTCTGTGGCTTGGAAGGCAATGAGGAGCTCGGCTTGGTGGGAACTCGCAGAGTGGGGCTTCGTAGTGTGGGTCTTCATAGAGCGGGGCTTCGGCCACGATGGGGTCGTCGTCGTGGTAGCTACTTTCGGTGGTTCCATGTTCAGGTGTCTTGACGATGGTTTTTCTTATTTATGCTTTGACATGTACTGTAACCTCTTCTTATTGGGTTGACGCCTGTGTAACCTTTTATAGTATTTACATCATAGGACATGTCCTATGATGTCTTTACTATTTCTGTTTGGGTCTCTCCCAAGCGGTTTTGTAATCCCCCATTTTTATTTATTTCAGTCTAAATTTAGCAAAAAAAAAAAGAATCAGTCAATTCTCAAAGAATAAAGGTTGTAGATCTCGTAGATATCTTCGATTTGATAGGTGGCAGGCCCTGTAACTCCTAGCTGAACAAAAGTTAGGTATGTTTTACCAAAGGATGTCGCAGCAGAAAATAAAGCGCGCCTGGGTAGCGTCAGACGCCAGATTCTTCTCACATAAAGATGTGTGGCCATTGAAAATGGCCTAGGAACAATACTGGCACGCAGCCGTGGTCGTGGGGGGAGAGTTAAATTGGGTGTTATGTTGTCCAATTTGAGCTAGAATAGGATTCTTAGTTGCCTTCCTTGCTAGGGTGTCCATTAGAATTATAAATACTTGATTTTAACTTGGATTGAGAGGCTAGTTTTGATGATTCCATGAGATTAGAGTAGAGTAGATTAGGACCAAAACCCTACTTCTTATTAGTTTTGGAGATTGAAGCAACTTGGAGACCATTGAAGATCAAGAGCAGGAGCTTGAGGAAGATGAAGATTTGCTGACAACATATTTATTCTTCACTCTACTCTTAGTTTTGTCTTTTAATGTGTATTCAAGTGTGGATTCTTAGTTTTAATTCAATGAACTAATTCTTTGTTTGAGATTACAATGGATCTTATTGTGTACTTTATTTTAATATGCTTCGCTATCAATTATTATTTGCTTTAGTGTTCTTGATTAACAATTCAGGATATAGAATAATTGATGAGAAGTGTATTAACTTAAATGAAGCAATAAGTGAAATTGTGATTTTAAATCTCCGTAATCTTAATTTAACTAGTGGAATTTAATAGTAGTTTAATTATATAATTTGAAATTCAATTATTTAAATAAGATTGAGTTGGTTACGGGTTAGTACTTAGTGATTTTTATTAAACAATTCCTCGTGGGAACGATACTCTACTTACACTTTATTACTTGTTGACCACGTATACTTTCGTGTTGTTCGTAACTAGATTTTACCCAACAGTAACTCGTATTCTTATCACCTTCCCTTCCATTGCTTAAGACACAGGAATTTATTAGAAATATACCAAGGGCCAAGGGCTAAAACATTATCACGATCCTCAGGAGTGGCGAATTTGAAAATAAAGAACCCTTTATCCTGCAGAAACACATTCTTAAGGCCAAACTTATCCCAAAGATTGTGAACAGACTCTTCAACAAGCTTAAAAGGCAATCGGGAGTGAAAGAACTACCCACAAGGCATGTATTCCAGAGGCTATTACCTTTAAGCAGAACTTCAGAAGGAGGTCTAACCAGAATAGACCCATTATCAGAAGAAGGAGAGGAAGGAGGCATAAAATCAAGTTTTAGAAGAGCCAAAGGTTCACCTTTCTCCACAACAGAGCTCCAAGAAGGCTTAGCCTAAAACCTGAAACAATCCCCACCACACAAGGGTCATCAAGATTTATCTTAAGGTGTAGCCACCTTAGCAGTAACAGGGGATCCAACCAACTCCCCATCTTCCAAAACAAACTCCAAAATACCAGCAGACTTCAGGTCAGAGTTGGAAGTTCTAAGAGAACTTTTAACAAACAGGTCAGAGGCATTAACATTACGGCTAGATTATCCCTTACAAGCAAAATCATTCACATTTTGAATAGAGAATCCCTGAGCATAGATGAAATCCATAAGCTTGCTGCATTTTTGTCATTCTAGTGCAACATCGATATTACGTTGATGAGAAAGTTGTTGAGCCAGTAGGTTGGGTGCAAATTTCTGTGCTGCTAGTGATGTGCTCGGATGGCAGTAAATGTTTGCTTGCTGTGTTGTGCAGTTTGATGTCTGCTGCTGTAGATGGTTCTGCAGTCTGCTGCTTGTTATGGTCTACTAGTTTGGTTAGTTGTGCCTCTGCTGGTTCGCTGGGTCTTTTCTCGTTTGGGCTAGACTGCTGTTATCTGCTATTTGGATCATTTAGGGAGACTAGTAGGGTTGGTACCGGTCACCGCTTACGGGCTCTAGCTTAGGCTGCAATTGCTTTCATGTGTTCTGAATTGATGTGGTCTTTGCTTGTTCTCACCGCCAGACTTCGATGCTACTCCTGATGTGGTTTTGAGCAGCTTCAGTTCATTCTCAGTGGTCCTTCTTCACTTGGTTTATGGTTTGGGTGGGGAAGTCAGGTGCTGGTATGGGAGCTGCTGCTAGTGGATTTGGATGCACCATAATTGATGCTGGTATGGGAGTTGCTTCTGCTAACGTGTTCTCTTGTTATCTTATTGATGCTATTGATCTACTTTCATTCTCTTATTGGTTGTTGTTGCTGATGGTTGTGCTAATATGGCAGCTGGTCTGCTGCTGTAAAGTGCTTTTGTGCTGTTGTTTATCCCACGTTGAATTATGCGCTTTAGGGCTCTTTGTTTAATCCAGTTTTTGACAATTGTAAGTCGCTAGTCGTTAACTCTTCTCGCCGGGACATCTTTCTTACATGCTTGAAGGGCTTGGTGCGTCTACGAATGCGGCCGATCTTCAGTATACTATTCCGTTGACTCGTTCTTTTTGCCCTAGAGGGCTGTTTTGTTTCACTAGGATGACTGATAAGTGGATTTTATATCCACGAATCGATGTCCATTTCAAGCTTAATCGTTGTTACTCGTGTTTTCATGTTCGTTTTAACTTGTTTTGTGTTCTTTTATGTGCAAGGTGGTTGTTGTGGCAAGTAGTGAAGAAAGGAGGTCATTTGGAACATTTTTGAAAGCAAACGTGAAGCAAGAAAAATTAGTTGACAGTGACCATGCCCGTCGGGGCGGGCCAATTTGGCTTGTATACCCCCGCCGGGGTGGGGGGTCCCGATTTCTGACTCTCCTGTGTTGATTCGAACTCTGTTGGAGGATGGACTTGAGGACTTGGCATGGCACATGACTCTATTTGTGGAGGGATTTCGGCCAGAACTCTATGTTAGATATATATTGCTCTACAAACAACGAATTAAGGATCATGTGAAGCAACTAACGAAGATTAATCACAAATTTTCATAGCGAGCAACGGAGTGGAGATTTTGAAGAACGATCGTATTAATTACGGATTGAGATTAAAGTGAAGGGTGTTCTGTGTTATTCTTCTACTTTAGTTTATTTCTGTAATTAAGAAGATGATATCTTTGATTTATTCAGTTTTTATTTCATTCGTTATGAACTAATTGCTTTTTAGGCTTAAGACGGATCTTTAAGTGGAACGATGGTTTTGTAAACTTTCATTTCAGTTTAATAAGCTATTATCCAGTTTATCTATATTAATTTGAGCATGAATTTATGAATTGCCTGATCAACGATTCTTTGTGGACTTGTATGAACTCTAGAAATGAAATACAGTCTAGACTTAATCAATATAGCATGTGTTCTAGATTTAGGTGAATGAACAGAATCTTGATGAATGTTAAGGTAGAGATATGCTTGACATCACATGTAATCTAAAAAAGAACTTGAACTGCAACCTAATTTAATTGTAATTCACATAGAGATATAGTGAGTTAGTTAATTGAGGTGTTTAATGTGACGCCCCCAAAATAGGTCCACACGACCCATCTTGAGTCGCCAGATATCACACTAAAAAAATCAAATACAAACTTCATTTATACAACTGTTGAACTCTCGTGCAGAGTTCAACAACAGATAAGCTGTGAGTTTTAATACAAATGTATGTAACTCTCATGGTTCCTCGACCACAACCTTACAATGGTACTTTACATAAAAGTACAGTCAAAAACTATTTTAGAAACTAAAATCATTGGGAAGTGCTCAAGGAAACCTTCGTACATGGGAGGCCATGCGTCCAGGTTATGATATATATCATATGTCCATAGTATTATCCTTGGTTGACCCAAAAGTCCCCAAAGAAAAACAAGAAGATTACTATCATCTTCTTTCCAATGGTGAGTCTTCTCTTGACATATAATTATCTCCATTGTCTCCAAGTGAAAATTATATTTCAAATATACTCCAAGATCATATAGGTAGTGCTCGTAGATACACTCAGCAAGTGGATGTGCACAACCATGTCTTATGATAACACGAGGTTGTATATCATTAGACATTTTGTATGATAGTGGCAAAAACACCCTTCCAACGTTGGGTTCGCCTCACCCTATTTGATTCACCAAATATAACTACTAAATGATGTATAGAATACAACACACTTTTCTATACTGTTTAGGGAGAACCTCCACAGCTAGAGACCACCGTTCTATTCTTCTGTTACCCCCGCTCGACTTAGCTACACTCTTATTACCTGAAAGGAATTGTGAAGCAGAAGGGTGAGCACAACTAGCCCAGTAAAGAATATCATGACTAAAGATAATTAAATTATTAATAGCCTTGCACCTTGAGATTGGCTTCGTAATAGTTATTATTATTGATACTGCTTGTTATAGTATGTTTGGAATTGTTTGGTTTCGATTGGAATCTGGTTCCTTAATGCTGCAGGGGTTTGGGTTGGTTGAGGCAGAGCTAGATGGTTAAATAAATGCCTTGTATTTCTAGCTACTGCTGATGTGTGCATTGCTGCTATGAGCTATGCTGATCCACTAGATTGTGCTGATAGAATGTTTGGCTTGCTACAGTTCTGCAGGTCATGGTGTTGCTTCTGCAATTTGGCCTGCTGCTAGACTTGCTTGCTTCCATGCGGTCTGTTTGCAGACTAATGCATGCCTGCTGGTTTCTTGTTGCATGCCTGCTGGTTTCTTCCTGTGTTGTTCTGCTACTGTTGGTTTTCTGCTGATGGTTTCTTGCTGTGATGTGTCTGCTGGTTAGCTGTTGTGATGCTTGCTCTTGCTGGGGGTGGTTTTCAATTTGTAGATTCTGTCATTCTTTACTTGGTTGAAATTTGTGTGTGTGCTATGTGAGGCGGCTTCTCACCGGCTATCTCTACTACACCGCTTTTAGTCTGCTTTGGGTTTGCAGTTATTTGCATTAGCTATGGTCTTGGCAATTTATTGTAATATTGCTCAGGTGTTGAAGCAGTGTGTATGGTATCAAGCCATCTTGATGGTCGCTTGTGTTGCTGTTATGTCTTAGACTGATGGGTCTTCTTTGTGCATGACAGTGGTCTAGTGCATGACTGGTGTTGTGGCTGGAATGGACTTTGGACTGCTATGTTGGGTCTGCTATGCAGGGAGTGCAGTCTGCTATTTTGGGTCTGCTGGGTTTTGTTGCCTCATTTGATGGTAGTGGGCTCAAGGGTGGCTTTGCTGGGGGGGCTCAAGGTCTGCTTCTGCTCCTATATTCTGTCATGTCCGGTATTTGGACTCGTGTACTGCTATTGCATTTTGACTGGCCTTGTTTCAAAATGTTGTTAAAGTCCTTTTTGGGATTTGATTCGTTTGTGGGCACGTATCTGCTACAAGATGTTTGCTTGTTTCTTTTGTAACAATTATAGTTGGTTGTTTCTGTAATAGTCTTGTTTGGGCGTCAGGCCGTAATACTTTATAGTCATGACATCATAGGGCATGTCCTATGATGTCTATGCTATATTCTGATTGGGGATTCCCATGAGGTTGTAATTTCCTTTTATTTTAATACAGTTTAAATTTGGGCAAAAAAAAATTATCAATAGCCTTCGTCAGTAATGAATTAGAGATTTAGAACATATGGCAGATGATAAAACTTTTCAACCATAGTTGCAGCGGAACGAGCAATCCATTAGAAGAGTCAAATAGACCATAAAGTCTATCTTTTCCACGTTAAAAATCCACCAACAATGTTTTATCCCTGTAACAACAGTCAACAATTCATGTCCACAATCAGGTGAATAACTCATAATCATAATTGTGGTTCTAAATTCCTCTTCGCACCTAGGACGGAGATAATTTTCATCACATGTCTTTACCTGAAATATCAAAGACCATGGTTATACCAAATCACAATTCCTGTCCATAATCATACTAATAAATTCATATTTCCACTACGGCCAAAGATATTCATTAACAGTTCATTCTTGCACTACAGGACAAAGACATGCAACTGTATTTTCGAAGAGTCAAGTAGAGCATGATATCTATTATCTTCTACGAATTAAAAGTTTATTATCAATATTTTATCGCTGAGACTCAGCTCAATAAATAATCCACATCACCGAATTATCCATGCACTACGGCCAAGGATATTCGTTAGTATCACATCCATGAATTAATATTTTATCACTGAGACTCAGCTCAATAATTAATCCACATCATCGAATCATCCCTGCACTACAGGCTAATGCTATTTATTAGTATCACGACCACGAATTATCCATGCACTACGGGCCAAAGATAATCGTGTTTTCATCGACGGTTCTGATCATGCCATAAAATAATTCATCTTTACACCCTTGGCTGAAGAGAATCCATAGCCATAATCATACCAAAAATTGTCCATCCACTACGAGCCAATGACGACTTTTTACACATCATTCATAACATTACGGTCATGATTGTACCGAATAATCCCTAGTCATAATCATACCAAGTTCATCTATGCACTACAGGCCACAGATGACTTTCAACATAATATAAGCATGAGGATGATGACAATTCAATAAAACAAGTTCAAGAATAAATTTTAAAGATTTATAAGTTAATTTATCCTGAACTTAATAACGTCCAAATTGTCAACATGATACTGCTTTGTGGAGTAAAATTCAATAATGCTCAGAAGAATATTTCCATAAAAAGATACATGATGAAGCGCAAATATCAAGGATATTCCACTACTTTCATGGAGTATAAAAGCTAAAACTTTAACCAACTGAGTATAATAGAATATATGAAATCGCAAATGGATTTTCGCCCGCTATGCGGTAATCCACTTTGACAGATCATTTCCACAAGTTAATAAGGAATGAATACAAAGGATCATTCACTATGCATGCGGTAATCCACATAAACAGATTATTCCAATAGAGTAATAAAGAATGAAACCAAGTCATGCGTAATCTGCATAGACAGGATATTCTAATAGAATAATAAAGAATGGAACCAGGTCATGCGTAATCCGCACAGACAGGATGTTCCAACAGAATAATAAAGAATGGAATAACAAGAGAATTCACCAGGCATGCGATAGACCGATGCAGAAAAGTTATTCCAACATAATAATAAAGAATGGAATACTGAAAGAATTTCACCATGTATACTTGAGTCCGCATGATCTGAGTTATTCCAACAGAATAATAAGGAATTGAATAACAATAGTTCTCTTCATGAATATGAAAGAAATTATACCTCTTACGAATACAACAAATAATATCCCTTACCTTAAAAAGAATAGTATTCCGACGGGTAGGGCGGGGATATACTTGAAGAAAACTTGCACTATTTTCTACGCTCAAAGCTTTCTTAAACTCTAAAGAAATACGCTCAAGATTATAGAAGAACAATTCTCTGAACTTCTGGTGTGATTTTCAATTCTAACTAAGCATCATATTTATAGGAGAATGGAAAGGATACTATACTGTACTATGCAATAAAATATAATATATTCTATTTATAATCAAATAAAACAAAACTTTATAAAAAGTATTCTGTTTTATATAAAAAGTTTTTACTATGCAAACACTATGCATAATAAAATATAATATATTTTATTTAAAATCTAATAAAACAAATAACTTTATACAAATATTCTATTTTATATAAAAAGATTTTACTATGCAAACACTATGCAGGCACTATACAAACACTATGCATAATAAAATATAATATATTCTATTTAAAATCTAATAAAACAAATAACTTTATAAAAGTATTCTGTTTTATATAAAAAGATTTTACTATGCAAACACTATGCAGCAATTACTGTAGCAATAATTGAACAAAACTGAGTGACTTCTCACGTAAGCATCAATAATCAATACCGTGTGCTACTATGCAACCACGCGTATTACTGTACTTTTAACACCGAGTGTTTCAACAGTTAACGGTAAAACTTCCACCGTTATTTTTATAAAAAGATAATTTTGTCGTTTTCTAACTCCAATAATAATTCTATTATGGGGTCCACCAATGATTGTGCCGTTGTACGAATATTCCCTGTTAAAATGAATATTCCCCGACCAATCGAATATTATATAACAACTTGCTTACTTTGCAAAAAATTTCACATATCACCCTTAACTTTAAACTTTTATCAATTTAACCATTTACGAAATAAAATAATAATTATAAGAAAATTGAATACTTTCATTTCATAAAATTCGGGGTCTTACATTTAACGTAATTCTATCTTAATTGTGGATTTGAGTTAATACGGTATTAGTGCATTGAGAGGTGGCTAGTTCTACATAAGTGTTCTTGATTAATAAACTGGGATAGTGAATTAAATTGGAATAAAGGTGTAATACTCTGAGTGATGCTTAGAGTGAAGTCGGAAGCCTAATTCTCCATTATTTGTTTGAAAATTCAGTTTTTAGTGTTTATTGATTGTGTGGTGATATTAATAGTTTTAATACTGTTAGTTACAAACTGGAAATTGATTAGTTTAATAAAATTAGGATTAATAGGAAATTGGTAATTATGAGGATTTAATTCTTACTAAGTCTCTGAGGGAATGATACTATACTTACTATTATATTACTTGTTGACCACGTATACTTGTGTGCTATGCGTAATTAGATTTTACCCAACAAGTTTTTGAAGCCGTTGTCGGGGACTTTAGTATAGATTTTATTATTTTGCAATATCAGTTTAATTAGTCCAGTTTTACTTGAACACTTTTTGTTTTTGTTTTGTTCTTTTTATTTCAGGTTTTTGACATTAGTTTATGCAAACACGATCCAAAAATCCAGACTTGCTTCCTTTTGAGGACGACATTGAGAGAAGGTTTCAGAGGTTAAGTAAGTGGATCAAGAAAACAAGGAACAAATTCGAAAACTCTGACAAAGAAGAAGCAATGGCTGCCGAAGACTAGAAAGCATTGAGGGACTTTGCAACACCTAAGGTGACTGAGCTACAATCCAGTATCACCAGGCCTGCAATAACCGCGAATACTTTCGAAATCAAGCCTGGGACAATTCAGATGATACAGAACTCGATTCAGTTTGGAGGACTTGCAAATGACGATCCTAACGAGCATTTGATCAATTTTCTGGAGATATGCGACACCTTCAAGTACAATGGGGTGTCGGATGAAGCAGTTAGACTTCGCTTGTTCCCGTTCACTCTGTGGGACAAGGCAAAGAGCTGGTTACACTCTCTACCAGCGGGTTCGATAACGACATAGGATGACCTGGCTCAGAAACTTCTAGCAAAATTCTTCCCGCCAGCGAAAACTGCAAAGATGAGGAACGAGATTACCATGTTTGATCAACAACATGGGGAGTCATTGTATGAGGCATGGGAGAGATATAAAGAATTGCTCAGAAAATGCCCACATCACGGATTGCCCAAGTGGTTGCAGATGAACACATTTTACAACGGGCTACGTGGGAATCTCAGGACGAGTTTGATGCAGCATCGGGGGGAGCTTTTATGGCAAAGAACTATGAGGAGGCATATTAGTTGATAGAGACGATGGCTGCTAACAACTATCAGTGGCCCACAGCAAGAATGACACAACCTACAGTCACTGGAGTGTTAGAGGTAGATGGAGTGACGGCAATAAAAGCACATATTTCAGCACTCTCTAAGAAGTTCGATGTTTGGTAAGGGGGACAGACACATCAAGTTGCAATCATTTGTGAGTTGTGCGCGGGTGAACATTCGACGGATCAATGCGCAATCAACCCAGAGTCAGTACAATTCATGACTAGCTACAACAGAATTCCTCAGAATACATATCAGAATGCATATAATCAGGGGATATAGGAATCATCTGAATTTGTCCTGGAATAATAATCATAATTAGTAAGCTCCACGACCATCGTATCCCCCTGGATTTCAGAATCAGCAACAATCAGTTCAACGTCAAGAGAGGAAATCAGATTTAGAGGAGGAGTTGTAAAAATATATAACAAGTAATGAGGCAGCGATGAAAAACCAAGCAATGGCCATCAAGAATTTGGAAAATCAAATGGGAAAAATTGCCTTAGCATTGAACAACAGACCACAAGGGACTCTACCGAGTGACACCGAAAGAAATCCAAAGGGAAATCATGAACAGTGTCAGGCAATCACCTTGAGAAGTGGAAAATATTTGGATGGGAAAGATGCAAAAAATTCAGCTATCTCAGATGATAAAATTAATGACAATAAGGTGGTTGAAGAAAAACAGGGTGAGAATACGCAAATGGAGAAAACAAAGTTAGATGACAAGCCAGTTGTGTATCCACCACCGCCGTTTCAGCAGAGAGTCTAAAAGCATAAATTAGATAAGCAGTTTGCGAAGTTTTTGGAAGTTTTCAAGAAACTTCATATTAACATCCCGTTCGCAGAAGCCCTAGAGCAAATACCAAGTTATGCAAAATTCATGAAAGGGATCTTGTCCAGGAAAATAAAGTTAGAAGATTTCGAGACAGTGGCATTAACAGAGGAGTGTAGTGCGGTGTTACAGCGGAAGTTGCCACCAAAGTTGAAAGATCCGGGGAGTTTCACCATTCCATGCACGATAGGGAATATGGCCTTCAATAAGTGCTTATGTGATTTGGGGGCGAGTGTGAACCTCATGCCGTTATCAGTTTACACAGAATTGGGTCTGCCATCTCCAAGGCCTACGAACATCTCATTACAGTTGGCGGATAAGTCAGTCACGTACCCGCGAGGCATTGTAGAGGACATATTGGTCAATATTGACAAGTTTATATTCCCCGCGGATTTCATCATTCTGGATTTTGAGGAAGATAAGAACATCCCGATTATCCTAGGGAGACCATTTTTGGCTACTGGTAGGACACTCATCGACGTACAAAAAGGTGAACTAACGATGAGGGTCCAAGATCAAGAAGTTAAGTTTAACGTTTTTAAAGCCATGAAATTTCCTACTGATGAAGAAGAGTGTTTTCGGATGGATATCATTGATCAAATAGTAAGTGAAGACATTGGAAAGAGTTTGGTTAACGATCCATTGGAAACGACTTTATTGGGAGATGAAGAATCAGATGATCCAGAATTTGTGGACTACCTGCATATGCTAGACTCCCTGCCACGAGTCAGCAGATTTAGAGAGCCATTTGAACCATTGTACATGGAGGAAAGATCAACAATCAGAATGAAACCGTCATTGGAGGAGCCACTGACTCTTGAACTTAAACCACTACCTAAACACCTCAGGTATGCGTATTTAGGCAATTCAAATTCTTTACCTGTTATTATTTCTGCTGCACTTAACGATTTGCAGGAAGAAAAGTTGTTGAAGGTGCTTAGGGAACATAAATCGGCTATAAGATGGACAATCGTAGATATCAAGGGAATCGGCCCATCTTTTTGCATGCACAAAATTCTGATGGAAGACGATGCAAAACCGATGGTGGAGCAACAACGACGACTCAACCCAATCATGAAGGAAGTTGTAAAGAAAGAAATTCTGAAATTGTTGGATGCCGGTATCATCTACCCAATTTTCGACAGTTAGTGGGTTAGTCCAGTTCAGTGTGTGCCGAAAAAGGGAGGAATGACTGTGGTAGAGAATGATGACAACGAGCTAATTCTGGCAAGGACAGTGACTGGTTGGAGGGTTTGCATGGACTACAAGAAGTTGAATAAGGCGACCTGCAAAGATCACTTTCCTTTGCCCTTTATCGATCAAATGTTGGACAGATTAGCGGGACATGCGTACTACTACTTATTGGATGGATATTCAGGTTATAATCAGATCATCGTTGCTCCTGAAGATTAAGAGAAGACTACTTTCACGTGTCCATATGGAACATTCACATTCAGGAGAGTGTCGTTCGGTTTGTGTAATGCACCTGCTACCTTCCAACAGAAAAACGTGGAAGTATTCATGGATGACTTTTCGGTCTATGGGGACGATTTTGATGCTTGCCTAGAAAATCTGGTGATGTTGTTACAAAGATGCAAAGACACGAATCTTGTACTTAATTGGGAAAAATGCCACTTTATGGTTGAGGAAGGCATAATTTTGGGTCACAAGTTCAAGGATTAGAGGTTGATAAGGTGAAGCTGGAAACAATTGAAAAACTTCCTCCACCATGCTCAGTTAAGGGAATTCGAAGTTTTTGGGACATGCCGGGTTTTACAGAAGATTTATAAAGGACTTCTCAAAAATTGCAAAACCGTTGTGCAGTCTTTTAAAAAAGGATTCGGTTTTCAAGTTTGACGAAGAGTGTAAATTGGCATTCGAATTGTTGAAGAAGAAATTGATCACAGCTCCCGTAATCGTCGCGCCGGATTGGTCAATGCCCTTCGAGTTAATGTGTGATGCAAGCGACTATGTTGTTGGGGCTGTTTTAGGTCAACGACGAGAAAAGGTATTTCACACCATATATTATACAAGTAAGACACTCACGGAGACTCAAATGAATTACACAACTACGGAAAAAGAGTTGAAACCACAGCACTTGGTGCAGCGGTAAGTTTCCACTTGGGGTGAACCGTAAACTCGGGCATCCTGGGATCGATTCCCTCCTGCAACAAGTGTGAGGGCCAATTAAAAAATTGGTCGCATATTTCTGGGCGGAGCCATGTCTTAGGCCAAGCCTGTGCGTAAAGCCTGGTCCGAGGTGGGGAGACTTAGTTCGACTGCGGTTGGGAAACTCCACATTACCAAAAAAAAAGGAGTTGCTTGCAGTGGTATATGCTTTCGATAAATTTTGGGCATACTTGGTCGGCACAAAGGTGGCAATGTATACGGATCACTCCGGCTATTAGGTACTTAATTTCAAAAAAAGATGTTAAGCCACGCCTTATCCGATGGATTCTCCTCTTACAAGAGTTTGATTTAGAAATAAAGGATAGAAAGGGGACGGAGAATCAAGTTGCCGACCATTTATCGAGGCTGGAAATCAGGATACAAAGGAAGGGGACAGATGTGTAATTAATAAATCATTTCCAGATGAGCAGCTGTTTGGGATCAATAAAGAATTTCCATGGTACGCGGATTTTGCCAACTATCTAGTGAGCAACATCCTCCCCCCTGATCTTACTCGGCAGCAGAAGAAGAAATTCATGTATGACGACAAGATGATTAGAAGGTGTGTACCCCACAGTGAAGTAAAGAACATATTGCATGAGTGTCATTCGTCTGCGTATGGGGGACATTATGGGAGTGAGCGTACAGCGGCAAAAGTGCTTCAAGCCGAGTTTTATTGGCCTACATTGTTCAAAGACGCCCACCAATTTGTTAAAACATGTGATAGATGTCAAAGGGTAGGCAACATATCAAAAAGTAATGAGATGCCCATACAAACAATTCTAGAAGTTGAAATTTTGGATGTATGGGGCATTGATTTCATGGGGCCATTCCCTTCCT
This sequence comes from Panax quinquefolius, assembly GCA_020205615.1. NCBI lineage: Eukaryota > Viridiplantae > Streptophyta > Magnoliopsida > Apiales > Araliaceae > Panax > Panax quinquefolius. Next base: position 12,125 of record JAINUW010000126.1, on the reverse strand, counting down.
CATTTACCAATCAAGATTTTGCTTTGCTTATGGTGGACTCGTGTCAAAAGTGGGTTGAAGCGATGGCACTCCACTAACGATGCCAAAGTGGTTCTCAAATTCTTGCAGAAAAATATTTTTACAAGGTTTGGCACGCCGAGAGCCATTATAAGTGATGGAGGTAGTCACTTTTGCAACAAATCGTTTACAACTCTCTTGGCAAAGTATCGGGTCAACCACAAGGTCGCTACTGCATATCATCCCCAAACAAGTGGGCAAGCTGAGGTTTCGAACAGGGAGGTGAAGAGAATTCTGGAAAAAGTAGTGAATCCGACTCGAAAGGATTGGTCTCTCAGGTTGGATGATGCACTATGGGCGTCTTGGATCACGTCAGAAAAATAATCGATTGGTATGTCACCATACCAACTACTATACAGGAAAACGTGTCACCTACATGTGGAGCTACAACACAAGGCCTATTGGGCCATTTAAAAACTAAACTTTGATCAAGCAGCGGTGGGTGAAAAGAGGCTACTCCAACTAAATGAGCTCGATGAATTCCGACTTCATACATACGAGAACGCTAAATTATACAAGGAAAAAGTCAAGAAATGGCACGATAAGAAGATCATGCACCGAACGTTCGAGCCGGGGCAATCAGTATTGCTGTTCAACTCACGATTGAGGTTGTTCCCAGGCAAGCTTAAGTCGTGGTGGTCAGGACCATTTACTATCAAAACTGTTTTCCCACATGGCGTCGTTGAACTCTACAGTCAAAATCTATTGGAAACGTTCAAGGTCAACGGTTAAAACACCAAGGTGGCGAGTCCAATTGGGACGTCATCACAATCACTCTGACTGACGCACCATAAATAGGAAGTAGTCAGGCTGAACGACTTAAAATCAAGCACTAATTAGGAGGCAACCCAATCGTTTACTTTTTATTGATTTTTGTACTATTTATATTATAGCTTAGAATAATAGTTAGGAATTACTAATTTCATTACCTCGTTATTTCTATGATTCTTGAAAATCTCTCAATCATGCTCAAATTGATCAACAATATACTCACGTATGTGTTTTATGGTTTATAGGATGTTTAAATAGGGAGTAATAGCAGCAACATGCAAGAAAAGAAGAGAACAGAGCTCATTTTGCAATGCCAAATTCAAAGTCACAAATTGAATCGGGGACTAGCCTTGCGGGAGTATTTTTTTAATCCTTGTACCCCTACCTGTAAAAAATGAGGTCCTTGAATTTGGGCAGTCTTGTTCGGCAGTTACACAGACACACACCCATTACTCCCTCTTCCTAATTGAAACCCCAATTCTTCCTCACATAAACTACCCTTTCCCATACATAACCCCCACGAATTTACAACTCCCATCCAACTCCCCCTCTCATTACTTATTCCTCAATTGAAGGGGCAACCCCCATCCATTACACCCACTTCACCCCAACGATTTTCACTACTCCATTACTTCACATTACCATCTATATATAGTCACACCTTCACAACCCAAATTCGTCACAAACTTTCATCAACATCTCACAAGGCTACAAATTAGGGCTTCCATAGAGGTGTGTATAGAGAAATTTAGAGTGAGTAGAGGGGCATACCCCGACTCACCGCACGCACTATGTTTCTCTCTCTAATATTTTCGCTCTGCCTTCTCTCTAGGTTTCATTTTGCTACTTCACCATTCGCCCCTTCCTAAACCTCACTCTCCCGATCGTCGTTCTCTTTCTACCAGTTTCATTGGCAACTATCCTTTTATCTACACAGCTCTATCTCGTCAGTCTCGTCTCTCTCAAATCTGTTCTATTTTGTGTGTTTGAGCATTTCGGAATGGTGGACCATTCACACCTTTCGGCCGAAAATTTCACGAGCAGCCCCTCTAGGGACCTCTTCGCTGAGTTTGGGGTCTCAAACCCTAACTCCCCCATCCTAACAGAGCCAGACATGGCTGAATCTAAGCCTATTCCTATTGAGGTGAATATCGACTCTGAAGAATTTGACTCCAATAGTGATATTGAAGCTAGCTTAGGGCTCAAAAACAAAGTTACGCTTATTCTTGAGGAGGTCTTCCAAGCTACACAACACATCTCCCACCAAGGTAATATAGATGCTGTTTTTGAGCATCAAAAAAGCAACAAGCTTATGGAATTTATTCTTGCTAAGGGGTTTTCTATTCATAATGTTAATGAGTTTCTTTGGTAAGGGACATCTGGCTAAGCCAGCTAAAACCCCAACTTTTGAATAAAGATGAATTTTCTATAAATATTATTTTTGAATATTATGGAGTGAAATTGATATAATAGTATAGTCTTAATATTTATAAATTTTGCAAAGTACGCAAGTTGTTATATAATATTCGATTAAGGTCTGGGAATATTCGCTTTTATATTCAGGAATATTAGTATACGGCCCTAGACAATCATCAGTGGACCCCTTTTAAATAAAGAATTATCATTTTTGAATATTATGAGAAAATATAATGTTATAAATATTTTTTTATGAAAATAATCATAAGTTGGTATAAGTTTTATTCGTTAACTATTGAAACACAATCATTAGTTGTTAAAAAACGTAAAAATACTTTATGAAAATAATGCTTTATCTTTAATCGCATAAGAAGAATACCAGATTGATTTATTGATGCTTACGTGATAAGTCACTCAGCTTTTGTTGGTATTATTAATGTAATAATACGTAAAATCTTTTTATATAAAATGTAATACTTTTATAAAGTTATTCTATAAATAGAATATATTATATTCTATTATGCATAGTGTTGCATAAAGTTCTCATAGTAAGGTTTTGCATAATAAAATCTTTTTATATAAAATGTAATACTTTTATAAAGCTATCTGCTTTATTAGACAATAATTAGAATATATTATATTTTATTATGCATAGTGTTTGCATATAAGTACTCTCGTGATAAGTGTTTGCATAGTAAAATCTTTTTTAAAGTTATTCGCTTTTATTAGATTATAAATAGAATATATTATATTTTATTTAAAAGATTTTGCTTTAAATATGGACCGTCGATTAAAGTAAATCAATCTGACCGCTCATGAGTTAGTTACTATGCATTCCATTTTTCTATAAATAGAAGCTCATTCCTTCATTATTTTTTACTTAATTCACCGAACTCTGAGAGATAAAACTATAGAGAGAAAGAAGAAAGTATTCTCGCTACTTCACTACTTATATATCCAAAGATTTTTCTTCTTAAGGTAGGAAATATTATTTGTTGTATTCGTAAGGGTGTTATTCTTTCTTATTCATGAAGAGAACTGTTGTTATTCCATTGCTTATTATTCTCGTTGAATAACTCAGATACGCTGGCTTCACCCTATACTTGGTGACATTCTTCTATTATTCCGCCTTTACTATTCTCGTTGAATATCCTGTCTCAGCGCGCTTTTACGCCGGACCGATTCCGCTTTTTATTATTCTGCTGAATATCCTGCTCAGCATGCTTTTACGCCGACCGGTTCCGCCTTTTTATTATTATTCTGCTGAATATCCTGTTCATGCGCTTTTACGCCGACCTCGATTCCGCCCTCTTTATTAGTATTCTGTTGAATAACTCGCCATGTAAGTACCGCATGCATGGTGATTTCTCGTTTATTCCATTCTTTATTATTCTGTTGAACATCCTGCTTGCAAATTTAATTTCGCCCGACCGTTCCGTTATTTAGTATTCTGTTGAATAACCTCGCTGTGCTAAGTACCGCATGCATGGTGATTTCTTTTGTTATTCCATTCTTTATTATACTCAAATGGTTAAAGTTTTGACTTCTATACTCCATGAAATTAGTAGAATATCCTCGATATTTGCGCTTCATCCAAAGATCTTTTCATGGAAATATTCTTCCGATCATTCTTGAATTTTACTCTACAAAGCAAGATCATGTCGATAATTTGGACATTATTAGTTCTTGGACAAATTAATTCTTGAACTTGTTTTATCAATTCTTATATCATTGTCATCATCCTCATGTTTATATTATGTTGAAAGTCATCTGTGGCCTCAGAGTGCATGTATGGACTTGGTATGATTATGACCAGTGATTATTCTTGTAATCATAACCGTAATGTTACAAATGATGTGGTAAAAGTCCTCATTGGCCCGTAGTGCATCGATGGACAATTGTTGGCATGATCATGACCATTAATGAATACACAAATATTCTCGGCCCGTAGTGCATGGATAATTGTGGTCGTGATACTAAAGAATATCCTCGTCCGTAGAAGTGTGTAAGTGATTCGATGATGTGGAATATTTATTGTTGAGTCTCAAATGATAATAAAGATGAAAAACCTTTTTAATCATAAAAGATAGTAGATTTTATTTTCTACTTGACTCTTTTAATGGATTGCTTGTTCACCGCAGCTTAAACTTGATGTCTATTATATTTTATCGCTTTAACATTGTTGGAGACTAATGATAATTTATTCTCGCATTATCTTAGTCATAATATTTCTTATCGGGCTAGTTGAGCTCACCCTTTCTTTCACCGTTTCTCTTCGTGAAATGAGAATATAGTCGGGACTAGCCTGGGAACTGAGAGATGGTGGTCCGTAGGATAGCATTAGTAGTCCCTCACTATTCTCGTGAAATAGTGTGATAATAATTGTAATGAGGACTCCTTTTGAGTTTGTATAATCTCTAGTAGATAATATTTGTATTCAAACTCATAATTTATGTTTTGTCGTATTGCATACACCATAAATGTATTAGTAAGTTGTATTTGAATTCATACTATGTATCCGGCGCACCCAAGATGGGTGATGTATACCTAATTTTGGGGGCGCCACAATTGGTATCAAAGCTTAGGGATATGATCCTCGCTAAGATGTGAGACTAGAACTAGGAGGGAGAGACGGGAATTCTTCGCTAGTATGACCTACTTAAATTTATTTTGTATTTAAATTGGTTGGTCGAGTTTAGAGATATTATGTTACATGTCAATTAACCTTTGTTTTGTGGCGAGATTCAAAAATGACATCCAAAAATGTTGAGAATAGCAATGGAGCACAAGAGACCGCTGAGTCTCCACATATCAATAATCGTGAGAATGTGCATCGTGAAGGCGATAATCCTCATGCAAACAACAACACCGACCAAATGATGAATGATGGATTGTTCGTAGGCTTTATGCAATTCATGCAACAAAGAAAAGAGAGCGCCTCCTCGCCCAAAATGTAGGTGGAAACACGAAACTCTCTGTGGTGGTCACCGCTAAATAGTTCAAGGAGCCGGGACCACCGAGTTTAAGGGAGAGCCAAAACCACTTATGGCGGAAGCATGGATAAAGCAGATCACCAAGATATTTGATGTCTTGGATGCTCCGAGGAGCAAAAGGTTCCTTTCACGCTTTTATGTCATGCGCAGAGAGGCAGACATCGGTGGGAATCCAGAAAACGTACTCAACTCGCTCGCCAGATCAAGATGTCTTGGGAGAAGTTCCAAGAGTCGTTTCAACGACAAATACTTTCCCGAAAGTATTCGCACACATGAAGGAGGTGGAGTTTATCAAATTGAGCAAAAAATAATATAACCGTGTCGCAATACGAGGCAAAATTTGCGAGTTATCCTGGCCATATCCCACTTCGTGGATAATGAAGAGAGAATGGCGCTAAATGTTTTAAGAGAGGTTTGAAGTCGAGATACGCCAACATCTTATTTCTCATAAACCGTGTTTTGTATTCGATGTTGTAAATAGGGCTCAACTTGGTGGAGCGCGATAACGAGTCAACGCAACCAAAAGAGAGCAAATTTAAAAATGATAATACCAAAGGAGAGCAAATCCATCGAAGCTGTGACAACAAGCGTGGAGGGAATCAATGTGCCGTAAATGGTAACCACTTCGGTGGTAATCGTACAAAACAATAAGAATGGACATTTCAAGAAGAGGAGATTCAACAATGATGGAAAGACGCCAAGACCAAAGACCCGTTGTTAAGGAAGGAGAAAGACCACCTATCATATGCTTCAAATGCGAGGGGAGGGACACATCACCAAAATTGCGCGATGCCATCCAAAGCATGTTATAATTGTGGAAGAGAAGGTCACTTAGCCCGATTTTGTCGCTCACCAAGACAAATTCAAATTTAGGATGGAGGCACCAAAGGTCGTCCCAAAAAGTCAAAGCCAAGAGTGCAAGGAGAGAGCGTTTGTCAGACCTCCCGTAAAGCAAGGAACCCGAATGAGGTCATCACGGGTAAGCTTATCATAAACTCTAGCTAAGTCTACACTTTATTTGATACCGGCTTCTACCCATTCTTTTATTTCTCCTACTTGCGCCAACGATTAAATTTGACTTCGAGAAATTAGACTTTGACTTATCTGTGGAAACTCCGCTGGGAGAAACCTTCATTACATCCACTATTTATAAGTCTTGTTTGGTTCAAGTTGGTACCCACACATTACCCGTCGATCTTATTGCATTAAAAATACTTGCATTTGATGTAATTCTAGGGATTGATCGTTAACTACTCATCATGCAAAAATTGATTGTTTTCGTAAGGTTGTTAGCTTTCATATTCCTAATCGACCTATTATGCAAATTCAAGCAACCAAACCATTAAAATCAATCACTCGCTATCTCAAGCCATAAAGCTATTCGCTTATTGAAAAATGGATGTCAAGCTTTCTTAGCTCATGTCACGATCTAAACAAAAATACGCCGCTTTTGAATAATATTTCTATTGTTAATGAATTTCCGACGATTCCCAAGAACTTCCTAGCCTACCCCAGAGCGTGAAATTGAATTTTATATCGACCTTGAACCCAGACAAAACCCATTTCTAAATCCCCATATCGAATGGCTCCTATCAACTTCGTGAGTTAAAACTCAACCGCAGGAATTGTTAGACATCGGCTTTATTCGCCCTAGTACTTCTCCTCGGGTGCTGCTCCTGCTCTATTCGTGAAGAAGAAAGATGGGAGTATGCGACTTTGTATTGATTATCGGGAGTCAATCATGTCACCATCAAAAATAGGTACCCATTGCCACGTATTGATGACCTGTTTGACCAAATAGCAAGGAGCCAAATTCTTTTCAAAGATCGATCTTCGCTCCGGATATCACCAATTGAAGATTAGAACCGATGACATTCCAAAGACGGCTTTTAACTCTGACGACGGCATTAAAATTCCTAGTCATGTCCTTTGATCGACTAATGCTCCTCACCGCTTTCATGGATATGATGAACCGAGTATTCAAGGAATATTTGGATCACTTTGTGGTCGCTTTATCGATGATGACATCCTCATATATTCCAAAACCCGTGAAGATCATGAGCAACACTTGAGGTCGATACTCCAAAAGCTTCGTGAATATAAGCTTTATGCCAAGTTGAAGAAATGCGAGTTCGGCTTGAGGAAGTAGCATTCCTCGGGCACGTGGTATCAAGTCATGGAATATCTTTGACCCAAAGAAAGATCAAGCTATTCAAAGTCGGGAGCAACCTAAATCAAGGATCGGTACGTAGCTTTCTCGCTTAGTCGGTTATTATCTGAGATTCGTAGAAGGTTTTCTCGAATCGCTACTCCACTAACTCAAATTGACTCTTTAAAGATACAAAGTTCTGGTTGAGCGAGGAATGTGAGAAGAGTTTTCAAGAACTCAAGAGGAGACTCATTTCAAAGACCTGCTCGACAATACCATCCGGTTCGGAGGGATTTGTCATCTACAAAGATGCTTCTAGCAAAGGGTTAGGATGTGTTCTCATGCAACATGGGAAAGTCATAGCCTATGCCTCACGACAACTCAAAGAATATGAGAGGAATTATCCTACTCATGATCTAGAGTCATAGCAAATGTTGTCTTCGCACTAAAGATTTGGAGGCATTACTTGTATGGGGAGAAAGTGGAGATCTTTACTTGATCATAAAAGCCTCAAATATTTCTTCACTCAAAAGGAACTCAACATGCGACAACGACGCTGGCTTGAACTGCTGAAAGATTATGATCATACTATCCAATACCATCCTCGAAAAGCGAACGGGTAGTAGACGATCGATCGAGTAGAAGATCATATGCGGCACGAAAAGTGCAATATTGTCAACGCAAAGGCCCATTTTGTATGACTTGCAAAGGATGGAGATAGAGATAAAGACTCTGTGGACCCACGTGATGATGGCAAATATATACGAGTAGAACCGACTTTAATTGATAAAATTAAAGTCGCTCAAGTTACGAATCCGGTCGATGCGCGTGATGAGAAAGAAAGTGCAAGAAGGTGCGATGCCGAAGCAAGAATCGATGAAGAAGGAATACTTCGAGTCAACTCCAGACTTTGTGTTCCTAACGACCCTGATTTAAAGTATAAAATCATGATGGAGGCACACAACACACCGTTTGCAATCCATCCTGGGAGTACCAAAATGTATCATGATCTTCGACATACATTTTGGTGGGGCAATATGAAGAGAGAGATAGCGCTGTTTATCTCAAGGTGTCTAACGTGTCAACGAGTCAAGGCGGAGCATCAAGTACCAAAAGGTCCATTGCAACCACTTGAAATTCCAAATGGAAGTGGGAGCACATTACCATGGATTTCAAGCATCGGTCTTCCCAAAGTTTCTCAAGGCATAGATGCGATTTGGGTCATTGTTGATAGATCGACCAAGTCCGCTTCATTTCTTACCGATACGAGAAACTTATACACTTGAACGCCTTGCTCAGATGTACATAAACGAGGTTGTAAGATCGCATGGTATGCCAAGATCCATAGTTTCGATCGAGACCCAAGATTCACTTCACGATTTTGGGTTAGTTTACAAAAGCTATGGGCACAGATTTACGATTTAGCTTCTCAAGATATCATCCTCGACTGACCGACGGACAAATGGAGAGGACTATTCAAACTCTTGAAGATCTATTAAGACTCGTGTGTCCTTGATTTCAAGGGAAGTTGGGACAAGTTCTTACCATCGGTGGAGTTTTCCTACAACAACAGCTTATCAAGCAAGTATCGGCATGGCTCCATTCAAGCGCCAGATGGAAGAAAGTGTCGCTCTCCAAGATGTTGGGATGAGGTGGGTGAAGCAACGTTGTTGGGACCAGAGTTGGTACGTATGACTACTTAAAAAGATTCAAACGATCCGGCAACGATAAAAACCCTCACAAGATCGACAAAGAGTTATGCCGACTTCATCGAAAGGACGGGAATTCGATATAGAGATCATGTGTTGTTACGTGTCGCTCCATGGAAAGGAGTTACGAGATTTGGAAAGAGAGGAAAGCTCAATCCTCGATTCATCTACCCATTTTTAATCCTTGATCGAGTAGGAACTGTGGCCTATAGACTCGCTTTTACCGCCAAGTATGTCTCGTGTTCATAACGCTTTTCACATATCCATGTTACGTAAATATGTGGAAGACCCAACCACATTATCGAGTTGGAACCGACGAAATAGCGGAAGATTTGACGTATGAAGAGGTTCCCGCTCAAATCTTGATAAGAAGGAACATATTCTACGCGCCAAGGTTATACCTCAAGTCAAAGTTTTGTGGAGAAACCACGATGTTGAGGAAATGACTCGGGAGTTAGAATCAAATGAAATCAAGGTATCCTTACCTCTTCGATATACCAGTATCGCACCCTAATTTCGAGGGCTTAAATTTCATAAGAAGGGAGATTGTAAACCCCAACTTTTTGAATAAAGATGAATTTTCTATAAATATTATTTTTGAATATTATGGAGTAAATTTGATATAATGTTATAGTTGTGGGTAATATTTATAAATTTTGCAAAGTACGCAAGTTGTTATATAATATTCGATTGGCTCTGGGAATATTCGCTTTTAACAGGAATATTCGTATAACCAAGACAATCATCAGTGGACCCTACAAACGTAATTATTGTTTGATTGAGAAAACGACAAAAAATACTTTTATGAAAATAACGGCGAAGTTTTACCGTTAACTGTTGAAACACCTTGTTAAAAGTACAAAATACGCGTGGTCGCATAAGAGCACACCAGTATTGATTATTATCGATGCTTACGTGATAAGTCACTCAGCTTTTGTTGGTATTATTAATGTAATAATACGTAAAATCTTTTTATATAAAATGTAATACTTTTATAAAGTTATTCTATAAATAGAATATATTATATTCTATTACGCATATATATAGTGTTAGATAAAGGTTCTCATATAGTTTTTTTTTGCATAAGTAAAATTTTTTTTATAAAAAATGTAATACTTTTATAAAGCTATCTGCTTTATTAGACAATAATTAGAATATATTATATTTTATTATGCATAGTGTTTGCATAAGGCTCTATGATAAGGTTTGCATAGTAAAATCTTTTTTATAAAGTTATTCGCTTTTATTAGATTATAAATAGAATATATTATATTTTATTTAAAAAAGATTTTGCTTTAAATATGGACCGTCGATTAAAGTAAATCAATCTGACCGCTCATGAGTTAGTTACTATGCATTCCATTTTTCTATAAATAGAAGCTCATTCCTTCATTATTTTCTTACGAATTCACCGAACTCTAGAGAGAAAACTATAGAGAGAAAGAAGAAAAGTATTCTCGCTACTTCACTACTTATATATCCAAAGATTTCTTCTTCTAAGGTAGGAAATATTATTTGTTGTATTCGTAAGGGTGTTATTCTTTCTTATTCATGAAGAGAACTGTTGTTATTCCATTGCTTATTATTCTGCTTGAATAACTCAGATACGCTTGGCCTACCCTATACTTGGTGACATTCTTCTATTATTCCGCTTTTATTATTCTCGCTTGAATATCCTGTCATGCGCTTTTACGCCGACCGATTCCGCCTTTTTATTATTCTCGCTGAATATCCTGTCTCTCAAGCTGCTTTTACGCCGACCGGTTCCGCTTTTATTATTATTATTCTGCTGAATATCCTGTCTGTCGCGCTTTACGCCGAACCGATTCCGCCCCTTATTAGTATTTTCGTTGTTGAATAACTCGCCTCATATGCGGTACCGCATGCATGGTGATTTCTGTTATTATTCCATTCTTTATTATTCTCGTTGAACATCCCGCTTGCGCGAATTTCACCGACCGTTCCGTTATTTAGTATTCTCGTTGAATAACTCGCCTATGCGGCACCGCATGCATGGTGATTTCTTTTGTTATTCCATTCTTTATTATACTCAAATAAGTTAAAGTTTTGACTTCTATACTCCATGAAATTAGTAGAATATCCTCGATATTTGCGCTTCATCCAAAGATCTTTTCATGGAAATATTCTTCCGATCATTCTTGAATTTTACTCTACAAAGCAAGATCATGTCGACAATTTGACATTAGTAGTTCTTGGACAAATTAATTCTTGAACTTGTTTTATCAATTCTTATATCATTGTCATCATCCTCATGTTTATATTATGTTGAAAGTCATCTCGTGGCAGAAGGTATGTATGGACTTGGTATGATTACGACTGTGATTATTCGCAGTAATCATGACCGTAATGTTACAAATGATGTGGTAAAAGTCCTCATTGGCCCGTAGTGCATCGATGGACGCTTGTTGGCATGATCATAACCATTAATGAATACACAAATATTCTCGCCCAGTAGTGCATGGATAATTGTGGTCGTGATACTAAAGAATATCCTCGGCAGAAAAGGTAAGTGATTCGATGATGTGGAATATTTATTGTCGAGTCTCAAATGATAAAAGTTGATGAAAAACCTTTTAATCATAAAAGATAGTAGATTTTATTTTCTACTTGACTTTTTAATGGATCGCTTGTTCACCAGCAGCTAAAACTTGATGTCTATTATATTTTATCGCTTTAACATTGTTGGAGACTAATGATAATTTATTCTCGCATTATCTTAGTCATAATATTTCTTCTTACTGGGCTAGTTGAGCTCACCCTTTCTTTCACCGTTTCTCTTCGTGAAATGAGAATATAGTCCGGGACGAGCCTGGGAACGAGTGATGGTCCAGAGGATAGCATTAGTAGTCCCTCACTATTCTCGTGAAATAATGTGATAATAATTGTAATGAGGACTCCTTTTGAGTTTGTATAATCTCTAGTAGATAATATTTGTATTCAAACTCACGCTTTATGTTTTGTCGTATTGTATTGTACACCCATAGTTGTATTAGTAAGTTGTATTTGAAT